>JAXCMG010000005.1:9852428-9921172 GCA_034642415.1 Podarcis siculus | reverse complement strand
TGGGGTCACGAAGAGTCGGACACGACTAAACGACTAAACAACAACAACAAAGCGTGGGGGTGCAGGGGGGGCTGGCCGCACCGGGCGCAACATCTGGGGGGGAGCTCGCACTCGCAGCTCTCTGCCCCTACCTGGCTCACTCACTCTCTCTGCAGTGCTGGCTGTGTGAATCCGATCCGAGCCGCTGGGTCGCCGCCCACTGTGGGGGGGTGCCAGGCGTGCGGTGCGGTGCGGAGAGAGAGAGAGGGACTATCTGGGGGAGGGACAGTGCAGCGGCCGCCTAGTGCAGCGCTGAGCGCGGGAGAGAACCACACCAGACCAGACCAGGCAGCAGCAAGAAGAAGCTGGCAGCGGCGGCAGGTGACACAGGCCAGAGAGATCTATATGGGGGACCTGCCCTGGCCTGCTCTAAAGGGGGTTCTATGGGGACCCTGGCCTGCTCTATAGGGGGATCTATGGGGGACCCTGCTGTAAAGGGGGATCTATGGGGACCCTGCTCTAAATGGGATCTATGGTATACATTGATAATTGTTTATTTAATTAAAAATGTAGATTTCAATTCCATTGTTGAAAAATTTGCGCTAATTAAAAGCAGGCGAATTTAAATTAATCTGTATATACAGATTGATATCTTGCACTTCTATTAAAGAATTACAGTTAGAGGTACAGGATTGAGGAAGTTGGCTCCATCTACCCCAGTCTTGGATCATCTCCAGGGTATGGTTCCATTTTGATGTTTAGTTTTTGTTCTTGATATTTTTTGTCGTTTACAATGGTTGTGAGACGACATATAATAGCATGGCCCATGCTAGGTTACTACATTTGTAGATTTGTATTCATAGACCTGCTGAAAATGTGGAGAATGTGTAATGCATGTTCGCACTCAATAAAGTGTTTGAAAATAAACTTGTATTTAGATGCATTTTACTTTAATTACATCAGTATTTTCATAACAAACAATACATGTGCTTAGGGGGTAAGGGTTTCTTTAACTAATCTAGTGGAAGAGACTCGAGTGCTAAAATCCACGGGTTAGGGGGCGCAAATTACTTGCCTTGCCCCGGGTGCTGACAACCCACGCTACGCCACTGCTCAAATGGCACTACCAATGCACTAAAGGTAGCAACAAGACATGAGGAAACCCCAAGGGTTACAGAAATTCAACCAAAAAGAAAACCTGGCAAACAAAATCCCTGGAGTATCATTGGAGAAACTGAGCATTGGGCACCAAATGCTGACCGCACATTGGAGGGGGAATCACGGCACCATTTTGCTGCTGGTTCCACTTTTCATGACAAATAGCTGTTTGTAGATCTCTAATGAAAATGAATGGGAATTGTGTGTTTTTCTGGAAAGGAGCAGCCCTTTTAATATTATAAAAAAAAAATAGAAGGAAATATCTATTGTTAGTGTTGGAGGAAAATGTGAAAACCCTTTATAAGGAAATTATTTTTGAAATTACGAAGGTAAGGGAGGGGCGCAGTCACACTGAGATTTGCTGCTACCAAAATAAAAGGGAAAGGGAAAATAAAACTCCAACCTACAGTTTTCAACACAGTCATGAACATCAAGGAGTTAGAATAGGAATCAGCAGATGGAAGCTAATGGGAAAATTTGGCAGCCTGGGATGGTGACGGTGGATAATATTGCCACTTAATCTTATTCATATTTGTATTCTTGTTTAATTTTGAAGAAACTTTATTAATTTTAAAAATAAAGATAAAATACAAACAACGTCAAACATGTCAATTCAAAAGGAAAGAAGAGAAGAAGAAGAGGAGGAGGAGTTTGGACTTGATTTCCTGCCTTTCACTTCCCTTAAGGAGTCTCAAAGTGGCTAACATTCTCTTTTCCTTGGATAAAGTGATTTTTTGATGCCTTGGATTGTGACTATATAAGATGTATCCCATGAATATATGTAGGGTGTTATCTTCTGTTTCCTTCTCCTTCCTTTTATCCCTTCTTCTTCCTCTTCTTCTAAAATATAATGTTTCCACAAACATAATTGGACCATTGGGGGAGGTCTGTGTTCTGTCTCATATTGACATACATAATTTTTTTGGACCAAACGGCATAAAAGTGATCTGATTTAGATTCCATCCCCAGCCTGATTCATGTATACGACACACTCTTTCTATGCCAATAAAGGAGACTGAATTGAACTGATTCCCCCCTAGTTCTTTCATATAAGAGATGCTCAGAGAGAGCTCTATTCCAGACTCTACCAAACCGAAAATCAACACTGTGGGAAGTAAGCAAGGCTATTGACATTCTTACCGCTACTAGTAATAGAAAGACCAGTGTCTTTTGAGATACTCTGGAATTTGTGTTGCTTTCTGGCGAAAGCAAGGCCAAGGCAGGATATGGTGTTAGTGCTTGATCTATGGTTTGAGAGATACAGTGGTACCTCGGGTTACGAACTTAATTCATTCCAGAGGTCCGTTCTTAACCTGAAACTGTTCTTAACCTGAGGTGCACTTTCGCTAATGGGGCCTCCCGCTGCTGCCATGCCATTCTCATCCTGGGGCAAAGTTTGTAATCCTGGGGCAAAGTACTACTTCCAGGTTAGCAGAGTTTGTAACCTGAAGTGTTTGTAACCCGAGGTGTTTGTAACCCAAGGCACCACTGTAATGGTAAAAACCTTTATCCAAAAACTATATAAAGCTTCCCATTCCTACCACACATGCATATAAGTTCCAAGAGTATTTCAGCCTTGCCAGCATAGTCGAAAGATATTTGTATTGATTTTGGAAAGGCACTGAGCCGATCAAACCTGAGACCATCTGCATGCAAAGCAGGTGTTCAATCACTGAGCTGTAGCCCTTCTCAGATAAATGTATGGTTTCTTGAAAGCAAGTACAGTAAGTCTACAAAAGCTATTCTTAACTAACTATGAAAAAGCACAGTGGTACCTCGGGCTACGAACTTAATTCGTTCCGGAGGTCCGTTCTTAACCCAAAATCGTTCTTAACCTGAGGCGCGCTTTCGCTAATAGGGCCTCCCGCTGCTGCTGTGCTGCCACTACCGCCACACAATTTCCGTTCTCATCCTGGGGCAAAGTTCGCAACCGAGGTACTACTTCCGGGTTAGCGGAGTTTGTAACCCAAAGCGTTTGTAACCCGAGGTACCACTGTACAGTATTGCAATAATCAGTTCTATATTAGAGAATCCACCAGAGTGCTCAAACCTGTCCAAATAACCTAGAGAACAGCAGGTTGGAGAAGGCTGGAATATACTGTAAGTCAGTTATGCACTATGTGTTGCCCTCTCGATGTTAATTGACTCCACCTCCCATAAGCCCCACCCAGGATGACCAATGGTCAGGGATGATGGGACTTGTAGTCCAGCAGGTTGTAGCAGCCACAGGTTCTCCAACCCTGCTGTAAGCTGTCCTGGTATTACCCAACTTGTTGACATTTAGATTTCAAATAGCAGAAGCCAATCTTAAAAATAAAAAAGCTTAGCTGTTTCCTACATTGTTCCATAGTCTTTCTACCATTCAGCTCTCATTGCCCTCAGCAGGCACAGCTAAGTGAAGGAACAGAGTTCTGAGACCTAGCCTCCTTTTCAAAAAGTCAAATCCCTTTCATAAGCTATTTCACATTTGCTTATCACATTTGTAGGCAAGAGCTTCTTTTGGATTCGCAACGGTGATAAGATTGCCATTAATTGGAATTGCCTGCTCCCCATTTCCAATCAGCCTTTAAAGTCCTTACTGATAAACATCAAGCTCTTCCCAAAACATATTTACATTTCTGCTGTTTGTTGCACTGGTAGCAAAGTTTGTGTACGCTTCTTGCATTTTCATTACAGTCCCCTACTCCCTCCCCAACTCCACGTATATCTGATCCAATATTACAAATTAAGTTGATTCATCCACAGATATGCAGCTTTACATCAACAATACCTTGGGCCTTATCCTTCAGCTTCAGAAAGAAACAGATTCTCTTCATTATACTATGCTTAGCATAGGGAGCACAGACTCCAGCAACTGGTAGTTGTGATGTGAAAGAAACGCATTTAAGGCACTATCAAATGACATCTTCAACATCATGTGTACTTTAACCCACTTCTACCTATACATGTGGGATGTGGGTGGCGCTGTGGGTTAAACCACAGAGCCTAGGGCTTCCCGATCGGAAGGTTGGCGGTTCAAATCCCCACAACGGAGTGAGCTCCCGTTGCTCGGTCCCTGCTCCTGCCAACCTAGCAGTTCGAAAGCACATCAAAGTGCAAGTAGATAAATAGGTACCACTCCGGCGGGAAGGTAAATGGCGTTTCCGTGCGCTGCTCTGGTTCGCCAGAAGCGGCTTAGTCATGCTGGCCAAATGACCCGGAAGCTGTACCCCAGATCCCTCGGCCAATAAAGCGAGATGAGCGCTGCAACCCCAGAGTCGGCCACGACTGGACCTAATGGTCAGGGGTCCCTTTACCTTTACCTTTTACCTATACATGTAGGGGTTCATAAAAAAATAAAAATAAGGGGAAGTAGAAGGGGAAAGAGATAAGAGGCTTTCTTCTCTGCCCCTGCTCCCCATGGCAGGTGTTATTTCATGCTATCTTTCTTCCCCCTCCCCCCTTTCATTTTGTTTAGGGTGCCCCCCCAGTAAATCTAGTGAACCTCTGAACAAAGAAAAAAGCCCAAGGGCCAACTTAGCAAGTAGAATAAAATGAAAGTCTGGACAAGAGTGTCCAAGGACAGTGAGGGCAAAAAAGGAAGACAGAAAATGGTGATAAAAGGAGCCATCTATGCGATGCAAATGTGTTTGCAGCAAGTGCAGAAAAATGGCCCTAAAATGATGGAAATGTTTCCACACATAAGATAATGAATTTGAAGTGTGCTGTTGAGACGTTTTGGCTCAGCAGTGGGAGTCACATGAGGAGTGAGATCCAGTGTGCAGCACAAGATCCCACTGGCATCTGGTTGGCCACTGAGAGAAAAGGACATTGGATGGGTCCTTAGTGTGATCCTCTTAAGTTCTTAAATGGATGTCCATGCACAGTATAAGGCTTCTCCTTCCTCTTCTCCTCCCTGCAGTTCTCCACATGCAACATCTGCTCCAGGGGTTGGGAGACCGTCTGCAGCAGATTTTAAGGGTGCAAAGGGAGCTGGAGGAGGAAGAGAAACTGGAAGTCTCATTGCCTAAGCACATCTCCATTGCACAAGTGAGCAGACATCATTGGACATCCTCCAGAGTTCACAGGTGGGGAATCATCTCTGAGATATTTTCTAGGATGGGAAAATAAGAAGTAGCTGCTTGAATGGAAATAAAAGGGTAGCATAAAAGAAAGAAAAAAACTCAATACGAAAAGTTTGAGGGAGAACTTTGCTCAACTCTGAAAAGTCTCCCAGGCTGCCATTCTTCATATTCTCCTCATCACTGCTATTACGCAGGGTGGATGAACCTTAACCCTCCAGCTGTGCTCAGCATAACTTGGAGCCCATCACATTAATGTCAGTAAGAGTTATTCACACCCATGGACAAGAGGGCAGCTTTTTCTTCCAATTCCTTTTCATGCACACAGAAATCTTAATATATTCCTTAATGCCATGATTTAATGACAGATCTTATTTTTGTCAACTGGACTTGGTGAGCAACCGATGCCCATAAAGTCCTCAGGAATACTCACAATTGGAAAACAAATCATGTGGGCTGTTGTGTGATTCAATTTGTTTGTGACCAAGCACAATGCTTTAGCCATGCTATGAGGGGAACGATTAAGCATTATAAAACCAGTGAAGACAAAGAATAAGAGGATGGGTAGAGTGATGGCAATGACCTTTATATTAATTTTGCCATGGGTGGATGTATTTCTATGCATGCATGCACGCACATGGTGGGGTAGGCCGTGGGTCTCTAACAGTGTTGCAAAGTTTGCCTGAAATGGGATGAAGATCAAAGTTACAAACCAATGGGACAATGAATCAATTTGGTCTATGGCAGAAGGGACTCCTTGCAACAAAATATTTAGGGGGAATGGAACATTCCTGACATGTAAAGGGTTCATCTCTGCAAGTATTTGTGTACCACTATGGAGGGAGGAAGATAGAAAACACAGATTTGTTGTTTAGTCGTTTAGTTGTGTCTGACTCTTCATGACCCCATGGACCAGAGCACGCCAGGCACTCCTGTCTTCCACTGCCTCCCGCAGTTTGGTCAGACTCATGTTTGTAGCTTCGAGAACACCGTCCAGCCATCTCGTCCTCTGTCGTCCCCTTCTCCTTGTGCCCTCAATCTTTCCCAACATCAGGGTCTTTTCCAGGGAGTCTTCTCTTCTCATGAGGTGGCCAAAGTATTGGAGCCTCAGTTTCAGGATCTGTCCTTCCAGTGAGCACTCAGGGCTGATTTCCTTCAGAATGGAAAAACAGATTAATGTAGTCATATAACCAATGCTAATACTCTAGAAAAAGAGGTGCCAGAACTCACTGTGAACACCTCCCTTGTTCTCTTTTAATGGCAATGACGCCCACATGCGAGATGCCAGAACTGAGTTCCAGAGAGTTCCAGCTGAAATAAAGCCCTCCATATGAACTCATTATTGCTTTCCATCCATATTCCTGAAACTTTTGCAGCACACTTTCTGTTCTTTTCCCAACCCAAACTGGGTCTGTATGCCTCTGATTAGCCTCCTCTTCCCCCATCCTTATCCCAAAATGGAGACATGAGACATGTAATGGGATTAAAGACCATTGTATTGAATTAAAGGCTTTGTAACAAGAATGGATGGGGCAGAATTTCAATTCAGTTCCCACTTAAAGGCAAGCTTTCATTCACCTTCCTCTAGTAAGCAATGGACAAGGATAACATCAAGTGCAGGCAGTCTTTCTGAATAAAGATGAATGTTTCCCTCACTCATCTTGTAAGAAAAATCCACCCTTTCTCTTTGCACTGGGCCATTGAGGTTATTGATCTGTGCCTATTGTAGTCTGCATGCTAAATGCAGGGCGGGTGGGATCTGTTGACCCACCACTACCACCACAGCCCAATGTTTAGTGGGGTAAAGCCTAGAGATCTCAAAGGTAGCTCCCAACTCAAATTCTCTCAAGCCAGCAGTAAGGATTATGTTGGGGAAACAATTCTTCATCCCATGGAGGCTTCAATGTGGAGTTCCTCAGGATTCAGTTTTATCTCATATGTTGTTTAGCATCTACACAAAACTCCTGAGTGGGGTTATCTAGAGGTTTGGAGTACGTTGTCAACAATATACTGATGGCACACAACTCTACTTCCCTTTTACATCCTCTGGTGAGGCAGTAGATGTACTTTAAGCCCCACGAGCAGTGGATGTGCTGGACCATTGTCTTGCCTCGGTAATGGACTGGATGAGAGCCAACAAACTGAAGCTCAACCAAAGTAAGACTGGGGCACTGTTAGTGGGTGGTTCCCTAGACTGGATGGATGGGAAGTTGCCTCCTCTTGATGGGATGACACTCCCTCTGAAGGAGCAGGCACGCAGCTTAGGATTCCTCCTGAATCCTTTGCTGTCACTTGAGGCTTGTTTGTGAAATGCTCTCCCCAGGTAGGTTTCTTTAGCACCTTCATTATATATTTTTAGTCACTAGACAAAAGCGTTCCTCTTCAACCAGGTCTTAAAGGTAAAGGTAAAGGTAAAGGGACCCCTGACCATTAGGTCTAGTCGCGGACAACTCTGGGGTTGCGGTGCTCATCTTGCTTTACTGGCCAAGGGAGCCGGCGTACAGCTTCCGGGTCATGTGGCCAGGATGACTAAGCTGCTTCTGGCGAACCAGAGCAGCACCCGGAAACACCGTTTACCTTCCTGCTGGAGTGGTACCTATTTATCTACTTGCACTTGACATGCTTTCGAACTGCTAATTTGGCAGGACCTGGGAGCGAACAATGGGAGCTCGCCCTGTCCTGGGGATTCGAACCGCTGACCTTCTGATTGGCAAGCCCTAGGCTCTGTGGTTTAGACCACAGCGCCACCCACATCAACCAGGTCTTGGGCTGATTAATATTCTACAGTCTTTTTAATGCATTTTTGGGAAGGGGTATTGTTTTGTTGTTTTTGTTTTAATTACTTATTTGTGTTTTTAGCTTGCATTTTTATCCTGTGAACTGCCCTGAGATCTTTTGATGAATGGCAGTATATAAACAACAACAACAACTAGTATTGTGCTCAATGACTGGGTGAGCACCTACAGTATATAGGGAGCTGGATCTATACTGATCTAAAAAAATGCTGGGGGGGGGAATTATATAGCTCTCAATGCAATTTTACATTGACTGCTGTACAGCGCCCCTGATGTCACATTTTTGTAATGCATTTATAATGTTATAACTCACCAGTATAGATTTGTGAGTTAGACCATTGGTCCATCTAGCAGTATTGTCTACACTGACTGGCTGTAGTCCTTCAGGGTTTCCCAGGAATTGAGATGCCAGGAATTGGATTTGGAACTTTCTGCATGTGAAGCAGATGCTCCACCGCTGAGCTGCAGCAACCTCCAAATTCATCCTCATACCCAGTGCTTGTTCCCTTCCAATCAGCCTGGGTAGCTGATTCTGACAACAAGCAGTTACAACCCAGAGAGCTAGCCTGTGCTTGACAATTGAGTCAGCATCTATACTAGCGATGTTGCCGACTTTCATCATTTAATTTTGACAGCTCATGGTGGTCCCCTCAAATACAAAGTGAGTACTATGGTGCAGAAAATTCTCCTCCAGCTTGGATTTTAATATGCATTGGAAAAGAAACCACCCCATGTGCCCAAATCTTCCTGGCACCTGACTCATAGTGTTGCCTTTTAGACACTTTTACTGTGATGTTATACGTATTCAAAATTATTTGTTCAGGGTCCCTGAAGGGGCTCACAATGAAGGACTGATACAGAGACAAATGCTTTGTTGCTCTCAAACATCAAATAACATCATATGGAATCCAACATAGTGCTAAGACAATTGTTCCATCGGCGCAAGGATTTCTGCTTGCATAATGGAATAGTCTCCTTTTCTCTTTCCCTTTGTGTGTCCACTAAATCTGTTCTAGCAGTTCCCCCAACCCTCTGAGATAGATCTGGGGAGGGTGCAGGACATGCATGGAAGGCAGGAGAGAGGAGAAAGTTCTGTTGCACAAGCAAAGAAATCCTGGTGCTAATGGAAATTGTTAGTAGCAGTGCTTTTTTCTGGGGGGACGCAGGGGTATTCATACACCTAAGCATTTTGTGAATCTAAGTTTGGCCTCATTGAGGGGCAGTATTTCAATATGAGTTGTAAAATGAGAGTACCCCTAAAAGTTTATTTAGGGGGGGGGAGCACTGGTTAGTAGTATACTGCCCATGGATTTTGCACAATAAAACAGAGGACTGCCTTTCTAAAGTTCTGTCTTTCAGGCTGCTGCCACAAAATCTCTTTTGCTGCTTTCCGTCTCAGTAGCAGCTGTTCTCTTTTGAAGCTTGAGACTCCTGGCCACAGGCCATTGCATTTATATCTCACCTTTCTCTCCAATGAGCTCAAAGTGGTGTGCATGCTTCTCCCATTCCTGTGAGGTAGGTTAAGCTGAGAGGCAGTGACTGGCTCAAGGTCACCCAGTGAGTTTCATGGCTGAATGGGGATTTGAACCCTGGTCTCCCATGTCCTAGTATGAAACTCTAAGCTAGCCATTCTCAGCCTTGGCTCCTCAGATGTTGTTGGGGAATGCGACTTCTATCATCCCTGATGACTGGTCCTGCTAGCTACGGATGATGGGAGTTGTAATCCAAGAACATCTGGGGACCCAAGGTTGAGAAATGCTTCTCTGACCACGACAGGAAGTAGCCAAGTATCCTTTTGTCTAACCACCAGTTCCTAACTGCACTGAGGATAGTAATCTCCCTTCCTTACAACAGGTTTGCTGCCTATAATGGTGGCTGCTCCATGCTTCAGTTCCCTACTAAGCATGTCCACAATCCTTAAAGGAACATACACCAGTAGGTTACAACAGCAGTGTGGCAGCAGCTAGGGGGAAGCGGGGAGAGTGATAACTGCCTAAGCATGTGGGAGACAGAGAGAGAGATCAAACTCCACTGTGTTCCTGATTACGTCTGCAGGGCTATGACAGGATCTGACATGGAATGAGATTGGGCTCAAAATAAAAGCCAGCCCCTTAGAGGGAAACAGCCTGGGCTTAAGAAAACAACAACACCAAAACCCAATCTAAATCTTAAAATCAAATTGGGGGAAAGGGACTCTGAGAAGGAACTGGCAACTAGAAACCAACATGTAAGTTCGTACTGAAATAATTTGGATTTACTACCCGAAATGTGTTCCGTGCCATTTCTCTCTTATTTGTCTCTATGTGGTCCATGATGCCTCTGTAGACCTTCAAACTCTGGACTAATGCATGCAATGTTTTTCAGTAAGAATTACTGAGCCATCAATTAGCATTTGCCTTCTCCCAACTTCCGCCCTTAGCAAATTATTTATTTAGAGAAATTTCGCTTAGCATTCCTGGAGCAGAGTCAGCATTTTCTGCAACTTTGCCATAAAAAGGAGGTGGTTCAATTTATTTGTAAAAAGAAGAAGAAAATATTACCAGGTATCTAAATCCCTAATGTAGCCTCCCAAGCTAATTGTGTTAAATGTCACTCTGTGAAAAGTGCTATTGGAAATATTAACTTTGTTCCCCAGTCAACATCCTCCACACAGACAAATGTGTTTGCGTCCCAAAGCGCCACATTTTAAAGTTTATTGATATGTTGTCATTGCTTTGGCCAAATCCAGGGCATTTCTGCAGGGGCTGGCAGAGAAATCACAAAACAATCAAGCATCTCTGATACGCAGCATGTTTTATTGAAAATGTTGAAACACAAAAGTGGAAGGAAGGAAGGAGAGAGACACAAACACACACACACACACACACACACACAGAGAGAGAGAGAGAGAGAGAGAGAGAGAGAGAGATCTGGATTCAAGTTCCCTGAATTGAAAACAACCATACTAGCTGTAATACTGTAATTATCTCTTTAATTCCAGTGCATGTATATGTGTGCATAACATGAGAACTATGGCTTATATCCAGGGCTGGCCCTATCATGAGGGAAAAGTGAGACAGCTGCCTCAGGCGGCAAATACTGAGGGACAGAGAGCAGACAGAGCTGTGTACTGTGCTTCCTGCCCTGCATCCTCTAACCTAACTTTCTGTCTTTGGGTGCGGTAAGGACCTCTGTGCCATTGCTAGAGAAGAAATAAGATTCAAAGCCAAATTAGGCAGCTTTTGCACCTTTAATGGGGGACACACAATCTTGTTTTTCACCTCAGGCAGCACAATGCCCTGAGCTGGCCCTGTTTTTATCAGTGCTATGGCATGCACTGCTCTTGTCTCCCAATGTTGCTCACTCTTCCTGAAAGAGAATAAACCTAATGAAATAATTGAATGTGCAAGTTTAGCATGTCTCCACAGAGCCCTCTTTTTATTTGCATCCTTATGCCATGAATCTTTGTCTTCCAGCTCTGGGAAATGAGTGTTTCATTCTTCCTCTCTCTCATGTCTTCGTTCGGTCTCCATTAGCTCCATCTCAAATCCCTCACATCACATTAGAGAGCCTTGTTTTATTTATACTTGAAGCATCAGTGCAGTCATATATATTGAATCCTTTGTAAAGAATGCTCTCAACTGTCTCCTTTTGTTGGGGTTCTGGGCAGGGTGCATTAAGGTTAATTACCTAATAATTTACAGCACAAAATGCTTCTGCAGACATTTTGATTTCCACTAATTGTGAAACGGAACAAAGTAAACAAACAGGTTGCTGGTTTTCCAGCTTCAGGAACTTGGCAAGAAATCCTTTGGTGGAGATTTTTCGCTGGCCTCGCTTTGCCCTTCATTACAGTGGCACTTCGATGGCATTCGCTGGAGGGATTTGTTTTTCTTAATATAACCCACACTCTAGAGTACAGATGAGCCACATTGCTTTGCTGCAGCATATCAAAGATTTGACTCTACCCCATAATACTAATGAGTTTCAAAGGTTGAGGATTTCCATTTATTTGCTTGCTTGCTTTTTACCCCACAAAACCAAGGCTGCTATCCTATATCCAGTTGAGATTCCTGCATTGCAGGGGGTTGGACTAGATGACCACCAGGGTCCCTTCCAACTCCGCAATTCTCTGATTCTCTGATTCATTTGTATGAACTCAATGGGACATACTCCTGAGTGGACATGCATCAGATTGCACTGCAGAAAATGAAACACATAGAAAACACTCTGCCAGTGTGGTGTAGTGGTTAAGAGCAATAGACTTGTGATCTGGTGAACCGGGTTCGATTCCCCACTCCTCCACCTGCAGCTGCTGGGTGACCCTGGGCTTGTCACACTTCTTTGAAGTCTCTCAGCCTCACTCACCTCACAGAGTGTTTGTTGTGGGGGAGGAAGGGAAAGGAGATTGTTAGCTGTTTTGAGACTCCTTTGGGTAGTGATAAAGCAGGATATCAAACCCAAACTCTTCTTCTTCTTCTTCCATCAAGTCAGATCAGAGACCCACATAAGAAGAGCCTTCTGGATCAGGCCAATGGCCCACCTAGTCTAGCATCTTGATCTCACAGTGGCCACCTAGATGCCTCTGGGAAACAGCACCTCAACTCAAGATCCTTCTCCTTTCCTGTAGTTTCCAGCAGCTGGTATTTAGAAACATTGCTACCTCCAACTGTGAAGGCAGATTATAGCCATCACAATTAGTAGCCATTCATAATCTTACCCTCCATGAATTTATCCAGTCCTCTTTTAAAGTCATCCAACTTGGTGGGCATCACTGCCTTGTGTGTGGACAAGTTCTGTGGGGCAAACCTGATATGCCTTTCAAACTAAGTGAGCCCCTTTTATCCCAATCCACAAAGCTCCAGGAAGTATGAGGTACCAACAGACACTGTAGGAGTGTCTTAACTCCAGCTACAGACATTGCCTCTGCGATTTGTACCTTCCTTAATGATTGTACCATTTCCCAATTAGATCCCTGACTGGGTAAGTTTAACAAGTTAATCCCACAATCTCCGAACAAACCACATATAATTTTTATAACCGTTCATTTCTGCCATAAGTGGCTCTACATGATTGATTAGGCTGTGAATCTGTGACTTGTCCACTACACATTGAGCTTCGTTGACTGAATGGGGATTTGACTTCACATAACCTCAATCCAACTCCAACACACTCTCTGGTTAACGCATCCCTCTGACTACAATCTGCAGTATCTTTAGAGACTGAGTTGATTCCAATTCATCAAATATAAGGCAAAGGTAAAGGACCTCTGGACAGGATCATCTGGATAGCAAAACAGATTGAAATAGGGATGAGAATTATATGAAAGTGATGTATCGTTGGTACTTAACTCCTAGTAAATTAGCTAAAATGTCTAAAACAAGGTTAAATACATGCTAGAAATGTAAGGGGAAAGAAGGCGCCTTTTATCACATGTGGCGGACTTGTAAAGTAATAAAAGAATTTTGGGAGATGATATAACGAACTAAAAAAAATGTTTAAAATAACCTTTTTTAAAAAACAAAACCCCAAAGCTTTCCTTCTAGGAATTCTAGGTGCCAATATAGCAATGGATCAGAAAAGACTATTCAAGTACGTGACCACTGATGCTTGGATGTTACTAGTCCAGAGATGAAAAGAAGACACAGTCCCTACCAGAGAAGAACAGCAGATTAAACTGATGGATTATGCCAAAATGGCAAAAATGACCAGAAGAATTAGAAACTAGGAAGACCAAAATTTTAATAAGGAATGGGGAAAATATATAATTTACCTTAAAAACCATTGTAAACAATTGAAATTATTAGTAGGATCGGAATGATACTTGTAGTTTAATGTTGAACTATGGTTGTAATGGAGATTTAATGGATTTGGATGAAGAAAGAAGATGCGGGAGGGAAAAAGTTAACATAAGGACCCACAAAGGAGAGGAGGGAAGTTCAGGGAATTCTGTGGAATTCTCTTTTTATTCTGGTTGTTTGACAATTGTTTGTAAATTTTAAATTCTGAAAATTAAATATTATTATTTTTTAGTATGTGGAGAAAAGTGGATAGAGAAAGCAGGTGGGTGTGGATGTAAAAGAGGTGCATTTAGGGGGGTTCCCACATCTCTTCTGCACTTTATTGAACTTCTATGTTAGCATAGAATCATAGAATTGTAGAGTTGGAAGGGACCCCTAGAGTCATCTAGTCCAACCCCCTGCAATGCAGGAATCTCAGCTAAAGCATCCATGACAGATGACCATCCAACCTCTGCTTAAAAACCTCCATGGAAGAAGCGTCTATCACCTCCTGAGGTATTCTGTTCCACCGTCAAACAGCTCTTACTGTCAGAAAGTTCTTCCTGATCTTCACCATTCTGCCAATTTTAGCATCCCCCTCTTTTTTTGGTGAACGTGAACCAATCAGTCTTACTTTCCATTTGAACATCATTGACGGATTGTACTAGTATAGAGTCACTCTTAATCTATCCAAATGGCCATGGTGGAGCATAATGAAGGAAGCTGTCTTTAAGGCATGCATGTTTTTAAATTAATGATTTTTTGCGTACCTGCTGAGCACAGTAGGATTGCTCAGTATTAGGTGTTACTAAATCAGACCTTTTAAATATATACATAATACATCAGTAGGAATAAATGCATTTTAGCAGAAACATTACAGACCGAATGCGTATAAAATGGTGTAAACTGATCAGCCTTTTCTTCAAGCAGGTGGAGAAAAGCCTAATTTATGAAGATTTGCTCCCTGCTGCATTGTTAAGTTAAACCAAGAGTGTTTGCTTTTTAAAGGAGCCTGACAAAAGCTTCTCTCAGGGACACAGCCCAGGCAATCTGAGCTGAGCTTCGTAGGGTTTGCATTTAATGGAAAATCAATGCAATTGATTACCTGAAATAAAAGATGCTCTGCAAAAAGTTATTGTGAAATCTAGTAGTCTCAAAGCTTTTTAAAATTATTTTCAGCTGATAAGAATCAGCATGAATTTCCCATGGAAAATACAGTAATGAGCATTTAAAATGATTAACTGGATGTTTTGCCAAGGAAATGTGTGCTGGTAGTTTGAAAGAGCACCTCATGTTCCTACTTCCTTTTTGACCCAAGCCTCTCTGCATGAAAGATTTTCTGGAGATGCTTAATAGCAACATTTAAAGATCCCCCACCCACCTTTCTAATGATTAAATACAGATATTCATCAAAGAAGTGTCAAAATCATGAAGGGGCAAGAATTCATTTATGACAATGCAAAGCCCTTAAACATAAATGGGAACTTCTTGGCATGCATTCACTATGCATCATTCAGTAATACTTTTAACACAACATCTTCAGCATTCAGATGAAACGTTGAACCACAATTCATAGGTGCATATATTCATCCAGATTTTATTCACCTCAGAACTTCCTTTTCATAAACAGCCTTCAATACAAATTCCACATTTAATCTAGGGTGTGGGTGCCGGCATGATATAATAATAATTAATAATTAGGTAACAAAACAACAACAACACAACACAGCAAATTGGAAGTGTGTGTGTGTGCAGCTTTTTGAAAACTTGTAATTTCCTAGATCAAGTGTTCAAGTAGCAGCACACACATGGTGAGGAACTTTGAATTTGGGATTGGGGCACATCATAATCACCTAGAGGCCACCTTAAAGCAGCTTGGGGGTCCAGGGTTGCAAACTAGTCCGGTGCTTGGGATAAATAACAGCAAAATTCTCAGACTCTTGGCTGAGTTCATCAGGAAGCATTATCTAGAATAAATAACATTTGTTGACTCATAATTTTCCTCAGCAGATGGACTAGGGCAGTGATGGAGGATATTTTTCAGTCTGAGGCCTTCATTCCATCATGGTATATACTACTCAACCATTCCGTCTTAAGCGAGGCATCTCTCCACCCCAGCTTCTGATTCCATCCCAGGATGTTCTGTTTTGGCTCCTGTGCTCTGCATGAGTCAGCTGGCTTGTGCCAAAGTAAGAGACCAAAATATATGTGTCTTTTGGCCTCCATGCTCTTCTGTGAGTCAGTTGGCTCCTGTCAAAGCACAGGACCAAGAGACATGTGTCTTTGGGTGCTGTGCTCTTGCCTTGATCCTGCACACCACCCTTTTCTCTTCCTCCCCATCCTCCATGTTACATGGCCCAAGGGGGCCTCCAGAAGTCCCCCCCACTTAGAATTTCAGCTGGAAAGAGGTAGGAATCATTGCGGCCCTAGTGTGTGTGTTGAGGGCTGGGTGGGGGAGGGGCCGGAGAGCAGAAGAAGAAGAAGAGCTTGGATTTGATATCCCACTTTATCACTACCTGAAGCAGTCTCAAAGCAGCTAACATTCTCCTTTCCCTTCCTCCCCCACAACAAACACTCTGTGAGGTGAGTGAGGCTGAGAGACTTCAGAGAAGTGTGACTGGCCCAAGGTCACCCAGCAGCTGCATGTGGAGGAGCGGAGACACAAACCCGGTTCACCAGATTACGGGTCTACTGCTCTTAACCACAACACCACACTGGCAACAGTTGGGGGGGGGGAACAGCAGTGCAAGGGCCCATCAGTGGGATGATGCGGGGGGAGTGGTTATCCCTGAGGGAGAGAGGGAGCCAAGTGATTGGGGGTCTGAATGAGAGGGGTGGGCCCTCCATCAAGGTGTTTGATGGGATGGGGAGACTCACTAAGGATGGTGGATGTATCCATGGAGAGGTAAGGACCTGCTGTGAGAGGTTTCTAGCCCCCTTAATGCCAAACTGTTGCAAGCTGATTATTCAATAAAGGAATGGCGAGTTTTCACCCCATCTCAGTGCGCTGGATTTCAGTAGCCCTTCCTTGCTCTCTTACTGTAGGTGAAAGGAAACTCTGTATCAGGGGTCCCCAAACTAAGGCCCGCAGGCCGGATAAGGCCCATGGGACTCGTTTATCCGGCCCGCGGTGCCCCCTGCCACCCACTCTTACCGGTGCTGCGCTGCACAGCTGCCCACTTCCAGGTCGGAGGAGCACCAGAAATAGCTTGTGCGCATGTGCAAGCGTTATTTGCACATGCACAAGTGTTATTTCCGGTTCACATCCGGGTCAGAGGAGGCCCGTGCACATGCGCACAAGCTATTTCCGGTGCTCCTCCAACCTGGAAGTGCGCCGGAAATAACGTGTGCGCACACACATGGGCATGCGCTCCCCCGTCCTCCGGCCCGCCATGCGATTGGCGCTGGAGACACCAGCTCAAGTTTGCTGACCCCTGCTCTGTATCAACTAAAGAATGGACCAAGAGGGGCTTAACGTTAGACTTCTGCTGGTGTACTTTGCATTGAATTTCAACGCTAATGAATTTATTGGCCTTCTGGAAGCAGAAATGAGACTCTTCAATTGGTATCTAGATGGGCAAAGTGAATCTGCAATGGGATATTTAAAGGCATGTAATGAGCTAAATGGTGCCCTTGCCTGGCATAAAAACCAAACATTTCTACTGAGCAGAGCTGTATGTAGCTTTATTAATTGTTTTGTGAGATTAAGGGGATTTTTTAAAAAAGTCTATTGTTATTTGTAATCATCTGTTTTACATTTACCTTTTGCTCAAGGGTGGGTGTTTCTAAAATGTATTGTTATCCTAGGAATAAGCCTACTTTATGAAATGTAAACAGAGTAAGGGAGCATACAGCATTTGCCTTCTACCGAGACTGAGAGCATTTCACTCAGTTTTGTCTACCATAATTGCAGACCGCAGAGGTGTTTCCCTGCACAGCTGTTCTGCCAAAAGTTCTGGATGCCTAAGGCAGGGTTATTTAGAATTCAGATAGCTTTTATTTTCAGGATATGGAAAATAAAGAACAGATCAAAGGGAGATAGGCAAGATCTTACAGCTCCATCTTTTGCCAGAGACCCCCATTCCATTCTTGGGGAGGCAACAGGTGAAACTCCGTACAGGTGATATCTGTAGCACTGAGATTCTCTTTGGCCCTTGGTGGGCTTATATGCTATCTGGTGCTGAGAACCTGTTCCTGGAGTCATCTCCCCATGGCTAGAACATAAGGTCCCCTACATCCCCATGTGAATCATAATATATCAAGGCTAGAACATCCCTTTGAAGACCTCGCAAGACAAGGCAAGGTCTTGTGAGGTCTTCAAAGGGATGTTCTAGCCTTGATATATTGTGATTCACATGGGGATGCTGGGGACTTTATCTCTAGAGGACATGTGGCTGCACATCTCCCACTTCTTCGCTTCTTGACAAAAGATAGGCAAGACTAGAGGTGCTTCTGCTGTGGCAGACAGGTACAGAATGATCTTGCCCAATTGTCAGGTGAGCACACCCTTGTTAATGAGCCATTCCCTCAAGATTTCAAAGAAGAATAAAAACAGCATCACATGAATAAGCTGTTATATTGCATTGCCCTGATTCTTCTTCACCAGCTGCTCATGATGCTGTTCCACAGGATACAGAAGATGCATTTTGTTGTAATTAGAATGATAAGAACAAACTGCTTGATGTTTATACAGGGTAAAAGCCTCACATTCCCCCAACCCCAGGTTCATTCTCCTAATCCTATCCACTGGTGCTGAACAAAAGTTTGCCCACTTTAAAATTTGCAAGTTTCTCTACGTTGGCTTCAAAATCTTCTCTTTTCAACTTGGAATATTTCCACAAGGCTTGAAATTTTGCAGTGTTGAATTCTGACCGCAAAACTTCAGCGCTGGCAATTTCTATTCAGTTTTCCACAGCAACAGGCGAGGGGAGGAAGGCTAAACTCTTCTATACTTCAGATGACTGAAATACTATTCATTGGAATGCAGGTACAAGGCAGAGCTTCAGGATATTAAAATGACGATAGTATTAGAAATGTTACAGCATTTATTTAACTTTAAGAGAGAGAAAATAAAACAAGGTGGAATCTCCATATCCAGATATTTAAGATATTAAGTATTGAGACAAAGCTTCTTGTTTCTAATGGTCATAGGTAATGAAACAGACATTGCCATTGGAGGCATCTGCAATCGTTCTGACACCAGATTCCCCCTCCCCTATAACACGTGATCAGCACTAGTGATTAGGATTGTCTTCATTCCTTTAATGTTCTTCTGTTTAATTTGAGCTTCAGTTAAACTAGGAGAATTTCTAAAATTAATTCTGGAATTGGAGGGTTGTATCCAAAGCCTTCTGTGCACAATCGTAATGAACTTCCATTACTGCAACAGGATTTTACCTTTCTCTCCTGGCGCTGTGGTCTAAACCACAGAGCCTAGGACTTGCCAATCAGAAGGTTGGTGGTTTGAATCCCTGCAATGGGGTGAGCTCCCATTGCTCAGTCCCTGCTCCTGCCAACCTGGCAGTTCGAAAGCACGTCAAAGTGCAAGTAGATAAATAGGTATCGCTCTGGAGGGAAGGTAAACGGCGTTTCCGGGTGCTGCTCTGGTTCGTCAGAAGCGGCTTAGTCATGCTGGCCACATGACCCGGAAGCTGTACACAGGCTCCCTTGGCCAATAAAGCGAGATGAGCGATGCAACCCCAGAGTTGTCCGCGACTGGACCGAACGGTCAGGGGTCCTTTTACCTTTACCTCTATCCAAAGCCTTCTGTGCACAATCGTAATGAACTTCCACTACTGCAACAGGATTTTACCTTTCTCTCCTCCCCACAGCTCCTCAATTGCCCCTGAAATCTGCCCCAGAGGGTGCCCCAATACCCCAGAGCAGATTTTGAAGAAGTGTGGGGAGCTGGAGTGGGCAGCAGTGAAGAGGAAACTGAAGTCCCATTGTGCAACATTATATTCCGTCGAGAGTGTGCAATTTGCTACGACTTTCAGTTCCTGAGCATAGACACACATGGACATGCACACACACACAGTGTTGTTGATGTGCTTGTGTGTCTGGTCCTGGAAAGGATGAGCCTACCATGGATTTTGGAGAAAGCATGTCAAGAACTGGCCTACAGCAGATAGATGAAGCAATGAGACTAAAGGCAGAGAGAGTTGGCGGTCTACTTTGAAAGTCAAAAAGCTGAAGTAGGAAAGCAAGAGTGGACAGACCCCACTAAGTGCTGGTGCTGGATGCTGACTGGGCCCTTATATCAGGGCTGGGAAAACTGTGCCTCTCCATATCTTGTTGGAGTGCAACTCCCACCATCCATGACCATAGCACATGGTGGCTGAGGCTGGTGGCAATGAGAGTACATCAATATTTGGAGACCACAAGTTCCCCATCCCTTCCTGGTATACTTCCAGAGCCTGTCTACCCATCACAGACCAGGCCTGTGTGTAACAGAATGGGTAGATTTAAAGAGGCAGCCCTATGGTCTGCAGTGAGGCCATCAATCACCTCTCCATCACTGGTGGGCAGATTGCTTGAGGTGATGAGCAGTTTTGCTGTGTGGGGCCCTTGAGCAGGAGGGTGCTCTGGATCGTAGGCTGAAGCCCCTGAGGATTCTGGCTCAGGAATTTCAGGTTTGGGAGTCCCAGGCTCCAATAGTTCCTGGTTCCTGGACTTGGGCTCCATGTTGGGTCCCAAATCTAGTGTTTCTGGATTTATATTGCAGAAATATAAGTTCAGAAAGACTTCCAAAACATGAGAGTAGCCAGCAAACAGGACAAGTTCCTCAACATTCTTTGGTGTTCTGTAGAGGTGGGAATAGTAGCTTCGTTTTCTTGGAACACTCCCCCACACCCTGTAATCCAAGCTAGCTAGTTTTCAATAAATTAGCAGTGTGATTCATGCTTACTTTAAGAAATCTCCTGTGAACATACATTCCTTGCTTCTCTTTATAATGTTGTGTTATACATTTTGTGTTAGATATGTTTTCCATTATGCATCTGTTACATTTCATATATAATGTTCAGGATATAAGCCTCCTGGAGCCTAAGGGATTAGAAGGATAGAAATGTAATAATTTAATAATAAATATTAAAATCCTGCTCCTGCTTACTGTGGAATTTTTCATTTTGCAGTCTAGCTAATTCACACTTTTCTATTAGGTAGCTAGGTACTAATTTATCTCTTCAGTTCTGACTCAACAGACCATGAAATCTCATACATCCAATTGACTTTGATGGCTGTTAAACACTTCCTTATTTATCACAATACTATCTGCGACTTTTATTATGTGTTTAATTACCAGAAAACTTTTCAATATGCTCTGCTTTTGATTTCTATCACTCATTTCCGCAGTCATTTCTGGGTAGAAGCAAAATCTCATTGAACTATTAAAATCCATTGATTCATTAGTGTGATGTACAGATTAATTAACTTGGTAATACATGTAAAGTCATCATGTTGAGAATTGTTTTCTCAGTTGTCTAAAGGAGGAGTGGAGAACCTCAGACCCAGGGGCCACATGTGGCCCTCCAAATGAGGCCCTCTTTGGCCTTTGGAACACTTCCTGGATCATGCCCACTCCCATAGGTCTTACAGTCCTTGAGTGTTTTTTATCTGACTGGAATGTGTCTTTGTCCCCTACAAGAACAGGTTGCTGGACTAGATGTATAACTCAGGTGGTTAGGAAGGCCCAACAGAGACTCCATTTTCTCAGGGTCTTGCGAAAGAACAATGTTAAACAACAATTGATAACCTCCTTCTACTGGTCCATCATAGAAAGTGTCCTCTCATATTGTATCACAGTGTGGTGCGTTATCTTGACAGCCACAGACAGAAAGTCTTTACAGAGGGTGGGGAACACAGCACATGATATCATGGGCTGTCCCCTGAGCTAGATGACATCGCAAGGGATCAATGCCTTAGGAGAGCGAGAAAAATTCTCAGGGACGATTCACACCCCGGGCAGCACCTCTTTAATCTTCTACCCTCGGGCAGGAGATACAGAAGTATAATCAGTCGTACCAACAGGCTAAAAAACAGTTTCTATCCATGGGCTGTTAGGTTGCTGAACGGAAAATAATATAATGCAACTGACTTTCGGGGTTGCTGTGTTGTGCAACAAGCACACAGAGTGCAATGAGATTGAGTGTTTTGCAGGGCTCAGTTAATTTCATTGTACACAGGTTGTACATTGACAATAAAGGTATATTATTATTAGATGGGCAAATAATAATAACAATAATAATAATTTTTATTTGTATCCTGCCCTCCCCAGCCGAGCTTAGAGTGGCTAACATCATAAAAACAACACAATATGCATAAAAACAGACATCAATTAATTACAATACATCTTAAAATTAATTCAGACAAGTTAAAATCTGGGCAGGTGGCAATTATCAGGTTGGAATTGAGAGTGCTTAATACTTGCCAGGACCAACTGTTTCTACTGATCATACAAGGACCTGTGAGCGAGTTGGGGCCTCCTTCGGCTTGTTTTATACAAAGGAAAGTAAGTCAAACTGCATCCTGCCCAAAGGCCTGGTGGAACAGCTCCATCTTGCAGGCCCTGCGGAAAGATGTCAAATCCCACAGGGCCCTGGTTTATTGTGGAAGAGCATTACACCAGGCCGGGGCCACGGTGGAAAAGGCCCTGGCTGTAGTCGAGGCCAGTCTAATTTCCCTGAGGGCCAGGATCTTCAATGTGTTCTTGTTAGCAGACCATAAGTTCCTCTGTGGGGCATACCAGAAGAGGCGGTCCCGTAGGTACGAGGGCCCTAGGCCATACGAGGGTTCTAGGCCTGTGATGAGGCAGGTCTATTAACCATGATGCTTAACTATGATGCTGCCTCTTACCTGTCTGGAAAGAGGATGGAGTTATGAGCTTTATGCAGGAACCCCTGACTTTTGCATGGCTGGAATGTAACAGCCAAGATGTTCGCTGTAACATCCATTGCTTGCTGCTCACTGTTGCATCTGGCCCCAGAAGGTTGACCATGGGAGAATGTGGCCCATAGGCTGAAAAGGGTCTTCTTTCCTGGTCTAAACTCATAGAATTGTCGGATCATCTAGCCCAAACCATGCAATGCAGGAATCACGGCTAATGTCTCCCTGATGGGTGGTCATCCAATCTCTGTTTAGAAACCTCCACGGAAGCAGAGTCCACCACCTTCTGAGGCAGCCCATTCCACCGTGAAACAGCTCTTATTGTCAGAATGTTATTCCTAACATGTACTTTGTTCCAGGGCTTTTGAACTGATCGATTAGATGAAAGTGGTGATCTAAACCAGACAATTGCTTGTTCTGACAAATTGCCAATGTATGTCCTTCTGTGCCAAAATTTCAGAGCCTCTTTTTGCTCCCAAGTTGCTGGTAACATCCCAGAAGGCCACCAACAGTGCACTCTCATATGTGGCTACTCAGTAGGAAGTCCTGTAAGAGTTTAATGGGTGTGGGATTGGCATGGGCCTGTCCAAGAATGCATTGCAAAAGTGGATTAGGAGATGTAAACTGAAATACAGGATTTACTGGAGTATGTTCTCCTTTGTTCAGTTTTGATCCAAAGCCACCACAAATGCAGGGGGGATTGGCTAATTTGCATTTATTCCGCCATTTGGAAAGTCTCTTTTGAAAAGTCCCTCAATCAATGTGCTTAATCATGCTTAACTTTGTGTTGGTTTGTAGCCAGGAAGCTTCTGAGGCTGACTCCTCAGAAACCTTACAAAGTGATTTTAAAGTTTTTTAAAATAATGATTGCCCATGCTAATGTGAGGATAATTGCTTGTGTGAGTTAAATGCCAGATTAGTCCTTAAAATGACACTTAGACATTTCATTCATTGCACCATGTCAGAAGTCATTAAGTCTCACTGTCTCAGGGCTAAACTGGACACGACGGTGAATGCGTTGTTGAATTTAATATACATGGGTTCCTTTAAAATATACAAATAACTGCCTGGAGTGGGGCGGGGGCTGATGGTGGAGGACTGGGATTATGGTGGAGAGGAACTTAGCCTTTTCCACCTACTATGATCCCAATGGCATTGAGGAAAGCTTTGCTTTCAACCCAAATAGAAGCACTGATATGGTCATCAAGAGCTGTCTCACTTCCATGAGTTCTTTTTTGTGCGCAGAGGGAAGGCTAGGCAAGATGGTTACCTAGTGGTAACTGCCACTTGCTCCCTTCCTGTCCAGCCATGGTGGAGACACCAAGTCCTTGACCACCCAGTGTGTCTGCACTTGCCAGGGCTGTCACCTGAATGAGTCAGTAGGGGTGGAGCTGCCGTCAGTCAGATAGCAACTACAGTGCAAGGCTGAACATTTCCCCATTATCTTCCAGCTGAGCCACATCAGTTGTTGTAGTGGTGGTTGCAGCAGCTGTGGGCCCTGCCAGAGCCCTGGACTCTGGAATTTGTCCAAGGAGTCTGTGTGATAGCCTCAGTCCAAGTCAGTACATAGCAGACATCACCTTTCTCCTGGTGGCTGGTAGGGTGTCTGTGAATCCCCCACATCAGACGACGTTTCACATCAGTTGTTCATCCTTTGAAGGAAATAATTAACTGAAACACATATCTCCATCTAAAGCCAATCGCTCCACTCTCGAGAATGGAAATCACAGTTATTTCTTTAGTCATCCTTTTCCCGTCTCCAGTTGCTGGAGCCATTTGAAGAAGTGAATCCTGTTTCTCCCTTGATATTTGTAAATTCTCTAATGAAGGTAAACACCTGCTTTATCCTAAGCCCAGTAAACGAATCTCTGTAGCCCTTGCGCTGGTACCCTTTGAAGGTATATCGCTTGATTCAGCAATATGCTGATATATGTTTTTTGCTGTGAAGCAGGCTATTGTATGCTAGCCTTAAAATATCTCTGCAAATTATTCAAAATATGAGTGAAAATGGATCCAGAGTTCAGTCCCATCACCAGGTATACATGGCTAAATCTTCAACAAGACTTATGCATGCGTATCAAGGAGTAGGATTGCAGCCTAAATCAATGGGTTTCTTTTATTTATAGCTATTTCTATTATTTCACAAATTGTGCTTTAAAAAAGGACTTGGAAAAATTTAGAAAGTTATATAGGACCTCATTGTTATTGGTGGTTAAATTTGTATACCCCTTTATACCCATAGGTCTCAGAGTTGTTCACAACACAAATTTACAATATACAAAGAATAATAATAATAATAATAATAATAATAATAGCATAATCAAAACAATTAACAATACCCCAACAAAAGCCCCTAAGCAACAGCAGCCCACAAATACAAACATTGAATTAACATATAACATTTTAACAACCATTTAAGACAACCCCACCCTCCAAATAAAACAGCACCTACCCAAGTTAAAACCCCATCCCAGTTAAAACCATAATGGTCAACCAGTAACCTGAAATATAAACCTTCATGTGGATTCCCCTCTACCTTTATGCAGAATAGACACTATTGTGTTCAAGTCCTGCTTGTTTGCTTCCCAGAGGTATCTGATTGGCCATTGTGAGAAGAATATGCTGGATTAGATGGGTCTCTGGCCTGATCCAGCAGGGCTCTTCTTATGGAATTTATTGAAATTCCAGCTATTTGTTTTAACAAGTAGTCTTTTATAGGAATTAGCACCATAGAAATCATAGAGTTGTAAAGGTCCTCAAAACCTTTCTGGTCCAACCCACTGTTGATGCAGGAAACCCAACACTGCAGCATACTGAGAGGTCAGCATCCAGCCTCTGCTTAAAATGAAAGACATCTGTTCCCCCGTCAGACAGCTCATACTGTCAGGACATTCTTCCTAACATTTAATCTAAATACCTAATATTTTTGAAAGTGAATCATTAATGAATCATGCGCTGTGTGAAATTCCTTCCTTTGACTTGAACCTACTGTCAATCAACTTTATTGGGAGGCTGCCCAGTTTTTGTTTTATGAGAAAAGGAGGGGGTGGAATTCTCTCCACACAGCTCTTCACATCAGTCGCAATTCCGTAAACCTTTGTCACGTTATGGATAAGAAGAACATATCTCCATCGAGACAAAGACATCACCTTTCTCCTAGTGGCTGGTAGAGTGTTCTAACTTAGCTGTCTTTTTAATTAACCCCAAAGCCATACACACTTTCGTCTTTCCTCACAGAAAAATTATTCATTTATTTGAATGAATGCTTTCGTTGGCACCCATCTGTATCGGAAGACAATGGAAGTGTGGGCCTTTGTGGGTGAAGTCAAACTGTTGGAAGGTTGCAATGTCTGCTGTGGCTGGAGATACAGGAGAAAAATTTTGTTGTTGTTGCAGCTAGGGCAGATGAAGGCATCCGATTGTGCTGCTGCAAATGCACCATAACATTTCTTATCTCTGCGCTCCTCCCAGTGATAATTTAAGCCCTCCTATATTATTATAATTATTGTTATTCTACTTATTTATATTCCACATTTTTCCCAGACAGGGACTCCAATGCAGCTTGCAGCAAAAAATAGAAACAGCTAAAAACAAAGAAAAAAAAGCAATTAAACAGTAATATAGATCTAGATTAAAACATACAGAGAATACAATACAGTAGTACCTCGGTTTACGAACTTAATTCATTCCAGAGGTCCATTCTTAAACTGAAGCTGTTCTTAAATTGAGGCGCACTTTCCCTAATGAGGCCTCCTGCCACCGGTGCCTGTCCACTGTTCGGCTTCCGTTCGTACACCAAGGTAAAGTTCGCTAACCGGAACACTACTTCCGGTTTTGCAGAGTTCTTATACTGAATAGTCCATATACAGGGCTGTTCTTAAACTGAGGTACCACTGTATATGGCTTTTACAGTTCTGTGACATCCTTTAGAGATGGGAAGACAATATTCCAAAAGTGGCTGCACCATAGATTCTTTATGTGCAGGTCAGAAGTGTCCACTCCTGTCCCCCCAAATTTGTGCAGGCACTAAAGCAGGAACAGCCAGGGAGGATGTGGTAGGGGTGGGCTGCCTCAGGTGTCACCACTGAGGGGGGTGACAAAATGCCGGGCAGCACTCACTGCAGGGCCTGCAGTGTGCCCGAGCCACACGTCTCTCCTGGGAGTGACACATTGGCTTGGGCACCAGCAGGCTCTGTGCTGCCCCAAATGGTCCGCCCGCTGCCTCCCCCTCAGCTGAGTGGGAAGGTGGCTGAGTGGGAGGAGGCAGGCAGACTCCTTGGAGGCCCCACAGAGCATCCTACCCCAGCTGGCCCCACCCCTGGGCGCAGAGCACACGTGTCACCCCAGGCACCCAATCGGCTTGCTTTGCCACTGGGAACAGCCAACATGGTGGGGTGGTATCTTGCTGCCAGGACAGGAAAGTGGCAGAGCAGAGCAGTGACAAGGGCAGGGAGCACAACTGCACCAATGGGAGTGCCTGATTGGGTTTTGCAAAGCCCCAACCTCACCCTGCCCAATCCTGATAGCCAGCTGTGATTTTGCCAGAAGGGCAGCAGTGTATCACCACCCTACTGAGCCAGCCACTCCTGCATTTGTCTCGTGCCTTAATTCAACTCATGAAGAGGAGATTGGTGACAACTGTGTCAGCTGCACCTCCCCTGGTGCCAAATCAAATATCTTTAATACGGTCAATGACCAGGTGCCATCTCTGCTGCCCTCCATGAGTTGGAAGGTGACTGCTTGCCACTGCACTCTCCCAATGTTCCACATTGCATGGGCAGCTTCCATTAATACAGGAGGCTCCCTTGATTCAGTTCACATATAAAGGTGAACTTATCTAATTTGCACCTTCTGAAACAATATGTGAACGGAAACACAGCCCTCTTTCGTAATTCATACTTTTCTGAATTAACTAGAACTTTTTCCGAATTTCACAACGCCAAATAATGCATACAAGCAAAGACTAAGCATCAAAAGTCACATATTAGTGCACATAGCATGCAAGATTGCTTTGCAAAAAGGTGTATATTAGAAGAACTTTGCACCAAAAAGCTAATGAATTTTCATGGGTCTTTTAAAAACAAATAAACAGCAACTTCAAGCTGATGTAGAAATGTGGAGAACTGAACCTAAGATTGGGAAAAAATGCGAAACTCATTTGAGAAATCAAAATTGACAGATTAACTCTTCCCTGTTCCCCAGTACAGATGGATGCCCTTTAAGTTATAGGGGACAACAAGGAATGGATAGAGCTGTTACAGTCATCACTGTTATCTGCCCCCCCCCCTGCACATATTGAATTAATGTACAAGACAAATTCCTGAGCAGGGCTCAAATGTCATGGCCAGCTACACTTAAATGAAACCGTAGCCTTTTCTCTCTCGCTGAAACCATAGTCCTTTTCTCTTTCTCATATATACTGGATTCGCTTTATTTTTATTCTGGGGTTTGCAGCTGGGTGAGTACACCAGCAAGCTATTGGCACATAAATTGCACCTTGTCTATAAAACAATTCCCCGAGTATCATTGCAAAACTGAAATAATTCTGTTTCACTTACAGATACTTTTAGGAGGCTAAACTGGTTTCCCTTATCTTCTGGGGGGAAATGAGCTTCTCGAAAACATGGTGCATAAATACATAAATAATCCATCCCCTAACTATTTCAAAGATAAATATCAGCTGCTAACCTCAATTCACTGAGACAACATCAGATGGAATGCTAAAGGGAATATGAGTTTTCCTGAAGCTAGTATGAATTTTGACAAAACATCTTTAACAAACTGAACTACACTGTGCATTATAAGTTGGTCTCTGACGGCATCCCCACATCTGGATCTATTTTGATGTTTCAGAGGGGAATTCAACCCTCTGGTTAATGCTTGTTTGTCCAGTCCTTTAAAGCTGCCCTATGTTATTCTTCTAAGCTTGTGAGAAAGGGATCTTCCACAGGATATCTCCTCGGTTTCAATGGCCAGAGGTTATTAAAGTAGGACACATGACCACCCCAGTACCCAAGCCCATGCAGAGCTTGTCTGAGGCCTGGAGGAGGAGTCTGATTAGAATAAAGTGATAAGTAAACTCAAACAAAAAAGCAGATGGTCCCTGGTGTGCTGGCCCACCCCACTGGCCAGGTTAGCCCTCCAAGGCCTGGGGCAAGTCTACCCAGCTGACTTTTCCCTCTGCAAAGGCCTGCCACCACCAGTTCCATGCCATTTTGCTGGGCAGATGTCCTACCCCTACCCTTCAATGCCACATGCTCCTTACGGGTGGCAGTGGGCGGGCAGGCAGCCCCTCTCTTGCGAGACTTCCGTTGCACTGCCAGGGGAAGCCAGAGGCGGCAGCGGCGGCTGAGGAGGCGGCCTGAGGGAGGAGGAAGAGGAGGAGATGGGGAGGGACGCAGAAGAGCGGCACTTCAGGGCCACCGCCGCGCCGCAACCGCCTCATGCCGGGCTCGCGGACGGTGTGGGCGAGAGTCTCTCTCCCTCCCCCCCTCTCTCAGGCGGGGAACTCCTCGCACCAGGATGGAACTCCTCGCACCAGGACGACGGCAGCCCCGACGTGCTGCTTAGCATACCCCCCAACCAGTGCAGCATCTTAATGTAGTGATTTCCCACTCTGCATCCCTTTCATAACTATATTTTTATAAATCATTTGTCCATCCATAGTTCAAATTTTTACTACAAGTTTTCTGTCAATCCTAACAATGTATGTAACTCTTGACAATAGCTTTTCAACTAAATTATAAACTTTCGCCATTCTTTATTAAAGAGGTCCTCTTCCTGGTTTCTAATTCTGCCCATAAGCTTTGCCATCTGGACGCCGTTTATCAGTTTTGTTTGCCACTCTTCTTTGGTGGGAGTTGTAGACCCTTAGGATCATCTAGTCCAACCCCCTGCAAAACACAGTCAGTCGCAGCAAAAGCAGCATGGCTCCATCAGTGGTAGATTTATGTATAAGCTAAGCAAAATCCCTTATTTTGGCTGCTGATCCGTTATTTTCGAGGCTGCTGGTCCCTTATTTTCAAATCTGTAAGTTGACAGCTATGCATCCCAACCTACTGGCCTGATTCCATATTATGGAATGAGAAACTCTTGTGTGCCAATGTCTGCAGAGCAGAGTCAGAGAGAGTTAAGAAAGCAGAAAAAGGGAATGACTCAGTGACAGAGAGGGAAGACACAGATAGATGGAATACTAACCAGGAAATAACACAGCACTACAATACAGAGGTCAGGAGAGGCACAGAGAATGAGTTTGAAACAGGTGTGCTTAGCAAAAGACTTCGTTTCATCTAATTCCTGCAGCTGATACTTCTGTGGTTGAAAACATCATTTGCTTCATGTTAGACTACACATGGCATCCTGCCCAGCTAGTTAGGTTCACCTGATTGAGAAAACTCTATTTGCTCTCCCAAAGAGGAGAGCAATAGACAATGCTGGCCCAGTGTTGGGTCGGCAAACAACAATGGCATAAAGAGTAAAAACGGCCAATTTGAGTCCTACATACCTTTGCCAAAGCAAAGTGCAAGTCACCAGTTTTGGAGATGCCCTAAGAAAATCCTGAATGTGTGCCAAGGAGAAACTGTCAAGAAAAGTTTCCAGGAGAATGTGACTCATTCAGTGAACCTGCCAGAAACCAGCATTTTGAAGGTTATGTCTGCTGGCTCTTCCTCCGAGCCAGCAGAAAGCAGGGATACTTTAAAACAAGATCACTATCCACTGGTGACAGGAGAGAGGTGGGAAGGTGGACTAGAGAGGGAAGGAAACATCCCTAGGGAAATCCATATGGGAATTTGTTTGACTCTTGGAGAAGGCTGTAAGGTGAATCAGCTCTCTCCAGCTCTAGCTCCCAGAGCAGAAATGGGAAACCTATGACAACAAGCAACATTCCATCTAATATTCCAGCATGACCACTGGTCAGGGACAAAGGGAGTTGTAGTACAGCAACTTCATGAGGACCACTGGTTCCCTATCCCAAATTATAGAGGCCATAGAATCATAGAATTGTAGAGTTGGAAGGGATCCCAAGGGTCATCTAGCCAAGCCCCCTGCAATACAGGTATCTCAACTAAAACATCCATGGCAGATGGTTATCCAACCTCTACTTAAAAGTCACGAATGAAGGAGCTTCCACCACCTTCCAAGGGAAACATTTTTAGCAGGCACTGAAAGAAAATATTCTGATGGCACCTGCCTAACATCAATTAGCAAGGAGCTCCAGAGTGTAGGAACTGATGCACTAAAAAATCAGTTCCTTACTAGTGCTTCTGTACTATATGTACCTACTTCCTTTGGCATTGACCTCAACTTCCATAAGTGCCCAAGTAGTCTCCTTGTTATTATGAAATGCACATGCTCATCCATATGCTCTATTTTTAAATGTCAAATGCTGCATAAAATGATTCATGTTACTGATGTTCCTAGCTAGGACCTTCTGAGCTGTAGTGTGTTTTGTTTAACCTCTGGGCATGAGAAAAGCAGCACTTTCTTAAGGTTTACAAATTCAGCTTATAGAAAAACTGGACAACTGCAGCCATGCAGAATTAATAGCTTGCACCTGTGAAACAAAGAGCTTCAGGCCACAACCATGCCTACAAAGTTAGGCTTTTTTACCCAGATATCCAGAATTCCATAGGTCATTTTGAACTCCTGTATTTGTCTTTAGCATTTTCACATTCATTCGTTTCTTCCCTGTAAGTGGCCCCGCTAGTCCTTGCCTACCCCACCTACTATTATGTTTTTACTGTAATTTTACTGGTGTTAGCCGCCCTGAGCCTGGCTCTGGCTGGGAAGGGCGGGTTATAAATAAAAAGTTATTATTATTATTATTATTATTATTATTATTATTATTATTATTATTATTATTATTATTATCTCACCATCCCATTCAAGTAACTCAAAAGCCGAGATGGGATTCCTCAGACTGGTACCCTGGAAAGCCAGTTAAGAGTAGAAAACACTGGACCAATGATCCAATTCAATCTAAGGCAGCATCATATGTTCATCTGCAAGAATTGCCCAGCTAAACAGACAAATTAAGCAGGAAGAACTTGGTGCAATTAATGCATGAGAACCTGAAGTAAATTGCTTGCACAAGGAGAAAGAGTTGAGGAAAATGCGGCATGAAATCACTTGAGTGCAAGTATGCATTAGAGAGGTGCATTAGGAACAAAGGAAACTGTTGTTAAGTCAGAATATTGGTCCACCCAGGTCCACCCAGTGGCTTTCTGGGGGTTCAAAAATGAGTTTTTTCACATCGGGCCAGGAAAATTCTAGGGATTGAACCTGGAATCTTCTGCCTACAATGCACATGCTCTGTCACTGAGACACAGTGCTAGTGGGGAATGAGATGATTATTTTATTCTTTAAAATAAAATCTGGAATCCTGAGTATTTGCAAAAAAATAATAATCAAAAAGTGGATGTGCTATCAATACAGACATTGGATTGCATTGCTTGCTGCATTTCATGCTTCAAGGTCCATGCTTCATATTGTGGAGAAAACTGCTTGTGTGTCGAGGTCCCCAAGCCACCCCAATAAAACACAAATCACACATAATTTTTGTTTAAGGTTTTTGGCATAATTTTGGCCACAACTTTATTAAAATACAAAATATGTAAGTGGTTGCTTAGGCATTGGTTGCGACTATCTGACCCCGCACAGAGACAGAGTTGACATACGCACGCCTGCAAAAGTCAGAAAGGGAAAACATTTTGGGAAGAAAGATGGAGCTGGTTACCATGCCCTCACCTCTCCCCAAATGTTTCCAGGGGCTCTTGCGTGGCCCTAGCCCCTTGACAGGGGTTCAAACAAAAGCATGGTGAGCCCCTGGATTCCTTTAATGGAATACCCTTGCAGTAGCAGCATTGGAGGGGCAGGCACAGCCAATCCATGCCCCTCCACCAACCAATTCAAAAAACCAATGCCTAACCACAACCTTACAAGTTGTGGCGATTTGCTACGCAGTAGGCAAAAACCAAATGGCACCAGCCAATCAGCCGAATGGACAAAATTCCTACCAGGCCCCTGCCCCAAAAGCAGGGGAGCCCAATCACTAAGGTGGCCAGCTATCTTTACCTGCCCAGCAACAGGGGGATGTCTTGACGGCCCCCACCGCAACACGTGCTCTCCATGAAGGAGAACACGCTTTCTCATATAAGAACTGGTAATTCTAAGATGTTTTTCTCTTCATTTAACTACTTGGGATGCCTCCACTGGAAACTTGCCTCCTGGCAGAAACTCTTCCCCCAAAACGTTTCTGGTTCCAAAATATCAAGAAGTGAAGTTGAGGAACACATTAGCCATTTGAGGGACTAAGAGGGGTCACCAACATGTCACCCATAGATGCCAATGTGCTTGCCAATACCTCGTTTTATGTAGTATTTTGTAGCATGGGCTATGTTAATGTTATGTACTGAAGTTCTCACCCTGGGCCAGCAGGGGGATACTGTAGATAGTTTTCACTCAGGTCCACATATGCAAATAAGGAATTGAAAGAGATGTTCAATGATTGGATAGTTACAGAAAGTTGTTACTGTTGCCTTGTAGTGGAGCTCTATATAAGCAGGTTGGCTGAACCCTTCAGTTCTGTTCTGTTCTGGGCCTGTGAATAAACAAGAGCTGTTTGAAGAATCGCTGTGTCGTCTGATATGTTCACCCACAACTTAACAGTTAATTTGCACTGGAGCTGTGAAATAACATTTTTTGGATACTCCTGTGACATTAGAAACTCACCTGCTGATAGAAAACCAGCAGAACAGGTTGGCCAAAAACATCTCTGTCTGATGTGCTAGGCTTCTATGTGCACAGATTATTTCATTTTTCCTACCTGGGGAAGCGTCCCAAAGGGTACCCCTCACATGTAGTCCAAAGGAGTCCATTCCATTCTGATACCTTATTCTGCCGCATCTGCAGGCCTACCCTAAGCCACGCTGAAATCAGTGGCATCAATTTCCAAGCAAACACTGATATTTCTGAGCTGCAGAAGGATTCAAAGCTGAATTCCATCCCATTCATTTTCAGTGCCAAACGACCATCAGAAAACATAAATAAGCTTTCTTCTTTTCGAGTCAATTTAACCTGGACGTTGTCTGAATATCAACCTCACACCCAAATTGAATCCATCATCATTCTCCTTTCAAATGGGCTAAATTGTTCAGTTATTTAAACCCCCAGTTTTCCAGGACCTCTGGGCTCAATATTACATTTATTTAATAAAAAAAACAGCCATTATTTACCTTACCTGTAACAGTAAGCACTTTTCACTTCCCTCAAAACAGATTAGAGTTGACTGCATACTCTATTTTTATTTTTATTTTCATTATTGCTACAACTGCACAAGTTTACAAATCACAATTGAATTACCAAACTGAAGGAATGAATGATTATTCCTGAGGCTATTGTGAGGGTTCCTGGCTTGTTTTCTTTTTAAGAAGCATTTAAAGAATTAGCAATAAATGTTATCAACCAGAGCTAGAAAATGATGCTGACTTATTACTTTGTGATGGCCTTCGGGGGCACCATGAAAAAGAAATTTGATCACTGGGTCTTCTTGAGGGGGGAGTGTGTGTGTGTGTGTGTGTGTGTGTGTGTGTGCATACATACTGTATATAAACCGACAGCATCTAATCCCCCACTGTGCAACCCCTTTCTGCTTAAAATAGAAGCTGGTGGGTCTTGATGTTGAAGAAGAGCAATAGGTCAGTGGTGGATCATCTGCTTTTCTCAATTGCCAACATCTCCAGGTTGGGTTGAGAAAGGACTCCTGTATGAAAGCCTGAAGAGCTTCTGCCAGTCAGTGTAGACCAGTGTTTCCCAAACTTGGGTCTCCAGCTGTTGTTGGATTACAACTCCCATCATCCTTAGCTAGCAAGGCCAGTGGTCAGGGATGATGGGAACTGTAGTCCAACAACCACTGGAGACTTGAGTTTGGGAAACCATGGTGTAGACAATACTAAGTTACATGAGGCAATGTTCTAATTCAGAGAAACTCAGCTTCCTATCTTTCTATTATGTTAGCATGTGGCAAAGTAGAAGTAGAACAAGGCACTGGGAAGTTTGGCACTCATGACCATCTGCTCACCCACCCACCCCCGGCAGGTATTGTTTTGTGAGGTGGGTATTATTGTATTTGTGAAGAGTGCTGATATTTGTTAGTGTCAGGGAATTGGAGGCAGAGAAGGGGGAGAGAATGGGGACCTATAGAGATAAGCCTCCGATACTTAGCAGTTGTACTTCCTCGGAGGAGGAGGGTGATGAAGGGCTGTCAGAAAGCAATGACTCAGAGAGGGGGGAGCAGCTTCCGGGGCCCAGCCACTCTCGTAACAGAGGAAGGAAAGGGGGAAGGTTCCGGAAGTGGTTATGCTGGAAGAAAGCGAAAGCATCGCCAGTCTCTGCAACTGACACTCCATGATGCAGATGTACTCTCAGAACTCCATGTAAGTAGCAGAAAGAAACCAATAAATCCTGTAAATATGGCTGGATTTCTGGACTCTTATCTCTTCTAGCACTCACCAATCACTCCTGGCCGTTAGGAGACCCCTGTTCCCCTTACAGAGGTACAATTCTCAGAGTGGTTTAATGGTCGATCCTTCTGCTCAGAGAACTCTGGGAATTGTAGCTTTGTGAGGGGAACAGAATCACAGAATTGTAGATTTGAAAGGGACCACAACAGTCACTTAGTCAACCCCCCTGCAATTCAAGAACCTTTTGCTCAATGTGGGGCTCGAACCCACAACCCTGAAATTAAGAGTCTCATGCTGTACCAACTGAGCTAACCCATAGGAAATCAAATTACAACTCTCAGCACTGTGTACACACTCCTGAGAGTTGCACTGGCTCTTCCTCAGTGCTATTTATGCCCTAGAGGGATGTCTGCAGTGTGGCAAACTGCCCAAAGTACATCAGTTGTCCAACGCTGAGCAGACAGCCCCCAGGGTGTTGAGAGCATTAGGGGAGGGGCTTATGTGGGGTGCACTCCCTCCCCTCTCCCTCCCCACATGGTTGCATTTGTGTGTGCCTGAACACCAGAACAAGGCTTCAGTGGGATGGTAGACTGGGATGTAATATGGGTAGTGAAGGAAACAGTTGCTTGCACAGAAGGATTACCACTAGCGCAATGGGGCTTTCCCCCTTCTCCTTCCCTTGGGCTGTCCCCAGATCTGCTGTGGAGGGAAATTCCAAGCATATTTAGAGGGGTGCTGTAGAGGACAGGAGGGAGAATGTTCCATTGAACAAGGAGAAATCATTCCACTGATGGAACCTGAACCTTAACACCACATTGAATGCAACCCACTATTAAGAACACTCATGGGAGTCCATTGCATGAGCCAAAGAGAAATGTAGCCACCACTATTTCAGCAGTTCCTGAGTATTCTTTTTTCAACCATCTTGATGCTGTTAGCTTCTAACAATGCATCAGGGGCAGGCATCTCAATGTTAAGTAACTCCTCTAAGCTGGAAAGTAGCCAGCATTTCCTCCCCCCTCCCCAAGACCTGCAGTTAACCAAAAATACACATCAGTTTACTTCCAAGCCACCCAAAAGCACTGGACTGGGAGCAGCTTTTCAAAAATTAGGCAATGATTTCATTTTGTTCTGAGCTAACTAGGGCTCTCTCTGAGGCATCTAGGACTAGAAGAAACATTCACTTTACTTTTTGATTGTGATTCACGCCACTTCCACACAACCTTGGTGGTTCTATCTCACTCTGCAGAAATAGTGATGCCCTCTTCTTCTCGCCTTCTAAGGTCACCTTCTCACTTCAAGACAACCCGCTTATGGGACATCCTCGTTCATTTTGCACAAAATTTGTGAGGAAGTTAGGCAACGTCAGCTGTGCATCTGGCACCTTCAGTTGTACCAAAGCAGCTCCAGTCATATTCCTCCAAAACCTTGCAATCATGAGTAAAAAAAATTAGAATAATCTTCTGTAAAAAGATGAATGAGTGCTGGTTATGGTGGGGAAGATAAATTTGACACTTTACAACAGATCCAATCTCTTGAAAGACTTTGGTGTTTGGACATTCCCCTATGGCCTGTCAACCCTGCCAACATTTCAACAAGTTCATATATGGCAACCCAAGCAGTGTGAGATACCATTGATGTAGTAATTTTAACACAAGCTTCCTATTCTTTGCTAAAATGGAGTGAAATGGTGCTTTGTTCCATAAGTATGTCCAAGATAACTCTTAATTCTATTGCCAGTTCATGCTCCCGTAACTGCTTTAAATGGTCTACTGTTTTTAAATTTGTGTTATAATTGCTGTAACCCATCCTGGGACCTTAGGGTGAAGAATAGAATAAATTAGGGTGAAGAATAAATCTTCACCTTAGGGTGAAGAATAAATTAGAATAATAATAATTAATAATAATAATGCTCATTTGCTATGGTTAGCATAATCTGACAAGCCAATAGGCACTGCATTGACTATGGTGAAGCAGGTCTTCAGTCTCTTGATGGCATCTATCTGTCTCAGGAGACAATGACATTTGCCTCATGGGGGGAGGAGTCAAACTCCTGTGCCAAGGAGGTGGCAGTTCTGGTCTCCAATGAGCATGCTGAAGTTTCCACTGCCACTGTAGCAGTGGCAGAAGCAGAGGGCAATGCATTCATTGTAGGCTGGATCTGCTGCCTCTGTGGATTCTACTACCTGAAGCGGTTGCCTCACCTTGTCTCGTGGATGGGCCAGCCTTGTTTATAGTCCATCGACACCTAGAGGGTCAGAATTTCCCCACCTCTGGTTTAGGATAATCCAGTGAGTTAAGAACTTGAATCCAAGGTAGCCTACGTGTCTGAGATTTCAATTTTTGCTTCACACTGCCAGAATGGCATAATTAAATGACTACAGCAATCATCCACTGACCTGAAAAGAAACTCATTTTCTATATCATTCAGTAAAAATAATTCATATAGACACTCAAAACTGACGGCCAAATCAAGCTTGATGAATCATTGTTTACGAGAATGTACACTCTGGCTATCTTCCTTAAGCTGTATTGAATTCAAGACAAGAAAGATAGATGATCTGTGAGTTATCTTCTTTGGAAGCTCTTTTGATGGTGATGATGATGATTTTAAAGAAATCCATTTCAACAGGACATCCAAAAAAACCAGGAGAAAGTGCAGATCACAGCATTGTGTTTATTTCCTTTCTGTATCTGTAAGCCCCCCCTCATCCTCCTATGTTTTACAGAACCCATTAATCAAAACTTGCTTTCTTGGTTTGTAGCGTCGTTGCTTTTTGCTTTCTCAAAACAAGGGTTTCTTTTGGTCCTACAAAATGCATTGTGTGTTACAGGTCACTCTTCAAAGCAGTTTAACAGAATTTAGAGAGCAGCACTCCTTCCCTCACTAGCTATAAATATCTGTTCTGCAAACGGATCTGACTTTTTAAACTTCTGAGCTCTTTATGACTAGCATGCTCACGCCACAGAACTGCATGTTACTGGATTGCAGTAAAGGCCCACTTCTTTTCTAGGAGCTATTCTGGTCATCACAGCAATAACAGCAGCTGCTGTGCAAAAAGTAATGTCTTGAGTCCCAAATATCTGAAAGACTGCCTCCATCCCTACAGATCTTCTCAGGTGTTAAGATTGGCAGAGGGGGCTCTCTTGGTTATTCCACCATCCTCTATTTTCAAAAATAGAGGCCCAGGAGAGGACTTGTGGGCATATGTGTAGTGATGTTGGGGAAAGACATGGAACAAAACAAACATGAGACATTTCTGGAGCAAAATAAGGTCGCAACTTTATTGATTGATTACAGGGTATATGTTTGGCATAGGCATAGGGCATGGGTCCCAAAATCAACTAGCCCAAGTGCTGGTTGATATGCAGTCATACCAGTACAGGGTGCCTAATGTTCTAGGTCAGGGCTTCACCCACGGGTGCCAGTGTGACTGCCAGTACCTCCTGCGACACCCTAAAAAAAAGTCCCAGTAAATATTCTCACAATGCACAAGAGACCATTGCTCTTCCTGCTCAGATCCTCTGGCTAGGCCTTTGCTTCATTGAACAAACCCCTCTCAGACATGCCCACATTACAGTGGATGCAAAGATGGTATAGCCACCCTCCCTTGCATTCTGAACGCAGAAGAGTGGGAAAGAGCTTCTTTCTGTGAGTGAGCTGGTGGTTTTTTATTTGCCTTGATTGGAAGGGAGCTGAAAGGGAGAATGTCCACAATGTTTTGTGGTTCTATACCTTTTTTTCAGTTCTTTTAGCTATGGCAGACATTTCGTGTAATGCCACACCCTCACAGAAGCCATTTTGCGTTATGCCATGGCAGCCATTTTGTGACTGGTGCCTATGGCACTTCCTTAAAATCTAAATGTGCCAACTGCCCCAGGAAAGCTGGTATCACTACTCCATACACACACTGTTTTCAACTCCTACTTTGAGCTCCTGTCGCTAAGACGGGAGGGAATTTTGTTCTGACCTGAAGGCAGAAGCTAAATTTCTTTCACACGCAAAAGTATATTTCTTTCGCAAACAAAACAGGCAGTTAAGCAGTGCATTTGAAACACAAGGCTGACCCACAAGAAGGATGGTTCCCTACCTTCCTGTGCGATTTTATTTTTAAACCATTATTTTACTTTACTCTGAAAATGAATTCAGGAAACCTTAGCAAACAAGTCGGCTTAAGTCTATACAGAAACCCCAATGTTTTGATGTTTATAGCTGAGGTAAACTTAGAACGAGACGACAGAAGAGGATATGTTGATGTTTCTAACGCCTTACCTAGGATTCATCAGGGAATCCTTGGAAGATGAACAATCTTTTAGCCCAGGTTGATTGAAACGACATTGCAGCAACTGCTAGCATTCACAGTCAATATAAACAGCTGCCAAGAGCTGCAGCAACAGAACAGTTTGCCTAGGAATGCCTGCAGCCTTCAAGAGATGCTATACTTCCCTTCCCCTCCTATCCTGATGCCTCATTGAGTGGCACTTTCCTTCCCCCTCTTTTCTCTCTCTCTCTCTCTCTCTCTCTCTCTCTCTCTCTCTCACACACACACACACACACACACACACACACCTGCAGTGTCAGGCTAAATACAACAGAGGAGGCTCTCTGGAGATTAACAGTTGGCCCAAACCCTTGGGCTGCTTGCTTGACGACCTCTAAAATTCTTCAGCCTGCTTACCTATTTTTCTCTATAAATAACATATGAAAGCATTTTTTTAAAAAATGGGAAAAAAATGGTGGAAAATATTCAGAGGAATTTCTACAAAGTGACTTCCCTTGCCGCAGGAGTGCAGGGATGGGGAGGACTCAATCATATCTTCTGGGGAAATGTATTCTAATAAATTTCTTCTCACCTCTAGACAGGCCCTGCCTCAGTGGAGGGGAGTTGACTCTCATCTTCTGGATTGCACCCACTGGGCTGTATTCAATTAAATTGTTGCACTAGCAGAAACTTGCGCAACTCTTCCTGTTGGTGCACCTGGCCTTCCCCACCTCTCCTCCCACCATGTGTCCCTTTCATTCTCCCCAATTCTACTCCAGAGGGTCAGGAGTACCCCCAGAACAGCACATGGGGAGGGAAAGGAGAAATCATTCCATCAGGCAAGCGAAAAGGTTTGCACTGACAGAACTATCTCCTTAGTGCTACACTGAATGCAACCTTATGGGGTCGAGCCAACAAACTCATTGCACAGCAGAACTTTGCTTACTTCCCTCCACCAAGCGTCCCTCAGAGTTTCTATAATGGTTGGAGAGAAACCCAAAGCAGATTGGCATGGGAGGAGGAGAGTGAGGGAACATTCCACTTGCACAATGACTTTGTTTAGGCTTGCCATACGTCTGAAAAAATCCTGATATGTCCTGGCTTTTGGATGTGAAAATGGCATCAGGGGAATTTTGCCAAATTGGCAAAATGTCAGGGAAAACTCGGATGTATGGCAACGCAATGGAAATAGCAGCGGAAACAGCTCCCAAAGCTTAAAATTACTATTCGGGGGGGGGTAGTTTCCCAAAAAAAGCTCAACAATGTGGGTTTGCTCCCAAAATAATTCTGGGTGTCAGGAATTTTACTTTTTGAAATATGGCAACCCTAAGTTTGTTGGATACAACCCTAGGAGCTGAAGCTGTGAAGGACCTACTGTTCAGGTCAGATCAAAGTTCTAACTATCATAGTTAGTCCTTCTCTTTTTTAAAAATCAGCATAAATTGATTTAACAGGGCATTCAAAATGGGAAAGTTAAGATTGTGATTGCACCATAGGAGAAGGGAAAAAATAGTTTGTGATGAGTAGTTGAATCTTTGACACTGACATTCAGAGTGGTGTGGGAAGCATGCCAGGATCAATTCAACTGCTTCGTGTTTAACTCTGCAGGAAAATACAGGTGCATTTTTTCGTTCGTGCGATTCTTTTTTCTTTCTTTCTTACAGCCCACTTGCTGTTTAATTGCTCATTCCTATGATGAAAAAATTCAGCCTCGCTGTTTACAGAAAATACTGCTCTCCAAAATTTATTTTAAGAAATTGCTCATTATATATACATAATACAGATGTATAATGTATGTAGCACCTTGGCTTTAAAGTCCTATAGCCTTATTATAAATAGATGACCATTTACACACACACACGTGTCTAAAACAAAGCCATAACCATTATTTTAAGCATAATGCTAGAATATTATCATATAAATGGGTAGAATCCAAGCAATGTTTGCCGAGTCAATATTTTCAAAACCTTCAGAATTAGACCCAAACTCTTTGTATATGTAGAATTGTAGAGTTGGAATGGGTCTTCAACCACCCTGTAGTCCAGTGCAGCAGCATAAGTAATATGGGACGCTGCCTTGTACTCAGTTGTACCAAAGATCCATCAAGCTCTGTAATATCTTCGCTGCAGCAACTCTCCAGGGTTTCATGGAAGAACCTCTCCTTGATGATGCTTGGAATTGTACCTAGGACTTTCAGCATGCAAAATCTGCATTCTGCAACTGGGCTACTGTCTTTCCCCATGCTTACATGGAGGAACGTAAGAAACAGATTGTACCGAATCAGAACATTACTCCATCTAGTTCTCTGGGATTTCGGGACTGGATTCAACCTTGAACCTTTCTGCATATAAAGCAGATGCTCTATAAGCTATAAGCCTTCCTAATAGGTGACCATCCAGTTCTACCTCAAATCCTCTAACGAAGTCCATCACTTTCCAAGACAATGTGATCCCTTCATCATACAACTCAGCTTCAGCATGAATGGATTCCCTACCTCTGCAGTCACCTCTTTTAGAAGGAACTATGTGGACTGGGTCACTGGCATCATTCTTTCATAGCCAGAATTTCCCCCCCTTTAGTGCTAGGCCAGTACTCACCATGAAGTTGTTACAGTAAATGCCACACTTTTTAACAGCAATTAAAAAGAGGTGCCCGTACCCCCTGAAGAAGAAAAAAGCACTAGCATACATCTGTTAAATGTTGCTGTCTTTGTCAACATCATAATTCTTGCTTTTACCCAGCCAATTGTGGTTCTCCAAGTGGCCAAATGTGCTTGTTCCTATATAGATTATTATCGTGCCATTTTAAAATGTAACCACTACAAATGCCCTTCAAGTACACTGGGATTTGAGTAGGGGAGGTTTGCAGCTTCATCTTGATTCTATAAACTGGTTGACACTTGCTTGTCCATTGCATGATATCTACAGCTTAAGAGTGATGTCTTGCAAATTTCAATGACCCTTCACAAGTATGCACCACAGGTGGAGCTTTTCTATGACCTCACGTCACATCAAATGCAACTGAGTCCATTCAGGGCTAACCCATCACATTTCACCAACTGAGGTGAAATGGGAATGGATGGCACCCTGCCCCTCTCATATAGGGAGTGGGGAAGGATTCAGCTCTCCCAATATTTTTGGGCAGGGGGCAGTGCCCCCAAATACTGAGGGGGCTTCCACTCACCACCCACTGCCAACAGGCACCCTCCATGTGCCCCAGCCTCCACCCAGCAGCCCAGGAGCCAGCTGGGATAAGCATGGGCAATCTTTCCTTCACTCATCCCAGCCACAGCCTGGCAGCCAACTGGGATGAGCAAGTGTGGAGATCGCCCTCCATGCATCCTCCCCCCACATGGTGCAGACCGACGGCTTCATGTGAGGCACCCCGTGACACATCACATGACTACACCCCTTCAATGTGGAGGGCAAGTCAGCACCCCTGATGAGCAGTAACACCTTACCACCAGGGACAGGAGGTGGCATTCTGGCAGCGGTGAAAGCAGTGGGGCAGGCGGGGCACTGTTCCTTGTGATTCTGCCACCTGAGGCAAATGCTTCATCTTGCCTTATCAGTGGGCTGGCTCTGAAACCATTTACTCATTCAGCTGCCAGCGATCAAGTAAGTGCAGAGTAACTGTGTTTCAGGAGAGCATAAGAAGAGCTCTGCTGGATCAAACCAAAATCCCAATATCCTGTTCAGTGGCCAGCCAGATGCCTATGAGAAATATGTTCTGAATGTTGTACACCGCCCTGGGATCTTTTGCTAAAGGGAAGTATATAAAATGAAATAACAACATCAATGCAGAATGCATTCCTATATTTCCCAGCAACTGGAATTGTGAGGCATATACTTCCAAGTCACCCAGTGATGTACACATATGTGTGAACTAGCCACTAAAGCAATGTGGAAGGAACTAGAGAAGGGCTTCTGATCCACCCAGAGACATTCTATTTACAAATCAGTAATGTTATGTATGAATGGGCCCACCATTCATACGTTTGGTGGGGCAACCAAAGCGTCCCTTCCTCCCACCCTCGCAAGAAAAGTCATTGCTCTTCTCGTCAAATAAAAAGCGCAGGCTTTTCACTTCATGCACTTTCGAAATAAAACATTTTCTGAAGACTTAGTTTGATTTATGGGCCCATATTTTTTTACAGCTCAGCGGATCCACAAGAGGGAAGAGCACGAAATCAAAAGGGAAACAATGCAGCCGGCTTTTTCCTCCCCCAAATTGCGGCGATAGAGATTGCTTTCATCAAATGCCATAGATCACAGCCTTTGTTAAACAGGCTGGTCAGGCGAGTTGCCCCTTTCTTCTCATCATCACTTATATAACAGCATCTGATTTTATCATCCAGTTTTGTATCCCTTTCCCTTAGTGCTTAAGGGATAATAGATAAATAACATCTTAGCTCACTGTCTGAGACAATATGTATCCTCAGAGGAGCTCTTTGTGCCTGGACAACATTGCAGAAATATGCTATTGCGGCTTCAGCTGAACAACAGATTCTGTCTCATCTCTACCAGGAATCATATTTACTTACGTTTGCAGCTTTTGTTGCTAACTTATCTTCCAAGCCAAATATTTTGAGCGTGATAAAGAGTTGTTGCTAAAAGATGGGAACGTGTGTGATCCCAGACACACGGTGTAGGGATTTTTATTTTGAGGGATATCGCAAGTCAAGCTGCATACCAGAGAAAGCTTTTGTTTGTGAATCACACTGTAAGGTCTTGTCAGAAGAAATAGTCTAGAACAGCATCCCCCAACCTGGTGCCCTCCAGATGTTGATGGATTACCATCCCCATGAGCTACAGTTAAGCTACAGTTGGGATGATGGGAGTTGTAGTCCAACAACATGTGGAGAGCACCGGTTTAAAGAAAGCTTGTCTCAAAACAAGGCCATATCTAAAATTGCGTATCTTACTATAGAATATTTTGAATTATGGTGTTGGAGGAGACTGTTGAGAGTCCCATGGACTGCAAGAAGATCAAACCTCTCCATTCTTAAGGAAATCAGCCCTGAGTGGTCACTGGAAGGACAGATCCTGAAGCTGAGGCTCCAATACTTTGGCTACCTCATGAGAAGAGAAGACTCCCTGGAAAAGACCCTGATGTTGGGAAAGATGGAGGGCACAAGGAGAAGGGGACGACAGAGGACGAGATGGTTGGACAGTGTTCTCGAAGCTACCAGCATGAGTTTGACCAAACTGCAGGAGGCAGTGCAAGACAGGAGTGCCTGGCGTGCTCTGTTTCATGGGGTCACGAAGAGTCAGACACGACTAAATGACTAAACAATAACAACAACTATAATAAGAAAAAGTTAGCACACCACAGTTTGTGTGGCCACGAGTGGTTGGGCATGTAAACAGCAGCATGTCAACAGTGGATAGTGAATGAACAAACTAAGAAGGTCAGCGGCTCAGGAGGGTTTTCCATATTTGCCCTTTCATGGTCGTTGCCACCCACCTGCCTGCTCACAACAGGGTACAGGAAGCCCGGCGTATGAGCAAGCGGGTGCCCCAACTGAGGGAACAAGCAAACAGGTGGGTAGTCCGCTGGAGTGAGAGAGCAGGCAGCTGGGCAGGTGGCCCAGGCAGATTTTTATACTCTCACCCATTACTGTTGCTGTGGCCACAGGTTGAAATCTTTCTCCCACACTGCTACTGTGCCACCAGAAGGAATCATGCATTTCAGCATTCATACTCCCTTCTGTCGGCAGCAGTGAGGGGCAAAGGGGAGAAGGAATTTCTCCTCCTCCATGATTGGCAGCAGCAGGGAAATATTTGGATGGAGGTAAGCTGCTTGTGGAAAAGGGAGTTTGGGGCAAACTGTAGCAGGTGGGGATTTTCATTGGTGTGGGGAGGATGGAGCATAAGCAAGGATGGGAGGTTGAAGGAGCTGTGAGTGGTTGAGGGGTTGGCAAGGATGTATGGAGTTTGGCAGGGCTGGTGAGCAATGTGAGCTGGTGGAAGAAACTGAGAGCATTGAAAGAGTTGTGAGTGGATGGGGGTGTTGAAGGAGCTGTGAGGGGATAGAGCAGAGCTTTCCAAACTGTGTCGTGACACATTAGTGTGTTGGCTGCAGTGTGTAGGTGTGTCGTGCAAACACTCCCCACGCCCCTCCTGGGGCTGGAAAGGGTTAGTTTAGCCTCTGGTTTGCTAGTAAAACTGAATTACTGTGTCGCGAAATGACACATGTCTAAAAAGTGTGTCACAAGCATGAAAAGTTGGGATAGAGGGTTGAAGGAACCACGAGAGGAGGGAGGATGGTGGGGAGTTTGGTGGGGTTGACGAACAACACAAGCAGGTTTGGCAGTCCCTAGTGATATTTTAAAATCTTCTAAGTAGAATACACTATGTACAATATAAAAGCAATAGCCAGTAAAACAATAGGCAGCCTAAACTCAATCAAACAGTATAAAAACAAAAAAACAAATAAAACAGATTCAGGGGTTCAATCACATAAATCAGGGTCTAAAATTATGGGTAAGGGAAAGTCTGCGGTGGGGAGGCCTTTACAAAACATTTCAAGCAACTGATGGTTGCTGCTTCAGGTATGGCAGAGGAAAGGGCAATCCAAAGAACAGAGGCAGCAGCAGAATAGGATCCAATGCCATGAGCAGAATTTCCCCAGGTAGTCTACATGATCTTATAGATCTCTACAAGGGGCAAGTGGTCTTTCAGCTAACCTGGTCCCAAATTGTTAATGGCTTACTATGTTAGCGATAAGATTCTGAACACAGCCCAGTAGCTGATCAGCAGCCAATGCTGTTCCCACAGCATATGTGCAACATATGCACCTCCATGTGCCACAATCAATATGTTTTGCGGCACTGAAAAACCCTTCCCTTTTAGAACGGCTTTTTTAAAAATTATTTTTTACACTCCTTGAGAAATGTTGTCCTGTTGCAGAAGTAGCCAACATGGGTGCTTTGCAGATGCAGATGGACTTCAAATCTTACCGTCCCTAATCATTTGCAATGATGGTTGGGGATGATGGGATTTGGAGTCCAATAACCTCTGCAGTCTACTTCATTGGCTACCGCTGCCCTGTTAATTTACATTGATCTAACTCGTTCTCACTTTCAGTTAAGTTCACTTCCTCTTCATGATGTGATCCTGTAGACAACTCTTGGTATTTTGATATCATTGTCACATCATCCCACCATGCTGGAGTTTATATTTAAAATATCTGATGTTACCATATTTGAAATTAATGTGATACCTATCATTATGCATTCCTTGAGCTTCAAAAGACATCATATGTTCAGGGGCACATGTAAATGAATGACTCAAATTAGGGGAGCATAAAATTACCTATTTTCCGTAGATTTCTATTACAATTTCCATTTGTATTCTTTCTTTCTTTTTTACACGGTGTTATATAAAGCTGTTCTTGGAGAAGTCAAAAATTACCTTGCCTCATACCTCATTCAATTATGTGTTGCAATCCTACTTTAATTAACATATATCCTTTTAGAACTTGGTGATGAAGTTTGATGAGATGTAATTACAAATGTGTCAGTGTTTTATTTCTTTTGCAAAATGTAAATCATTGAAAATTCAGCCAGTGTGTTACCTTTCTAGCAGCAGAACTTTGCTTGAAAGTAATGGTGCACTTTTTATTTCCCCCGAACCTGTAAATACATATAAAATTGCTCCCATTCAGAGTATAATGCTTCACATTTCATATAAACTTAACTTTTCATTTTTAGACAATATTCCTCTGCTGAAATCACTGGACATATGGGCAAATCTATGAAATGGACAGGGCTTCTGGGGGGCGGTATTTTGTGGGATTGTGCATCAGCTCTGCATGTCCCCAGAATAATGAGGTGAAATTGTGATGATTTGGGTCATGATCTCACATTCCAGAGTAATATTGCACCATTAACAAGGCATTTTGAGGTGGATTAGAAACTCCCAAAGTTGCCAACTCACTCTGTGGCCTCATTTTTCCAAAAAGTTAAATGCACAATGCATGTACACTGCTCTCACAGCCCTAAATCCACCCCAGACCTTTTTCTCCATGGAGTTCCTCATTTAATCCCCAGGACAACAACCTTGTGAGGTAAGATAGGCTGAGAGTCAGTGACAGGCCCAAGGTCACCCAGTGAGCTGCATGACCAAATGGGATTTGAACCCAGATCTCCCAGGTCCTAGTCCAACACTCTAACCCCTACACCACACTGTAGATCTATTGATAACTGTTTTTCCTTTTTTAAAAAAAGCTTTTTGTTTTGTGTAGAATTCTTTTTAATACATAATTATATGTTTTTAGACATGTTGCCCTAAAAGAAGGATAATTTTTACCAAAATGCTATTGCTAGCATTAACAACCTCCATAAACTTAAATGGAACACTTTGAAAACCTTCTTTCTTTCTTTTTTCTATTATTTTAAAGCATATCATATATATTTGTCAGCTCATCCATTTGTCTGCTGGACTTTTTTTTAAATGACACACAGTTGTTGTTTTAAAAAAAGCTCCAGCAAATCATTCACTGTCCATAGGCTCCTTGCCCTCACTCAGATTAATCATTTGGAAAAAGTTGCTGAACAGCACAGAAAAAGGTACATTTGAATTTAATCTGGTGAGACCAAATCACCCTTAATCCACTATAAACGTTATATTTTTGTCATCACCCCAAGTCATTTCAGTTTAATCATGTGAAGACATTACTGTCATCAAACCCCTACAGAAACACCATCTGTATAGTACCACAGTTCCAAGCTACAATTAAACCCTGGTGCATTTGGGTGTGCACAGAAAGAGTCAATATTTGTGTAACCATCAGGTGTCTTCTTAAATTAATCTAAACCGGTGTATGCACTGCTGCCTTCTTCCACCTGCACTAATACCAGTTCCTCATGTGCTTCATAGCATTTGTAGAGATCTCAGGCTACTACAGCTCAGAGCTACAATAATGTCCAGCATCTTATAATTAGCTAGACACAGAAAACCCAGGCTCACCATTTCTTCCTGCTATGAATGATAACTGATTTATCTTGTATACATTTGAACTTTGCATCTGGCTTTGAGATGGGGGTAGCACATGTAATGAGTTGGACCCTATTCCACAAAACTATATATGTCACACATAACATGCTTTTTTTGTTTTTTACTCTAAGGTGCTACAAGATTTTTTTGCTGTTGTTGTTGCAAATCTAACTTTGTCATCCATCTGGAGTATAGTCCCTGTCAACTCTGCGCCTATCACTCTGGTCTGATGATACCCAGCTCTACCTCTCTTTCAAATCAGAAACAGTGAAGGCGGTGAAGGTCCTGTGCGAGTGCCTGGAGGCAGTCTGAAGATGGATGGAGGCTAACAGATTGAGGTTGAATCCTGACAAGACAGAAGTACTGTTCTTGGGGGACGGGGGACGGGCTGGTGTGGAGGACTCCTGCGTCCTGAATGGGGTAACTGTGCTCCTGAAAGACCAGGTGCACAGCCTGGGAGCCATTTTGGACACACAGCTGTCCATGGAGGCACAGGTCAATTCTGTATCCAGGGCAGCTGTCTACCAGCTCCACCTGGTACACAGGCTGAGACCCTACCTGCCCGCAGACTGTCTCGCCACTGTGGTACATGCTCTAGTTATCTCCCGCTTGGACTACTGCAATGCGCTCTACATGGGGCTACCTTTGAAGGTGACCCGGAAACTACAACTAATCCAGAATGCGGCAGCTAGACTGGTGACTGGGGGCGGCTGCTGAGACCATATAACACCAGTCTTGAAAGACTTACATTGGCTCCCAGTATGTTTCTGAGCACAATTCAAAGTGTTGGTGTTGACCTTTAAAGCCCTAAACGGCCTCGGTCCAGTATACCTGAAGGAGTGTCTCCACCCCCATCGTCCTGCCCAGAAGCTGAGGTTCAGTGCTGAGGGCCTTCTGGTGGTTCCCTCATTGCAATAAGCAAAGCTAAAGAGGGCCTTCTCGGTAGTGGCGCCTGCCCTGTGGAACGCCCACCCATAAGATGTCAAAGAGATAAACAACTACCTGACATTTAGAAGACATCTGTTCAGGGAAGTTTTTAATGTGTGGCATTTTAATGTATTTTTCATCTTTGTTGGAGGCTGCCCAGAGTCCAGATGGTCGGGGTACAAATAATAAATTATATTATTATTATTATTATTATTATTATTATTATTATTATTAATTACTACATTTAGAAAATCTGAGCTACAGTACCACTTAAATCCATAAGGTCAAGCTTATGCAAATTTTCTGCTGACCATATAGGACATGTGAATACCATGCAACAGGGCCAGCACAAAACATTTTGCCACCTGAGGCAAGCCACAGAATGGTGCCCCCACCCCACCCCGGCCAGGGAAGAAGAGATGAGTGAAGATCTACATCAGAAACAATGGAAGGAAACCAATCAACCTTACCCGATGCTTGAAGTGGGAATCAAAGGCCATCAGGGGCAGGGAAAGGGGCCAGGCAGGTGTAGAACCCAGGAGACCCCAGATGGTGGTCCCCACAATTTTCTCCTTAGAGGTGGGAGGAGAACAGCAACACCTCATATTCACCAAGGCTGCTGTAGAGGAGGCATTTGGGTGGAGCTGCTGAGGAGGCAGAAAATCCAACCTTGCTACTCCTTTGGGTGGAAGTATGGGATCAAAATTCAAATCCTCACTGTCATCTTCTGAGTAGGCTAATCATAGCTGTCAACTTTTCCCTTTTCTTGCAAGGGATGCTATTCAGAATAAGGGAATTTCCCTTTTAGAAAGGGAAATGTTGACAGCTATGGTAGGCTTATGGGTTTATGAGTGCTTGGCCCATGCTTGGTGGAGACTTTGAGTGGCAGGAAGTATGAAAGCAAAATTTGAATGCATGGTTTCCCTTGTCCATCTATTACACGTTCACCCTTCCTCTACAGACCTTAGAGCAGTATGCATGATCCCCATCTCCGTCACAAGAATACTGTGAGGTCAGTTAAGCTAAGAGATTGTGAGAAAGTTTGAGTTCTCGCCCTTTCTCATTAACTCTGAAAGCACTTGGGATTTTTCAAGTATATACCAGTCAGATACATCAAAGGCTTTCTCAAGCATATTAGAAGAACATGCACCAAAGCCATGGGGCCACCACCACTGCCTCTGCCTCCGCTTCCTCTACCCCAAAGCAAAAAACAACAACACTTACCTTGGGGAAGGAGAAGTGGTTGGTCATCCCATACACATATGAAGTTCTGGCTCTTGTCTCCAGGATCTCTACTTGGAACTGACCCTTGTAATGTCTTTTGTTGCCAAGGAGGTGGTCCAAGTTTTTTAAATTACTATCCTTCTGCCTCATTTCCCTACCCCTGGTGGATTCATGGTGCTTTAATGAACAGAACTGCTGCACAGGCAAGTACAATTAGAAGACTGTCAAACAGTTCACCAGCCAGTGGGTCTTTGTGAGCTATAAAATTTTAGTTGCTTTGATTGCATGCTGATTTGCTTTCTGGAATTTGACAGAGTGGAGTGGAAAATCTCAGCTGTTTCCTAGAGTTGTTCTTTTATCTTGCACAAAATAATGCTAATTGATACCGTTTTAAAACAATATTTTTCAAGAAGCCCAAGGATTAAAAAAAATACACTAACATATATTAACTTTTATTATGTAACAGCAACATAATAAATAAATTTATGAATTCATATGGCCTTTACAAAAAGACAGAAAAGATATTGCACCAAGTTCAGGTACCGGCTATTTGGATTGAATATTTGCTAAACAAATGAGGCTCAGTGCAGTCAAAGCTAAGCACATTTAAGACCTATTGATGTTAGTGGAAGAATTAACTGCACACTTTAACCTCCCCCATTGAGATCAATAGGACTGCAATTCTATATACACTAACCTGGGAGTAAGTCCCATTGTTCTCAGTGGGACCAACTTCCAGGTACATGTGCCTGGGATTGAGCTGTAAAAATGCTTAACTTTGCCTGGACAATGCCCACAATATCTATCATCATATATACATTTGCGGAGTTAAGGCAAAACCAGATGATACCTCAAAATACAACAGAAGGCTTGAGAAACAGACATAATTAAAAACAAGAGGGGAGCATTTCCATCTCCGACTAATGAATTAGCTGTGTCTAAGGAACAAATCCCTTCGGTTTTTTAATAAAGTGGTTATTATCAATCATGTTAATTAAAGGTGAAGAACAAGTGTAATTTTCCTATAGAGCAAGGCTGTTTTGCAGAGCTTTGCCAAAATGATCCCATTTAACCCGGTAAGCATTTTTTTGTTAGCATGATAATCTCTTCCCGTTACTAGAAAATACTTTCTGCAGAATATAAACTCCATCCATGTGCAAATAACGTCCAACTGTGACCTACAGACTTTCAGTCGGGTGGTCCTCTTTGAGATACATTATCTGAAGGAAAACATCTAAGTGAATCATCCAACACACTGTACAAAGAGGAGTAATGAAGTCAATTACTTATCAATAACCATTATCTATTCCTTCCCAACTGAACAGGATGGATTTATGTTAATTTTTAGAGCAAAGGGAACAAAGACATGATATAACTAATATATCAATGAACGGTTCTTTGGCAGCTATGTATTAATCTTGATTGAAGACTGAACTCAAAGATTCTTAAATTATAGACCTGGTTGCCAGTCTTTTAAAAATATAATTGGGGGAAGGGGGAGAGACAACAATAATGATCCACTTCTCCCACAAATCCCATATGTCCAGTAAAGGAACTCTGAATAAATCTTGCAGGCAGCTTTTTTCGGCAACATCAAGCATAGATATTTACTGTCTGCTTTCGGTCGTAATCCAAATGCACCGTATTTTAAACACACAAAATTCGGTGAAATCTCAAAGGAGTTCAGAAAGGGTCAAATGCCATAAATAGAATCCATATTCACCCATGAGAAACCAAGAAAGAAAACATCAATCCAGAGGATGAGAGGATGATCTTCGGAGAACAAAAGCAATGACTGGTCCACACCTGGGTGAATGTCATGGAGAAATCGACCTTACAGGGGAAAGACCAGGAAGCCAGAAAATGTAGAATACTGCCATCCACCAACCAGATTACCTTTCTCCAGTTTCAGGTAAACCTTGTCTTCCTTGTCTAGATAAAGTAGGACTCCATTTGTAGCAGCTTCACGGGTGACATCCTTGTCCCCAGCAAAAGCAGAAATGACAGGTTTTCCATTGAGCATCAAGTTAACCTACAAAAGAGAAAAATCGCTGAAAGTTCAAGGTAACAGGGAAACCCATCTATCATTAGCAAATTCTATGCAAAGGATCGTTAGAAGCCACAAATGCCTGGAGTCCACAGACTGTTTGCTGGTCTTGAAACATCCTTTCGGGAAATAGCAGTTACAAATACTTAAGGTATTCCATATGTGGAAGGGGAGGCAAAATGTGTTGGTGACTATGGGTCTACAGCAGGCTCACTGTAGGAATAAAAATGCAAGAAGAGTCCTGCCGAATTAGGTCAAAGGCCCATCTAGTCCAGCATCTTCTTCTCACACTGGCCAACCAGATGCCCATCAGAAGCCTGCAAATCAGACCTCGTATTCTGGAGGCCGAAATGTTCACCAAAGTCACCAACCTTTGTGGATTAACCAGAGAGAGAACAATGTCAGCCCAGTGACGGCTCACTGTTATAAGCAGGCAATTATGTACAGATATCTAAGCACAGCCCGGAAGCACATCAAAATGACTGGGTGCCAATGAAAAAGCCGTAAGGGAAAAAAATGCACACATACCCCCAAACACCCAAAATATGTTAAAAGATATAGGTGTTTATAAGCTAGTGCTAGAATCCAAAAACCCCAATGGCAAAAGTAGAGTCTCTGATACTAAGGCCTCGTCTGCACTATAAATTAAAGTATATTGTACCATTATAAACATTTATAAAGGTAAAGGGACCCCTGACCATTAGGTCCATTCGTGACCGACTCTGGGGTTGCGGCGCTCATCTCACTTTACTGGCCAAGGGAGCCGGTGTACAGCTTCCAGGTCATGCGGCCAGCATGACTAAGCCACTTCTGGCGAACCAGAGCAGCGCACGGAAACGCCGTTTACCTTCCCACCGGAGTGGTACCTATTTATCTACTTGCACTTTTTTTTTAAAAGAATATTTATTAAAGTTTTAACAAACAAAACAAAAAATAGTCATAACAAAAAGAAAAACATACAAAAAAGAATTACAAAAAAATACAACAATAAAACACTCAAACACAACAACACAACAAAAAATAATAATTAAAAACCAAATCAATTTTTCACATTTTCCAGAATTCTCATTAGCTTGTTTCTTTGACCTCCTCACACCTCCTTTTTTTGTATTCCCAATCATATCCTTAGTTCAGCAAATCCTTACCCCTTTTTCTTCATAGCATTTAACTCATTTTTTCATCAAATTTACATCTTTATACCTTAACCAATTATCAAACCATTTTTACATACTCTTACTGATCTTATTACTAAGTCCACTTAGTTCCAGTCCAACATCATTTTAACATTCATTGATTTTACAGTATTTCTGTAAGTAGTCTTTAAATTTCTTCCAGTCTTCTTCCACCAGCTCTTCTCCCTGGTCTCGAATTCTGCCAGTCATTTCCACCAATTCCATATAGTCCATCACTTTTATCTGCCATTCTTCCAGGGTGGGTAAATCTTGTGTCTTCCAGTATTTTGCCACGAGTATTCTTGCTGCTGTTGTAGCGTACATTTATTTATCTACTTGCACTTTGACGTGCTTTTGAACTGCTAGGTTGGCAGGAGCAGGGACCGAGCAACGGGAGCTCACCCCGTCGCGGGGATTTGAACCGCCGACCTTCTGATCGGCAAGTCCTATGCTCTGTGGTTTAACCCACAGCGCCACCCGCGTCCCCATAAATATTCATAGCTTTCCCCCCCCAAAAAAACTGTAGCTGTTTGGCAACACCTGTTGCTCTCACAGAATTGCCATTCTCAGAATTCCCAAGGAATAGGGGTTGATTATTAAACCGCTGTGCTGATTGTAGCTCTGGGAAGGGAATTGGGGTCTCCTAGCAATTCTCAGCACCCTTAACATACTACAGTTCTTTTTATTTTGGAAGGGAAGCCAAAAGGGATATGAAAATACTTTAAATGTATTGTGTGGATGGGCCCTAAAAGAGAATATAGTAAATGAGAAACCTGGTGGGTCATTGAAATAAAGTAAGGTACATGTACACACTATGTTATTCTGAAGGTGAGAGCAAAGTGTTCAAAACATTTATAATTATGATTATGATTATAATTATTATTATTAATTTACACCCCACCCATCTGACTAGGTTGCCCCAGCCACTCTGGGCAGCTTGCACCATAATAAAAGCACAGCAAAAATGGCAAACATTAAAAACTTCCCGATTAGAAATCTTCAGTGAAACAAGCTTATCTACAGAATCATGAGGGTAGGAATGATTCCAGGTGCCAAGGTAAGTTTGTGCTGGAGCATACAATCAAATCACTCTAACCAAAACTCTAATAAGGATATTGGGATATAGAATAAAATGAAAAGCAGAAGGTTGGCACAATAGCTCAGCAGTGCATCACCTGATTTACATGAAGAAGATCTCAAGTTCGGCTCCTAGCATATCTTGTTCTTACTTAAGGACTCTTATAAATCCAGATGGTTCTAACTCTTACATAGCAAAATCAGATCTATTGGCATTGATTTGGAACTCTTGTATAATTCAAGTGAGCCATATATTTATCGCAATATTCAAACCAGATTAAGGGACATTGAAAAACGAAACACAGAGTCAGCTGTAAATAAAATGTGCTCCCCCAGGTTCTATGGTTTAAATATGACAGATAACAGGGTCATTTATATCTCAAAATTAATAATTCCAGTCCAACGACTGAACATTTCCCCCTCAGCTTTTGTCAAGGGCAGATATTCAAACATCCCCAGAAAAGATAGACATTGTGGGTGTTCTTTGAACATGCCGGACATTGTAGAACATATTCTTTTCTACTGTCCATTGTACAACCAGCTATGGAAGCACATGCTATCCCCTTTTGGGGGTAGTCTAACATCACGGCACAATGAAAATATAAGATTCTATCTGTCTGACACTAACCCGGAAGTAACTGCCAGGGTGGGTGAGTTTTTGTCAATAGTATCTCTTAGAGCGGTGAATGGCACTATTTATCAGGAAGAAATTCCAATGAAAATCCTCATTAGTACATATTTTAAAATTTTATATATGGCTGTTTTATGATGGCCTATCCTTGTAATGCCTAATAAAGGTTTGGCGAAGTAAGTAAGTAAGCATATCTTCTTAGCAGGATCAGACAGTGGGAAAGACCTCTGATTGAGATTTTAGGGCAGGGATGGCCAATGTGGTACCTTTCAGATATAATTAGACTACAGCTCTCATCAAACCCAGCCAATGTGTTAGGAGTCCCAGTCCACTGACATCTGGAGCACACAGTATTGCTGAACTCTGCCTTAGAAAGCTATCCCTAGTCAATAATAGTGATTTAGATTAGGGTAGCTAATATGATGCCCTCCAGATATTGCTACACTACAACTCCCATCATTCTTGATCATTGGCTTTGCTGGTTGGGACTTATGGGAGCTGGAGTCCAATAGCATACAGAGTTATTGGCTATCTCTTATATGAGTGGACCAATGGCTTGGCCTGATATAAGGATGCTTCCTCTGTTCTTCAACTGTGGGGAAGGGCAAAGTAGAAAATGTACTAACAAGTGATTATTTCAATTACTCTCAGATTGACTGGCTAATTGTAAATTTGTGTCACAGCAAGCTGGCAAATAAATAGGCTTAAACATGCTTAGCTCTAAATTGGACAGTGCCCAAGAGTTTTAGCTATAATGAATGAGTGTGCCTTTACCAACACTGAGTCATGGAGCCAGCAACAAAGGAAATGACACTTGATTTAATCCTAAATTATTCCCAGAGCAGTACAAGAAGCTATAAACACTGTTGAACTTCCTGGAAACAGTGAATACAGCACTACCAAGTTCACCATATTATGTGACTGGAAAATTGCCCAGAAAATCCAACAGAGTCATATTTCATTCCAAAAGGGGGCTTTTATTGTCAAAAGTGAGAAGGTTAGCTAGGAGGAAACTGAAAGGTAATGTCAGAAGGGTAAAATCTCTCAAGGGAGCATGGGTACTATTTTAATGCAGTATAACAGAAGTTCAAATAAAATGTATAGCGCAGCTTCGAAAACAATCCTTAAAAGGATACTTTTGTGAATTACATTGAAAAGGCACAAAAATTAGCTGTAAGTTCTAAAAGGTGAGAAAGCTCACATTGCAAAATGGAAGGCTGATGAAAATGAGAGAATTCAGGCAAATAGAATGTAAACCTACAGTAAGACAAAGCCAGAAGAAAATTGGGGAGCGAATGCCAAAAATATATAGAAATAATAATTAGAAGAATAAAAGAATTTAAATATAACAGAAGCAGGAAACCAGCAAGATTTATTGCAAGAAACTTGTTAGCAGGGTAAAATTAGCAATAGTTAAAAGAAGCATTCAATTTCAGTGAAGATGCACAAATTCTTTGCATCAACCTTCACTGCAGATGTTGGCCACATGAACTCGCCTGTACAGGTGAAAATGTTTGTGAAAGCTTTTAGCTCAGCACTAACCTGAACTGACAAGAGCTGATAATATAAGGTGTCAAAAGAAGGTTTACAACTAATTGAATTAAAAAACACACACACACACACAAAAACCCAGCCTTAGGGCTAGGTGGCACTCAGCCAAGATTTCTTAAAGAACTCAGATGTAACAACATTTTCTCATAAGGCAGTTGCTACAACCCATTGATCATTTTGGTTGCCACTTTTTGAAACTTTTTCCAGCTGGAAAAGAGTCATAGTGGTTGAAAATAAACGCAGCATATAAAAATAAATTAAAACCAGAGCAAATTTAAACGCTAACCATTCAAAATACATAAAATGCCCAAATTAGTAAAGACCAAGTCCTACCCACCACACCAAAAGATAAGCTCACTGTAGGAGTCAACATTGATTAATTGACCACCTGGGTAAACAGAAAAGTCTTAGCCGGGCATCTTAGCCGGGCATCAAAAGTTGGCAGAGGTGGCATCTGGAAGCAATTGGCAAGTAGTATAGACTGTGTTGACCTCTAAGTAACCTAGGGTCACAACACTGGGACAGTGAAGGAAGAGTACGCAAAGCATCATTGTCAGTGAGCACTGACATGCATTAAGAAGGGTGTGAGGATCCTTGAAGTTTGCTACCCAGGACTGGTTCTTTGAGGGCAGAGAGCATGATTTCTCTGGGGCACACCTGTATCATTTACTCAGGCCTTCAGACCTGGGAGGTTATGACTCAAGCCCTCAGCACCGAAAAGGTGTGGCTGAGAGGACAGGGACAAGTAGTGCTCTGTGTATGTTCCTAAAATAATAATAATAATTTATTATTTATACCCCGCCCATCTGGCTGAGTTTCCCCAGCCACTCTGGGTGGCTTCCAATCAAGTGTTAAAAACAATATTAAATATAATTAAATATTAAAAACTTCCCTAAACAGGGCTGCCTTCAGATGTCTCTTAAAGATAAGATAGCTGCTTATTTCCTTCACATCTGAAGGGAGGGCGCTCCACAGGGCGGGCGCCACTACCAAGAAGGCCCTCTGTCTGGTTCCCTGTAACCTCACTTCTTGCAATGAGGGAACCGCCAGAGGGCCCTCGGCGCTGGATCTCAGTGTCCGGGCAGAACAATGGGGGTGGAGATGCTCCTTCAGGTATACAGGACCGAGGCCGTTTAGGGCTTTAAAGGTCAACACCAACACTTTGAATTGTGCTTGGAAACGCACTGGGAGCCAATGCAGATCTCTCAGGACCGGTGTTATGTGGTCCTGGCGGCCACTCCCAGTCACCAGTCTAGCTGCCGCATTCTGGATTAATTGCAGTTTCCGGGTCACCTTCAAAGGTAGCCCCACGTAGAGCGCATTGCAGTAGTCCAGGGTGCATGTGAGAACTGCAGGCTTGAGGGGAAACCACTGCTTAATGGCACAATGTGCTTCATGTGTGTTAACTGACTGAAGTTGTGGCAGGAAGGTCTTTGCTAAACTGTTGTGATCATAGAACCTGGCAATAAACCGATGTTGTGTCCTCCAGAAGGTTGTGGCCTCCCATCATTGTAAACTATCAGCCTTCTTTCCTGGGGCTGATGGGAGTTGTAGTTCAGTGACTTCGGGAGCTCACCCTGGCCTATGTGATGTGTAGGAAAGACAAGGAATAACAATCAAATAAAACAGGACAACACCCGAGCCAATCAGGGCTGTAAACAGCAGCAAGGAGGGATTTTACTCCTGCTCCAGAGGGTAGGACCTGAAGCAATAGCTTCAAGTTACAAGAAAGGAGATTCCCACTAAACACCAGGAAGAACTTTCTGGTGGTGAGAGCTGTTCAACAGTGAAATGGACTCCATCGGAAGGTGGTGGACTCTCCTTCCTTGGGATTTTTAAAGCAGTGGTTGGAGGGTCATGGATGCTTTAGCTGAGATTCCTGCATTGCAGGGGGTTGGAGCAGATGCCCCCCGGGGTCCCTTCCAACTGTACAATTCTATGATTTCATGAGTCACTGCCATACCATTCTAGCAACTGACGTGTTCCCTCCATATTTAAACATTACTGGAGCAGCAGGAGACTAGATGACGTGGAAATAGATCACACACTGCAGTGGCAATATATTCAGTGAGCCAGAGATAGGCTTGGCAAGAGCAGAAGAAAATACGCTGCACGTGACCATTCATTTTCGCAGAGACATCTCCACATTCTTATCTTAAGCAATCTTGCTCTTTTCTCCAAATGAGGCAATTGCCTGAATATAGCAAGGGCATGAGGTCTTCCCATAGCTGGTATTTATGATGCTTTTGAGCATGATTTCAGTGTGCACATTACATAGTCTGGAAAGGCACCAAAGGAGAAGTGCAAAGGGGCTTTTAATCTTGCACCAAAGAACACAATGAAATTTCAGCAACCCGGACAGCTGGGATTTTCTTTTAGCATATCACCCATCACTTGGAATACCAGCAAAGCTTCGTAATCATCCTTGATAGCCAGTGGCGTAGCGTGGGGGGTGCAGGGGGGGCCGGCCGCACCGGGCGCAACATCTGGGGTTAGGGCAAATCCATGGGTTAGGGGGCGCAAATCCACAGGTTAGGGGGCGCAAATCCATGGGTTAGGGGGCGCAAATTACTTGCCTTGCCCCGGGTGCTGACAACCCACGCTACGCCACTGTTGATAGCCATGGGTCAAAACAAAGCAAATGCACAAGCAGGTGCCTGGTCTCATCCTGTGCTATAAGGTATATGACACCACCCATGTTTTGAGATGTTTGCCTGAAATGGAGTTTAAAATCCTATTAAAATAAAAGGACATGTTAAGAACATGGGGATGGGGCTTTCTCCACTTACAATTTGCAGTGGTGTAGTTGCTGTCTGATCTGATCTTTTTAAATTTTGCAGCTGATTCGTAGCACCTTTGGTCACATGTTGCTGTTGGCAGTGAGTGGGTGTGAGGTCCCCCATTTAAGTCTATTATTATTAAAAACTTGAACGTGAGCAGAGGGGGCATGTTCACCACCACCCACACTAGTCAACCTTTGGTGCTGACAATGCTCCACAACCCAAGGATACAATGAGGTGAGTGATAAACCGGCCCCTTCACCCTCCAGGGGTCTCAGGGTGTTGCTGCCATGGCTAAAAATTGGCTGCTGTTTCTTTAATGCTAAAAGAACTAAGTCAGCATGAGTCAACGGCCTATAATGACTCATGCAATCTTTCACCAAATTGTACCTGTATATATAGAGTGGTCGGTGTTAGTGTTGGGTGTGGGTTGTTTGGATGGTAAAAAGCTGGTTGTGTGTAAAAAAAAAGCTGCCGGTCGTGGTTGGAGAAGAAGACTTTTAAAGAATAAAAGTAGCAATACTCTGCAAGAACACTCTTCTCAAAGACTCTTTTGTGCCAACTAAGGTCTGAAGACTAGGTAAAGGAGGAAAAAGGAGGTCAGAACCTTTTCTTTTTCAAACACAAACAGGTTATGGGCCCAGTGTTTCTGAGCATGTGCAGAGTGCAAAACGACTGACAGCAGGGAGCTGGTGAGTCCTGGTGGTGCAGCTGACCATATCTGAATCTGTGCCTACACCCCATGCCAGCATGACCCAACAAATACTTAATTCACAAAGCCATCCCAATTGGCTCGGCAAAGTGGAAGTGCCCCCAAGCCAACTGCATACAGCCCGAGCAACCCATGGCGCACGCATCGATCAGTCAGACTAATAATCTAGCTTCTTAATATTTGCCAGTTTGGAGTAGGTTAAAAAAAGGTAGATTCCAGGCACATTGCTGCAAACTTTATTATATATCCTATTCAGACGTATCATTACATAATCCATGTTCATTTTAAAGGTTTAACTGATTCTTTCTGTGTTTTACTGAAAATTATCTAGCATATGCTGGGGATTTTTAAACAGCTTTGTGGATTTTAAATGGGGGGTGGGTTAATCCACCATTGTATTATGAACATCGCTTTGAGAGTTTGGGATCAGGTGGCCTATACATCTTTCTAAACAAATACAAATTAGTTAATGTGGGCGTAGCCAAAAAAATATCCTACACAGCCCCTTGGAGTGATTGATTATTCCCACATGATACTAGGCCCTAGGGGAAAGGAGTGTCCCACAGGAAACTAAGAGAAGGTGGGACTGGTTTCTAAGGCTGGCTATGTGACTGAGACCAGCATCACCCGAACGTCAGATTGCTAGAGTGAGGAGACCTTCCTTCCCCTACTTTCCTGATGTTCCACCAATCTCCAGCCATAGGCTTGCCACTAGGATTCTTCCTCTCAGGCCTTGACATCAATATCTGTTTCTGGTTGTATTCTCACTTGCTCAAAATGGGAGAGATCCCCATTCCAAAATGCTCTTCTCCTCTCACCTTTCTTTGGATGCTGCTTTAGAAGGCACTTGTTAGGATGTTGGGCTAGGACCTCGGGGGTAAAGGTAAAGGACCCCTGACAGTTAAGCCCAGTCACGAACGACTCTGGGGTTGTGGCGCTCATCTCGCTTTACTGGCCGAGGGAACCGACGTTTGTCCGCAGACAGTTTTTCTGGGTCATATGGTCAGCATGACTAAGCTGCTTCTGGCGAAACCAGAGCAGCACACAGAAATGCCGTTTACCTTCCTGCTGGAGTGGTACCTATTTATCTACTTGCACTTTGACATGATTTTGAACTGCTAGGTTGCCAGGAGCAGGGACCGAGCAACAGGAGCTCACCCCATTGCGGGGATTCAAACCACTGACCTTCCGATCGGCAAACCCTAGGCTCTGTGGTTTAGACCACAGCGCCACCTGCGTCCTGGTAGGACCTCGGGGGACCAGGGTTCAAATACCCACTTGGCCATAAATCTCAGGGGGTGACACTGGGTCAGTCACTGCCTCCTAGCCTAGCCCTACCACACAGGTTGTTGCGAGGGTTAAACGAAGAAGAGGAAGCACACCCTGAGCTCCTTGGAGGAAAAGGTGGGCTATAAATGCAAAATAATAATAAATTATCTCTGTTCTCCCAAACTGCTCTCTCTGCAAATGGGATGGGATGCATTTCCACAATCCATCTCTTTCTCACCCTCTTCATTCTCCCAGGTTTCCTCCTCCTGATGCCTCATCAGAGTCAGTGTGGTGTAGTGGTTAAGAGTGGTGGACTCGTAATCTGGTGAACCGGGTTCGCTTCCCCACTCCTCCACATGCAGCTGCTGGGTGACCTTGGGCTAGTCACATTTCTCTGAAGTCTCTTAGCCTCACTCATCTCACAGAGTGTTTATTGTGGGGGAAGAAGGGAAAGGAAGAAGAAGAAGAAGAAGAAGAAGAGTTTGGATTTGATATCCCGCCTTTCACTCCCTTTAAGGAGTCTCAAAGCGGCTAACATTCTCCTTTCCCTTCCTCCCCCACAACAAACACTCTGTGAGGTGAGTGGGGCTGAGAGACTTCAAAGAAGTGTGACTGGCCCAAGGTCACCCAGCAGCTGCATGGGGAGGAGTGGAGACGCGAACCCGGTTCCCCAGATTACGAGACTACTGCTCTTAACCACTACACCACACTGAAAGGAGAATGTTAGCCCCTTTGGGACTCCTTAGGGTAGTGATAAAGTGGAATATCAAACTCTTCTTCTTCTTCTTCTTCTTCAAGTCCATACATCCCTCTCTACATTCCTGCATCATCTCTGCACCCTGAGAGGAGAAGTGTGATCGCCAGCCTGACCTGATTTACTGCTGGTGAGCCCTTCTGCAAAGACGTATATAGGCAAAGCAGCACAGTTCTGCTCACACTGGAGAGAGGAGGAAGGGAAGTGGCTTTCAAGAATCCCATCCTCCCTCTGCAATATAAGATAAAATGTAAATGACCCCCTGGGCAGTTAAGACCAGTCAAAGGCGACTATGGGGTTGCACCGCACATCTTGCTTTCAGGCCGAGGGAGCCGGCATTTGTCCACAGACAGCTTTCCTGATCATGTGGCCAACATGACTAAACTGCTTCTGGTGCAACAGAACCTCATGACAGAAGCCAGAGCGCACAGAAATGCTGTTTACCTTCCTGCCACAGCAGTAACTATTTATCTATTTGCACTGGGCTGCTTTCGAACCCACTAGGTTGGCAGGAGCCCAAGAGGCTCAGTGGTTTAGACCACAGCGCCAACCGCGATACTGTGTGTTCCTCAGAAAGGGGTCCTTTGGAACAGCACTCCAAGCTTTAGGGCCAAAGGGGAATTGTTTCCCCACATCCTTCTTCCATTATGTAGACTCCACCATATTCTAGTTCCTTCTGTGAATGGAAAGAGCCCTTCTGTTCACAAAGGGGCAGGGCTGGGTCAAACACAGTCACTTTTTAGTCCTACTGATTTCACTGTTGCACTCAGATCTTGCTCATGGGCTTCTCAGACGCATCTGAATGGCCATTGAATTGGACAAGGGACTAGATGTGCATTTGGCCTGATCCGGAAAGCAGTTCTTATGCTGTTACATCAAATGCATGCTTCCTTTCATTGTGCTCATAGCATTTATTATCATGAAATTACTTCCAACAGTCCCCAATGTAAGATTCACAGAAAAGTTGTAGCACATAATTAGAATGCAAGCACTCTCTTTATTTTGAACTCTCAAGGCCATATCTTGAACTGGTGAGCAACATTGTTATCTTAAAATGTCACTGAAATCCATTTGCTATTGGCCAAGTTGAGCTATTTGCTGTTTCCTAACTCATCAACATGGGTACATTTAAACTATTTCTATTTACAATAGAAAATGGATTTTCGCTATTATCCATTTATCTATATATATTTTTTTAGGGAAATGGGGAAAAGGAGAAGGGAGGAATGAAATGCTAACAAATGTGTTCCAACAGATTTTTTGAATCAACATACCTGGATTGTTTGGCTCTGGTAGACTTTAATTACATGAAAATTAAAACTGTAAATTCCTTTTCTTGGTGCTACAAAGACAGACTCCAGCGTAAAGAAATTCCCCACATTTACTAGGATCTACAAATTAAAGAGAGAGGAAATAAGAATTAATGGAAGCATTCTGTGTTCTGGGGAGGAATTATAATTAATTTGCAACAGACACAAGATTTCTCACCATGCCTACACATCTAAAGCCAAGGTGTTAATTTTTAACCCCAATATTTATTTATACTAATTTCCAGACATAAGAAATATTTTCCCCAGCAAGATTAAACTGGCCTAGACATCCTTTCTTTAAGGTTACACTTCTGTGCATGCTTAGTTCATATCCTCCAACATTTCTCCGATGAAAATAGGGACATGCCATTCCATAATGATAATTTTAATATAGATACGACACATATTACTGGGTTGCATCAGCCACTCTGGGCAGCTTCCAGCATATATAGAAATATTAAAGATTTATTAAAATTCCCTATACAGGATTGCCTTCAGACATCTCGGGGGTCAGAGAACTCCATACCCTTCTGCATTTCTCCAATGAAAATAGGGACATCCTAAGGAAAGCTCTGTTTCGCCACAAGTGGCTTAGTCATGCTGGCCACATGACTCGGAAGCTGTACGCCGGCTCCCTCGGCCAATAAAGCGAGATGAGCGCCGCAACCCCAGAGTCGGCCACGACTGGACCTAATGATCAGGCGTCCCTTTATCCTTTACCTTTTAAGGAAAGGTGGGACATTCTGGGATCAAATCTGAAACTGGGACGGCATCTCTAAATCAGGGGCATCCCTGGAAAATAGGGACACCTGGAAGGCCTGTTAGGTAAAGGACCCCTGACCATCAGGTCCAGTCGTGGCCGACTCTGGAGTTGCGGTGCTCATCTCGCTTTATTGGCCGAGGGAGCCGGCATAAGCTTCTGGGTCATGTGGCCAGCATGACTAAGCTGCTTATGGCGAACCAGAGAAGCAGCACACAGAAATGCCGTTTACCTTCCCGCCAGAGTGGTACCTATTTATCTACTTGAACTTTGACGTGCTTTCGAACTGCTAGGTTGGCAGGAGCAGGGACCGAGCAATGGGAACTCACCCTGTCGCGGGGATTCAAACCGCCGACCTTCTGATCGGCAAGCCCTAGGCACTGTGGTTTAACCCACAGTGCCACCTGCGTCCCTTGGAAGGCCTGTTAGTTCAGGTCAAATGGGCCTGCTTTTGAATTTGCCAGGATAAGGTCCACAATGCACAGGCTGTATCCTGCAAACTGAACAGCTCCTTAGTTCCACTAAAGCTCTTGCTGAGTTTTAAGTACTGCAGAGTTTTAAGCCAACTCATCATAGTGAGGGAAGCGGCTCATGTTTTTAAAATCTGTTTTGCAGCACAGTTCTGGTGATGTAAGCCCCACCACAGTAGCCAGGTAGGCACAAGCAGAGCACACAGAATGCCGACAGCTGCATCAGCAGCACAAAGGCATGATGTTACACCAGCATTACAGTGATGCAGCACAATGCTTCTGACACTGCAGGACGATCTGCCCGTGCAAATATTTACAGTTAGGGCATACTCCTCAAACCAATTATGTCCTGATGCTAGATGTCGATGGTCTATACCTAGATTAAAGAAGTGAGCTCCTTGCACATCGGTTTCACTAGGGGCATAATTTAAATACAGCATGGGAGATTTGCAAAATTACAGCAAACTTGTAAAAGAATGATCTAACAAGACAATCCAAGCCCCAGCTAGTAGGCCATTGCAGGACATGGCAAAGCAGCAGATTGACTGCTATATACACAAGTCTGGGTGTATATAGGTCAGAAAGCCCTGGGGGCACATCAAGGGTTTATTTCTTTCTTTCTTTGTTTCTTTTATGTCTATTTATGGATATATATTTTGGAGTACAAGTCTTAGAGGTAAGTAACAGTGCTGCTACAAAAAATTAGGCACATCTAATAGCCTTAACGTTATGCTCGAAAGATGCTGCCCACGTTCTCTGCTGTTGTGCCCAACCTGTTCTCTTTGGTATATGTCACCACACACTAGCTGCCAATAGGACCACCACCCAAAAAACCCAGCGCTGAATAGGTGTGGGGGTAACTGTTTCCTTTATGGCAATCTGATCCATGGACTACCCTGGAGCTACCTTTGAAGGTGAGCAAGAAACTACAACTAATCCAGAATGTGGCAGCTAGACTGGTGACTGGGAGTGGCTGCCGAGACCACATAACACCAGTCCTGAAAGACCTACATTGGCTCCCAGTACGTTTCCGAGCACAATTCAAAGTGTTGGTGCTGACCTTTAAAACCCTAAAAGGTCTCGGCCCAGAATACCTGAAGGAGCATCTCCACCCCCATCATTCAGCCCAGACACTGCAGTCCAGCTCCAAGGGCCTTCTGTGAGGAGTGAGGTTACAGGGAACCAGAAAGAGGGCCTTCTCGGTAGTAGCGCCCGCCCTGTGGAATGCCCTCCCAGCAGATGTCAAGGAAATAAACAACTACCTGATTTTAGAAAACATCTGAAGGCATGTTAGGGAAACTTTTAATGTTTGATGTTTTATCGTGTTTTTAATATTCTGTTGTGAGCCGCCCAGAGTGCCTGGGAAACCCAGCCAGATGGGCGTGGTATAAATAATAAATTCTTATATTATTATTATTATTATTATTATTATTATTATTATTATTATTAATGGAGAGATGAGTGGGAGTCAATAAGGATCCAAAGAGGTGGATGGGGTTAGGATCTGGGCTTTTATGTCCCCCTACTATCTCCATCCCACATTGGTTGGTTTGCATGAACATCCCCACAATAGCCCTTGCATGCCCCTCACCACAGTACCACCCCCACCCCCAACACCTTTCCAGATTGGAAAAGCAGTATGATTATTGGAAAGGAAGACCTTCCAATGTCCAATGGAGTACAGACCCAATTTGGATGATCTCCAGTGTGGTAAAAGTACTAGATGTGCAGGGGGGTATGGGCGTGCATGCGCACACACTGCTATGTATGTGCATAATGTGCCATCCATCACATGTCTACCAGGCATTACACACATCTGTCTGCTTCACACAGTCTTTCCATGCCCTTATTGAAATCTGCACATGCATTCCTTTCCTGTATTGCAACACAGAGTGTTCGCATATATGAAATGATGCACTTGTGACATCATATATATGCCTGGTGTGAGCTGCATGCATAAGTCCAAGCCATACTCTGTGTAATAGTACACTTGAGCCATGGGAGCACTTATTTTCATAGAATAGCCCCAATTAGCTGGCTTTCAGTAAACAAAGGGATTCAGGGATTTATTTGAAGTGCTTTGACTTAGAAGAGCTTGAATGGAAAGGGCAGTTGTGCTTCCAAAGGGATAATAATAATAATAATAATAATAATAATAATAATAATAATAATTGCATGAAACTGAATGGGAAAGCCCATTTCTGCAGGAACTTCACAGGTATATCAGAGCAAGCAACGGGTTTTGGAGCATGGGGAACAATGATCATTAAGGAGACTGCAGGTGTAGTCAACTACAGAAAGATAAGATCCCCTTATGTCTCTTGCAGACATAAATCCTGGCCTTTCTTTGGGTAGCTTTGGGAATGGCTGGGTTGTGTTACAAATGGATCCAATCCACAGAAAGTCAGGCATGTGTGAGCCCTATTGATTTTAATGGAATTTATTTCTCAGTCCTAAACACAGCCTTTAAAAATTAGCCTCATTGATCTCAAGGAAGTGTACTTCCCAATAAGTGGCTTTGGGCTGCAGTTTATAACTGGGAAAGCAAACCTATTGATCAAATGGGGCATGTGTGTATATATATTGTTCAAGATTCTAACCTTTACATCCTTGCATAACTTTGAGATCATTTGCTCTAGTGCATATCTCCCCCTGCCCTTATATCATCAGATGAAGCCCTTGTTTTACCCAGCTTTAAACTACAAAGGAGCACAGCTGGACCATTTAAGGTGTTCTTCCTATGGAGGTTAGGATGCCCCCTCCCTCTCAAAACATTTCACCCTCCACTAAAGAAAACTATTTGTTTTCTTAGGCATAAGCTGGGCTTGGAAGAGGTTGTGGGTGGTGCTTTGTTGGTTGCTTTGCAGCATTCTGTTTCATTTTAATTGTGGATTTTGTTGCGTTTTATTATTACCCACATTGTTGTTTTTAGCACTTCTTGGTTGGCAATTAAGAAAAGGGAGGGAGGGAGGGAGGGAGGGAGGGAGGGAGCGAGAAATCTTGATCTGAATTGCAGCACAAAACCTCCCCAGTGTATATGCATGGCTTCCACAGCTGACTATGGAGGTGACAGGCAAAGATCTATAAATGCTCAGGGTCCTTTTCCTTTCTGTAGGCATTGATCAAAGCATCCTTCTTAGGAAAGTTACTTTGCTGAATCATGGGTCAATGTGTTCAAGATTGTGGAACTAAACTGGAGAAATCATTGACTAGCCTCAGGGTCTTCAGTCTGGCTCCAGGAAAAGGATCTGAGGGTAAATTCTTTCATAATATTAGTGCTCAAATTACGAGAAAAGAGGTGGGCATGTTAATGAAACCCACAAGCTTCACTCTTATCTTGTCTCAGTTTTAACCATATTATGGTCCCCAGACCCTGGGGGGTGGCAGCTCAGATGATAAGGCCATTAAGCTCCTCTAGCTCCCTATAATTCTAGCACAGCTAGCCTGTTGGACAGGGTGAAGTGGTCCGGTGCTTCCAAAACTGATCCCTGCATTCAGATATTCTTTCAGATTTAAAAATAAAATAAAAACTATTAATATTTGGCACCCAGCACATGATGGGGTTGTTTCCCCAATACAACATTCCCCCCAGACAACAGTGGCTGTTCAAAAAGAAACTGTTCCATGCAGAAAAGTCATCCAGTTTTGTAATAATAATAATAATAATAATAATAATAATAATAATAATAATAATAATAATAAT
>JAXCMG010000005.1:9756355-9852418 GCA_034642415.1 Podarcis siculus | reverse complement strand
ATAATAATAATAATAATAATAATAATAATAATAATAATAATAATAATTTATTTATACCCTGCCCATCTGACTGGGTTTCTCCAGCCACTCTGGGCAGCTTCCAACCAAATATTAAAAATAATACAGCATCGAACATCCCTAAACAGGGCCACCTTCAGTTGCCTTTTAAAAGTAAAATAGTTGTTTATTGCCTTGACATCTGCTGGGAGGGCATTTTACAGGGCAGGCGCCACTACCGAGAAGGCCCTCTGCCTGGTTCCCTGTAACCTCATTTTTTGCAGTGAGGGAACCGCCAGAAGGCCCTCGAAGCTGGACCTCAGTGTCCAGGCTGGACGATGGGGGTGGAGACGTTCCTTCAGGTATACAGGACCGAGGCCATTTAGGGCTTTAAGGTCAGCACCAACACTTTGAATTGTGCTCAGAAACGTACTGGGAGTCAATGAAGATCTTTCAGGACCGGTGTTATATGGTCTCGGTGGCCACTCCCAGTCACCAGTCTAGCTGCCTCATTCTGGATTAATTGCAGTTTCTGAGTCACCTTCAAAGGTAGCCCTATGTAGAGTGCATTGCAGTAGTCCAAGCGGGAGATAACTAGTGCATGCACCACTCTGGCAAGACAGTCTGTGGGCAGATAAGGTCTCAGCCTGCATACCAGATGGAGCTGGTAAACAGCTGCCCTGGACACAGAATTAACCTGTGCCTCCATGGACAGCTTTGAGTCCAAAATATGTTAAGACTGTCTGCAGATCTGCAGTTGAGGACAACTGAGTTCAAAGTGGATCTGGGAGCATTATAATAAACATGTGCTGTAAAATCAACACAAGCTTATCAACCTGAGTGGTCGCAGGAGACCTGTTTGCATCAGATCCCAAAATGTTTCAGTAATAGTGTACATTACTGCACTTGTAACAGGGGTGGGGAACATGTGGTCCTCCTGATGTTGCTAAACAGTTCTCATCAATGGCCATGCTGGCTGGAACTGAGGAGGAGCAGGCAGTCCAACCATATCTACAGGGCCACAGGTTCCCCATTCCCCGCTCCAATGAAATTATACTGACATGGCACCTGACATGCCCACCCCTTGAGTACTTAATTCCTGAACTTAGGTTAGGCCTATCTCTATCTGCCTCCTTCACTGATCTCTAATAAAAGCATATTTTCTTAAAATAGCAACAACAGCAGCAACAACCCTGGATTTTGCTCTAGGGTATCTCCCACCACCTACTAGGAATCTTTCTTGATGAAATGTTGGTCTCAATTTAAAATTAAAGAAGTGATGAAAATCGACTCAGTTTTTGTTTTTTAATTAGATCTCACATACTTGGGAGGCAGGCTACTTATTAGTCACAGAGGAAGTGACCACGATTCAGTGGTAAAATTGCTTGGAATGATTTCATTGAATTCATGATATTCTTGTAAAGAAGCTGGTAAAATGCAGTCTTGACTATGCTACCACTCAGTGGATTTGTAACTGGCTGACTGACCGAACCCAAAGGGTGCTCATCAATGGTTCCTCTTCATCCTGGAGAAGAGTGACTAGTGGGGTGCCACAGGGATCTGTCTTGGGCCCAGTCTTATTCAACATCTTTATCAACAACTTGGATGATGGACTCAAGGGCATCCTAATCAAATTTGCAGATGACACCAAACTGGGAGGGGTGGCTAACACCCCAGAGGACAGGATCACACTTCAAAACGACCTTGACAGATTGGAGAACTGGGCCAAAACAAACAAGATGAATTTTAACAGGGAGAAATGTAAAGTATTGCACTTGGGCAAAAAAAATGAGTGGCACAAATACAAGATGGGTGACACCTGGCTTGAGAGCAGTACATGTGAAAAGGATCTAGGAGTCTTGGTTGACCACAAACTTGACATGAGCCAACAGTGTGATGCAGCAGCTAAAAAAGCCAATGCAATTCTGGGCTGCATCAATAGGAGTATAACATCTAGATCAAGGGAAGTAATAGTGCCACTGTATTCTGCTCTGGTCAGACCTCACCTGGAGTACTGTGTCCAGTTCTGGGCACCACAGTTCAAGAAGGACACTGAGAAACTGGAACGTGTCCAGAGGAGGGCAACCAAAATGGTCAAAGGTCTGGAAATGATGCCTTATGAGGAACGGCTAAGGGAGCTGGGCATGTTTAGCCTGGAGAAGAGGAGGTTAAGGGGTGATATGATAGCCATGTTCAAATATATAAAAGGATGTCACATAGAGGAGGGAGAAAGGTTGTTTTCTGCTGCTCCAGAGAAGCGGACACGGAGCAATGGATCCAAACTGCAGGAAAGAAGATTCCACCTAAACATTAGGAAGAACTTCCTGACAGTAAGAGCTGTTCGACAGTGGAATTTGCTGCCAAGGAGTGTGGTGGAGTCTCCTTCTTTGGAGGTCTTTAAGCAGAGGCTTGACAGGAGTGCTCTGATGGTGTTTCCTGCTTGGCAGGGGGTTGGACTCGATGGCCCTTGTGGTCTCTTCCAACTCTATGATTCTATGAATTTCAAAGTATGGTCACCTCCCCCTTTTTCTTCAAGACCTTCCTTAAAATCCACCTTCCCATGAAGTCTAGAGCTTAACTCAGGGATGGCGCTCATGTGTGCAGTTCTCCAGACTCTGAATCCCATCATCCCAAGTGAGCAGGGCTAAAGGATGGGGATGATGGGAGCTGTAGTCCACATCTGGAGAACCCCCAGTCTCTCAGCCCTGTCTTAACTCCTTACTGTTCAGCCTCTGCTCAAACGATGGCTAGGTACATATAAGAACCTAATAAGAGCCTCCTGGATCAGGCCAAGGGCTCATCGAGTCCAGCATCCTATTCTCACAGTGGCCAACCAGAGCCACAACAACATTGTGCCCAACTGCAGTTTCCAGCTACTGGTATTCAGGAGCATTGCTGCCTCTAAAAGTAGATGTAGAACATGGATATTAGGCTCAGTAGCCATTGGTGGGCTATAAGAGTCTAATTCTCTTTTAAAGCCACTCAAGTTGATGGCCACCACTGTCTCTCATGGGAGCAAATTTCATAGTTTAACTATGAGCTGGCTAGAGAAGTACTTTCTTTTGCCTTCCTTATTTATTTTATTGTGTGTAAACCCCACCTTTTTCTCCATGGAGTACAATGTAGTAGTAGCAGCAGCAGCAACAGCAATTATTATTATTATTATTATTATTATTATTATTATTATTATTATTATTATTTACTTATACCCCACCCATCTGACTGGGTTGCCCGGCTTCCAGCATAATAATGGTTTTCCCTTTCCGCATTTAATCCTCAACAACAACCCTGTGAGGTGAGTAGTCTGGGAGACAGTGACTGGCCCAAAGTCTGTGTGGAGACTTGAACCCTGGTCTCACAGGTCCTAGTCTGACTCTCTAACCACTACACTATACTGGCTCTCTAGTTGTATTTGCTCACTTTCATCACTTGTTAGCCATACTTCTCTTCCCTCCCTGCTGCTTTTTCCCCCCTTGCCAACTGAGGCAGCAATCTTATGCCCACCTGTCTGAAAGTAAACTGCATTGAACTCAATGGCACTACTTCTAAATACACATGAATCGGATCGCATTGTCAGTGTAATATACCAATATAGTGAGAAGGTAAGAAACTGAGCAGTGATTCATGCATTCCTTGGTTTGAATCTCACCTCTGCGAAAAGCTCATCCGATGGCCAGGGCACACTTTTCTACTCAGCCTCCCATCTGCAATATGGGGGTGACTGTGCTGATCTACCTACCCAACAGGGTTGTTGTACGGATTACCAGGACTGACCCAAGGCATTTTGCAGCCTGAGGCAATGAAGAAAATGGTGCCCTCCACTCCAAGTTAAGATGCATAATACCACTAACACAAAGATAATTAGCTTTAAAAGAACATGATCGTTTAAATCAGTAGATGGGGTAAACATAATCCACTGTATTGTGCTGCCTGCCTCCTCTTTCCATAAATTTATGGATAAGATATTCCAAAACTGAAAGAACTGAGGTGGGGCCAGAGATAAAATATTTGCTATGAGGTATAGTATGTTTCTGCATCACACCCCTTTTGCTGCCTGCCCAGCACATGCTCCTTGAGGTGGCCACCTCATTTTGCCTAATGGTAGGACTGGCCCTGAAGACTGCTACCAATGTGAAGTATTACAGTTATTCCGCTTCTTATATTGTAAGCTCCTTGGAGAAGTTCCAATATGTGTATGTTACCCTGTGAAGTTCTCGTTCTACACTGATGACATCATAATATATTGATAATACTCTTGAGAAGATGAAAAGGAAGAGGTAGAAGAGGAGGAGGGGGAAATGGTAGCAATGTACATTTTAAACCTAAAGTCTGAGGCCCAATCTACAGCATCTTTTGTGGACGACTGGAAGGGACTTAGGAACATAGGAAGCTGACATATACAGAGTCAGACCAATGGTCCACCTCAGCACTGTCTACTCTGAACTGTCTACATGGCATATTTAGGAGGAGATGGGAAATTCATGTTACACATTTTATATACTTGTACTTTTGTAATATTTTTGGGAAATGCAAGAATTAATATTATATTTTTAAAAGTATTGTTCTGACTAGCAGTGACTCTCCAGGGCTTCAGACAGGGAACACTTCCAGAGCTACCTGGAGATGGCAGAGATCGAACCCATGACCTGCATGCAAAGAGGATGCTCTGCCACTGAGTCATGGCCTTTGTGCCATGAGAGCTGCTGGCAGTCTGGGCAGACCATACTGAGCTAGATGGCCTGTTGACATGAAACAGTCAAAGGCAGCTTCATCACATTTCTGACTCTGCAGAAGTCCAGGGGAAATATTTACGGGAGTTGCACCTTGGTTATTCTTAGGAGGCAGCTCACGTACCCCTTTACGTGCATTGCTGTCAGCCACACACTATACTGGTGAAAGTGATCTGTCATTCCCTCCCACCACCTCCCATTACACCTCAGTCCTACGTACATTTGCATGAGTTCAATGGAAAGTCAGCTTTAGTTAGCTTTGCCACTGCCAGCTGAAATCGGTTGGAATTTCTTCCGAACATAAATGCGCTTTCAGATCTGTTAGTGTGGGGATGGATTCCAGTTGTCGTGGCAATTGAGGGAAAACAATGTCTTCACATATATCACACAACATATGTTGGCTCCTTGCTCAGTCTTGATTGGAACGAGTGTGAAGGCATGAGAGGTGAGTGGGTAGTTTCTCACAAGAAAGCAGGAAGCAAAGAACATTACTATGGAAGAGGAGAAATTAATTGCATGGCACTTCTAGGTTCTGCACAAGTGATGGGTGGGCACGAACACTTTTAACATTCAAGGCTCATAACCTGTACCTAAGGGGGAGAAAAGCCCTGCATCTTGCCTTGCACTCCCTTTCAAAAGATACAGGCAGCTGTCTGATGCCCTGGCCATTTCCATGTCTCTTACATAGCCACCTGTCTCCTGGCATCTTGAAAAGGTTAATGGCAGTGCGACTTGAGCAAGGTACAATATTCCCAGAACTCTTTGTAGTCAAGGGAGAGCGTGAAGATCCATCATTCTCTCTGAAGAATATGCTGCGAAAGACTAAAGAGTAACTTCCTGGGGCTTAATTAACCCACTGCGCTAATATTTGCAAAGATAGGCTATTCCACCTGCTATCATACATAATCAGAAGGGGGTGATAGAGGAAATAGCTGAGGGTAGAGTATTAAACAATTCCCAAGAAGGCAGAGACATTTCAAACTGGAGCTGACACGACATAATTACAATGCCTTCCACCACCATTTCTTTCTTTCTTTTAAAAATACATATGGATCTGATCCAGCCCAAACTGCACTCTTGTATATCATATAGATTTTAATGGGAGACACTGACGCACATGTTAAACTCTTGCATTAAAACAAATGGACTTTTAAAAAAGGTAGTAGCATTATCTCATAGATAGCTGAAAATATAAAGTGTGTTGTTGTTGTTGTTGTTTTAAAAAATCTTTCTTTGTTAAAGGATTCCTTCTTATTTATAAATGACTTAACATTGACAATGCAAGACTGTAATTTGGAGCGGGGATGAATAACTCTTTTTGTTTTGTCTAACCATTGACCATATGCCTGGACAGAGGGTATGTTTGGTGTTTGTCTCTGAGAGGTAGGTCAGGGGAAAGTGAAACAGGGTGTCTTTCCAATATTGCAACATTCTGCAGTGATACAATAAAGGTGCAGTGGATCTTTCAAAGGACTGCCTCCATATTCCTGTTACCTGACTGTGTTTGATTGCTATATACATGCCAATGGGATTGCACCAGAATAAATAGATTTTGGGTTACGAGAGGTGCCTAAATTCCACTTACGTATTTTGACACTTTATGAAGTGATAAAAGGTTTGGACTGCTGTGAAAAGGTGGCTGGAAAGCAAACAGGAATATCCCACAGAGTTAGATAGGATATTTGGACATATTCAACTGCACACAATGCCCTTCCTTAGAATCTTAAAAATCCCCACACTTTTCCTTCAGGTATCAAATCATCTGAGCTGGAAGGTTATAATCCTATCCACCCTTAACATGCCCACAGCGGGGCTTACTTCTGGGTGAATATTCTCAGGACTGGGCTACAAGAGTGCAGAAACAATAAGGTCTCTGCATTGGTGACTACCATCACCAGTGACTGCAAATAATCTAAAACTGGATGCATTCCCGAGCAGTCTGGTCTTTCTTCATTAATGTCAGATACACAGACCTTGTTTAAACATCATACCTTTTTTCATAAGAATGCAAACTTTTTGGTAGTAGGTGATTGTCATTTCTGAATACTGAACTCTGGAAACTTATGTAACCCTGCATGAGTTATAAGAGAGTGGAATGGTAGGAATCTAAATCAATAAGTAGTAAAACAAACTGCTGTATTCTCAGAGCAAAGCAGTCTGCGTCTTCCTGGTTACAGCCTTATGATTAATTCAATCCAAAGACTTACAATGTGCAAATGCACTCTTGCTTGGTAAAGTGGAATGGCCATCAAACTTCACTGCAAAGGCAAGGAAGTGTCGGTTGGAAGGAAATGAGCCTATTGACCGAGAGTTTCCAATGCCACTTGGTAAGTTTCAGCCCACTGCTTGTAAAGGAGCATTAAAGAGTTCACAGATCGACTCCCACCTGTTGATCCCCACCTCCTCCCCTGAACTGATCTCGTCTCAGCTTCATGACCGGTTGCCTCGCCACTCCACTTCTAATCGAATCCCTTTCCCAAATGATAACACTTCTCTCTATATATTTTAAAAATTGCTCCTCCCTTGATCAAAACTACTCATCCATTGACTGATTCTTCTCTCGCTCTTTTTCTTAACCTCCCGGCAGGGGGATATGATGAGAATGTCCTGCCTTTTAAGAAAGAATATGCATTCATTCACTTCCTATATTACCTGATCGAAGTAGATTATCCTGGTTTTGTTGCTCATCTCGGAAGGTTCGTGGTTGGTACTCCTGACTGCCGAGAAAGCAACCTTGGAATTAGCAGCCCGTACGGAGATCCCCAGAGGAGAAGAAGACGATCCCTTAGAATCGGTAGCCGGGTTGGAATCGCACACGACCAAGCATTTCCCTTCCAGGACGATGGGCTCCGTGTCGTTTTGCGCCCAGACGGGGAAAGTGGGAAGCGCCAACGCCAGGAGGACGGTAGGCACCACGGACAGCGCCCTGCTTGAAGCGCCCATGTTCAGCACCAAGAGAGGCGGACAGCGAAGCCTTGTTCGGAGCGCCCCAGCGACGCCTCTCGTTCCTCCTCTCTCCACGCTTACACACCAAGCTAGCGGTAGCAGCCCTACCAGCAGTTGGGGGGGAAAGGGGGAGAAGAAAGCACACCCGCTACCCGGCGCACCAGCAGCGAAATCTTCCTCTTTTTCACTCTTCCAGCAATTCCAGCAAAAAAAAAGTCAGTCTTCCCTCTTCCTTTTTTTTGGGGGGGGGGGTCCTTTAAAGAGCTCTTGGAAATAACCTCCCGGACAAAATCAGCACTCCCCAAAAACCCTGTTCTTCCCGGTCCAACCCCCCCTCCACTATCCACAAGGAGCAGAGAGGGGGGGAAGCCCTAAGGTGAATTATTGATGAAAGAGAGGAAAAGAGAAAAAGAGAGAGAGAGAGATCAGGAAGAAATAAAAACATTTGACGTAGCCATGATTCGTTGCATGGCGAGCCTGTCTCCTTTTCTTGTCCTGCAGGAATCTGAGCAGACGTGCCCAGCTCCTGACGGCAGGAGCTTGCCCTCTACGCTAGCTCAGGCACTGCTGGCTGAGCTCATTTGCCAGGATGCTTTGCAAAAAACGGAGTTCCCTCGCTCTTTACCACAATTCCCCCCCAGCGTCATGGCACACAGAAGCACGCCCAGCCCTCTCTCTCCCTCTCCTCCGCACACCCCGCTGCATTTTAAGCTTTGTGCGTCTACCAGCCTTTTCCCAGGATTGCCCTCCTAGGCTGTCGTCCCAGACAGAACTCCCACCCCCACCCCAAACAAAACAAATAGAATATTTTGGAGAGTGCAGAACAGGACGATTTAACCCACAATGAAACGTTGGCTACGTGCCTTAGGTATATTATTATTTTTTGTGGCAAGCATTTAAAATATTGACCCAATGATCAGGGAGGTCTTTATAGGACTACAACAGCCGGGCAGGCAAATTAACCCTTTCAGGACTGCAGAATAGCTTGCACTCCATGAGACACAAACTGTGGCGCTCTGCAATACGTAACATGCATAAGAGAAACACGCACACCGTCTATCTCATTTAAAAATAGATGAGGAACATTACACTTAAAATCTTCAGCTTCTTGGTAAAACATCCCCAAAATGCCCTGTGTCATACAAAAGTAATACGGAGTTCCAGTGTTCTCCCACTTTTGGAACAGGCTTGGCGAGGTTATACTCTTAGTGCACTGCCTAGTGGCTCTTGTTTGGAAATGTTACCAGGTGATGCCGGGATTTATTTTCTTAATGTGTGCTGTGTAAGAGAACAGTAAGAGCTACTGACGAAATCTGACAGTGGCAATATTTGCGCTTACAGTTGCATTACAAGGCTGGCTCTTTTAGTTTAGCTCCCCCCCTCCCCATATCTGAACAATTATTCAGTCTTTCTATATCACATCCTTCCAGCCACTGACATAAATAAGGTTAACATCTGTTTAAGTCTTTGAAAGAGGCAACAGGGAGTGTTCATTTATTATTAACATGTTTATGGCCTACCTCTCGTTCAAAGATTCCCAAGGTGGTTAAATACTTATGTAAAAATAATAACACACTAAGATCCACAGTGAAATTGAAAACAGTGCAATGCAATGGTTAGAGTATAGGACTAAGGTGGCAGAGATGAGGGTAGTAGACTCCACTCAGCCATAAACTCACAGAATCATCTTGAGCTATCTCTCAGCCTCGTGGAACTGTTGTGAAGATAAAAATGGAGGTGAGAGGAGAACCTTGTACAACACTTTGAGCAACTTAGGGGAAAAGCAGGATACAAATGCAGCAAGCAGGTAGATAAAACAAACAAAACACAGAATGACAGAATTCACAGATCCAATATCCTAAGATCTTTACATGTCTGCTAAGCAACCATTGGCAAACACATTTGTGAATGAATAAGGGAAGGAATTCCAAAGATGAGGTGCAAAATCTGAAAAGACCCAACTCTTCATTGCTACCTATTGTGCCTCCGAAAATGAGAGTACTCTGAGCAAGACTTCCAAAGAGGAACTTAGTAGTTAAAGGTAAAGGTAAAGGGACCCCTGAGTCCAGTCGTGACTGACTCTGGGGTTGCAGCGCTCATCTCGCTTTATTGGCCGAGGGAGCCAGCGTTTGTCCGCAGACAGCTTCCGGGTCATGTGGCCAGCATGACTAAGCCACTTCTGGCGAACCAGAGCAGTGCATGGAAACGCTGTTTACCTTCCCGCTGGAGTCGTACCTATTAATCTACTTGCACTTGACATGCTTTCGAACTGCTAGGTTGGCAGGAGCAGGGACCGAGCAACGGGAGCTCACCCCGTCGTGGGGATTCAAACCGCTGACCTTCTGATCAGCAAGTCCTAGGCTCTGTGGCTTAACCCACAGTGCCACCCGCATCCCTTATTGTAATATACATGGCCTTTAAAAATGATTCAGAAACTGTAGCTGTGGAATAGAGTATTTTGTCAGCTGCACTGGCCCCTAGCCTGTTTCCAGGTTCGATTTAAAGTGCTAGTTAGTTTTAACTGCTAAAGTCCCAAATGAATTGGGATTGGGCTACCTGAAAGAATGCCTTCTCCCACATTTGCTTACCTGAACCGTAACATCTTCTTTGGGCATCCTGCTCTAAGGTTTACTGCTGAATGAAGTGAGGTGGGTAACCACCGAGGAGAGGACTTTTTAATAGTAGTACTCTGGTTATGGACTAAACTTCCCAAAGAGGTTCCCTGGTATCAGGTGAAGCCTTTTTGTTTCACAGACTACATGAAATAATTCCTGTAGTCTGGTTCTCTAGGTTTTCAAATCTATATTTTAACTTTTGGGTTCTTGTGGGTTTTATTTTCTTGCTGCATTTTTGGCTTAATGTTGTATTTTATATTTGAATTGTTTTCACACTCACTTATTGTAAGCTGTCCAGAGAACTTTTTGTTATCATACACTATATGTTTGTGTGTGTGTGTGCGCGTGTGTGTGTTTTTAGATGATAGATGATAGATGATAGATAGATAGATAGATAGATAGATGATAGATAGATAGATAGATGATAGGTAGGTAGATGAGAAATGAGAGAGAGAGAGAGAGAGAGAGAGAGATGCAATGAAAGTTAAGCAGTTAATGTGCTTAACTGCCCATTATGCACATTCAACAGGCCTCTTAGATAATGTGCACATAATTCTTACATGAAGAGGGAATTATATATATTTCCTGGTCAATATACATAAGCTCCAACGCACTTTGTGAAATGTACATATCTCAGCTGAATTTTGTACATTCTCTGACCATTATGCATAATCTCCAGCAGTCCTCGAGTAATGTGCATATTCTGACAGCATTTTGTACATGCTCTGGGCAGTATGCACATTCTCTAATCAGAATGCATGGATTTCCAGAAACATATCTTTGTTTCTATTTCTTGTTCAGAAGCATGCAATGTACAATCTCTGGGCTGACTCAGAGATCTGGGGAGAATTCAGTCTTGGGGAATGTAGCATGCTTCTTCACAAGTGCCTTCACCGCAGGAAATGTGCTTTCAAAGCACAGGATTGAATCCTCTTGCTCTCATTCATGGTGGGGTTGTGGTTGGGATAAGGAGTTATTTCATATCCTTCTTCCCCCTCCCGACCATATGTTTATTTAGGGTTTAAACACCTGTATTTAAATATTAACCTGATCCCACAAATAGATTCTAGACTGGATTGAAGCTGAATCAAATGTTTCCTGGGTCAGCCTAAATCAGGGACCAGATTGAGTTGGGGTCTAGCAAAAATAATTTTCTGCCATAATTACATGATCAATGCATTCTCTGCATCAAGAAGACTGTTTCAAAACTTTCAGTATACAGCTAACAAAAGAACAAGCAAAGGGTAGAAGGACACATTTCAATTTACCATAAATTCTTTCCCAGCAACTGTTCCCTTTTACAACTTTACAATAAAATACAGCTTTGCATCAATAGTGTTCAGGGTGATTTCTAAATCACTTGGGGAAGTGCTTTGAAACATTTACCTCAAAGGTTGCAGCCCCAACACCACCTTTCCTTTAAAGTAATCCCATTGGCTTCAGAAGATGGCTCTTGAGTAAGATGCTTGAAGTTTGCTTTTTTTTAAAGAGGAATCAATCCCAAACTTACCCTCTGTGTTCTATGATCCTAATTTGTTCCTAAGGGCCTTAACAATTCTGCTTACTTTTGGGTAACACAAACCTTGGTTCCTTTCTCGTTCCCAAGCTGCCAGCTCCTTTCATCTCATCACATTTCTCTCGTCTTGAGTTGCAAGTTTCTAGCCTTGCTGAATTTTTAACTTTCTTAGCTACATGACTATTCACTATCAGTTTGATGAAATGACCTGGCTTTTCAAGAAGTTGGCTTTCCACATTGTGCATGGGAAGATGAAGAACAAGGGTGAAGAACCTGTGGCCTTCCAGGTGGCTACAGTTCCCATCATCCCCTGCCAGCATAGCCCATAGTCAGAGATGATAGGTGTTGTAGTCCATAAATTGCTGCGTGTGTTTACTTGTGACTCAACTCCACTAGACTCAGAGGGACTTATTTCCCATAAACATGCGTGAGAATAGGTGGCACAAGTAGGAGCTGTGTGTTCAAATCTTAATGCATCAAAAAATGTTCTAGATACCCTTGACTAAACCTCTGCTTTCTCTCTTGGAACAGTGTGGATTTAGGGGGTGATTCAGGTGGCCCCCCCCCACAGGGCACCCAGCCGAGGGGGTGCAAAATTGAGACAACCCATGACAGAGAAGATCCATTTGGGGGTCACCAAATTTTGACCTTGCTCAGTGTGCCATATTACTAAAGATTTCCAAACACCACCATTGCATGGAACATATTGATAATATTGTTGATGTATATTATTTTTGTAAGAAACAGAAGGTTATGTAATTATTATTATTATTATTATTAATTTGTACCCTGCCCATCTGGCTGGGTTTCCCCAGCCACTCTGGGCAGCTTCCAACAAAGATTAAAAATACATTAAAATGTCACACATTAAAAACTTCCCTAAACAGGGCTGCCTTCAGATGTACTGTAATGGTGATGAAGATCATGATTTGGGCCCTAAATTGTTTTGCAGTGGGTGTTGATGTGCATATGAATCAAAGAATCCTATAGTGTGGAGCAAGTGAAAAGGGGACATCTCAAAAGCCAATCAGATCTCTCCTCCCCCCCCCCCGCCTCAAAAAAAAAATTCTTAGCCCCTGGAAAAGCCCACATTATAGAGGGAGCAAGGCTGGATGCTGCAAAAGAAGGTGGAGCAGGATTCAATAACATCCAGATTGCTCCCCTCCCATTAAGCATTCCTGCCCATGTGATGCCCAACACCCTTTCCCTATGAGAAAGAGAAAGAAGCAAATTCAACCCTGTTAAAGAGCAGGAACAGCATTACCAGGAAGAAAAAAAGCAGCACAGAATGACTGTGGTTCTTCTGTGTGGCTTATAATGTCCCGCCCTGAATCTTCCCTGATTGACAATCAACTTTACTTAAGTATATCTGCCAAAGGTGAAATCCAGCACTTTCCCCAGTTTGGCTTGCACTTCAAGGAGAATATTACTTCCCCAAGCCAAAGTGATTAGTGGCTAATATCACTGGACAGATGGTAATGTTGTCTAAGCAAATATTGCTCGTTAGATCTCCATCCTGAACACATTTATGTATGTAGTTTACTTTGTAAATATGAGCTGATAATGAGATGTGCCAAGATGCCATGTGTGTAAAGTGGGGCAAACTGGTTTCACCGGCATGCATCCCAAACAAGAGACTTCAGAAAGGGCCTTCTACCACAGAAGAGTCACAACAGCCCTCAGAAAACCACCATCTCCATGGTTGATGTTGATTTAATTGGGGGGGGGGGACATTTTCAGGACAATCAAACTAGTCTGAATTCTTGTTCCAGTTTGTAGCACAGATGAGCACTGAAGCAGCAGTCCTGATCTCACTTACACTGCTAGCATACATATATCTGTCTGAACCTTCATTCCAAAGAGTTTGGGGCAGTATGTAGTAGATTTCTCCTTCCTCCTTTTATCTTCAAAGTAACACTGTAGGTTAGATGGCCCAAGGTCATTTAGGCAGGGTTTGTGTGTCTGAGCAAGAATTTGAATAGGTGTCTTTGTCCTAACTGCAATTTTCTGACCGTTACATCGCTTGGGTTTTAATGCTAAAAGAGATTATTGTCATTGATGATCTGAGAAGAGGCCTGTGTAGCCTGGGACCCACCAAGCCAAAAGCAATCTCCTCACTGACCATGTGTGGTTGGCTGCTGGGTGCTTGCTTATTGCTTGCTAGCTGGTTTGCTCATTGGTTGATTGGGCTTACGTATTGCTTTTTGTCAACAAAACTCCCTCTCAGAGCAGTTTTACAATCAAATAAGCACATATCAATAAAACATCTAAAGCTAGAGGGAAAGAAGAGGTGGGGGTTATGCATAATGACTAGAAAATGTTGAGATATGCACATTCCACTGAGGCTGGTTGGGGATTATGCATATTAGCCAGAGAATATATAAAATGTGGTCAAGCAATGCAGATTCTTCAAAGTCCTTTGGAGAGTACATATAACGACCAGGTAATGTGGAAGATTCCATCTTCATCAGCAGATTCCCTATGTGAACTGATAAATGGCTGGTTGTTATGAACATTAACCACTCAACTTACATTACCCCTAAGACAGGTAGCTAAGGAGAGACAGACAGACATAATACAATGCAATACAAAGTAATTCACTTAAATCAGAAGCATAACGTCCAGCATCCGAAATGAATCCCTAAAAGCCAAGGTAAAGAGGTGAAATTTTAAGGCCCGTTTTAAAAAGACTAAAGAGGGAGCTGGCCTGACATAATGCAGAACTGAGTTCCATAATTAGGGGAACCACTGTAGAAAAACCTCTCTTCTGTGTGCTGGAGTTTGGTGGATCAGTGGTCTGACATGGTATACAGGTTGGCTTTCTATAGTCCTGTGTTGCTAGGTATTTTTTTAAATTATAAAAACAGAATTCCATTGGGCTTCATACTTCTTCCCTTTGTAATCTGCCCTACATCTATACGTGTTTACAAATTAGTTACCTGATAAGTTTAGCACATTTTGTGTGAAATGAAATATGCTGTGGTGCTTAGTAAATTGGAAAAGATTTTATTTATAGAGATGTTTTTTCAGGTTTTTCTGTTAGGCTGTAAAGAAAACCAAGTTACACAACCTTCTCTTAACCCTGATGCAGCCAAAGCAGTTGCCGTCACCAGTGACAATACGCAGGTACATGGCAAATGAGTAGAGAACTACAGCCATTCTGTTTTTATTTGGAAACTGGACATAGCTTCAGACCTGCCTGAAGCATAATTTTGCCAGGATTTCATCTCTGAAATCTGGGCAGTCTTCCAGTAGGAAGGTGGCATAGCACAGTGATGGAACATCTACTTTGCATGCAGAAGGTTGCAGGTCAGTCCATGGCATCTCCAGGTAGACCTGCGAAAGACTCCTTGTCTGAAATTCTGGAGAGCTATTGCTAGTCAGTGTAGAAAGCACTGACCTAGACTGACCAATGTTTTGACTCAATATAAAGCATCTTCCCACATAGGACCCAAAAGGATTCATTGGTGTAGTTCATGTCTACAGGCAGTCCAGGAGGACCCCACCTCCTGCAATACTTGACTCTAGGTCCTAACGTGAAGCAAAATGGCACAACTGTCTCAGCTGGGAAATTTGAAATGCTATCAACGACAGCAGGAGCTTTCATATGCAGGCACTCACATATATTACAGCTTGCTCCACCTTCCATGTGACAGCCCTTCAGATATTTGAAGAAGGCTATCAATATCACCTCTCAGTGTTCTCTTCTGCAGGCTCAACATACCCAACTCCCTCAACCAGTGGCAGACTTTGGGCTCTCAGATTTCAGTGGCACCCTGTGCAATGCTAAAATTTGCCCCCCACCACCACTTCTCTTATACAGCATTGTTGTGAAGTTCCCTGCAGTGCAGCGCCCAGTGCAAAAGCTACCCTAAAACTGCCTCTGCCTCAACCATTCCATAGAAAGCTTGGTTTCCAGAGTAGTTTACAACAATCAATGCATTTTTCCCCTTCCCTGATCCAAAGGAGCCATACCATGATGACCCACTCCATTGTGTCATGGCATTGTGTCATCCCCAATTAAGTTCTACATGAGTAGACCCATTGAAATTAATAGGACAAATTTGTCATGACTATTAATTCCAATGGGCCTGCTCAGAGTACGACTAGCATGGGATACAACCTGCTCTCAATAGTATACAGTATGTGTGCATTAGTCATTTCCCCTCAATGTACATTACTTTTATCTAGCAGTTATTGAGTGTTAGATCAAGAAAGTGCCTTTAAAATTCACAAACTGTCAAATTTCCCTTTCCATCTCTTTGTCTGCAGCCAACATTTCTGCCTAATGTATTATTATTATTATTGCTATTATTATTAGTGAAAAAGAATCGCCAACCCTTTTTAGCAAGAAGACTCATCTGTTGAAATTATTTAAAAAAGCAAAGCAAAACAAGACTTTCCAAAGTGAACTAGCCCCTGGCAGCCCTTAAAGACTTGCAGAGCGTTGTTTAGCTCAACTGCTGAATACTAATAAAATGGCAGAACTTTTTGTAGCTGAAGCATTTAGCATCCAGGCAAATAATATGCATATTTTGAGCTTTTCATCCACATGCAGAGACTTCCAGTAATACAAGGGCTTTAGCGCTTGCAGCTCCCCTTCCTTCATTTTAATGCATGTTGCTTTTTCTCATAGGAAAACAGCAGTATGAAACAGACTAGAAGAGTGTGCCTGGAGTAGGGATGGTGGAGAAATTTGAATCAGTTCACATTCAAAGCAAGTCATCTAATTCGCACAGTAGATGAATCGAAAGACAACTTATCCTTCAAAATTTGCACTTCTCCAATTTGCAGCCAAGAAATGTGTGCAAAAATATTGGGGTCAAATATATAAAAATGAATATACGGGTTGAAATTGCACATACACACACACACACACAAAATGTGCATATTAAGAGAAATTTGCACTTAAGCACTGATGAATTTTTATTGGAGCTTTAAAAAAAATTCTCAGACTGATGTAAAAATGTGAAGAATTCAGCAAATGAGAAACTGAGAGTGGGGAGCCTAACAGATCCTTAAGAATGTAAGAAGAGCCTGCTGAATCAGGCTAATGGCTCATCTTAGTCCACGATCCTATTTTCACTGTGGCCACTCAGATGCAGGACCCAAGCACAAGAGGAATCTCATCTCCTGTGGTTTCCAGCAACTGGTATTCAGAAGCACTGCTGCGTCCAGTTGTAGAGGCAGTGCATAGCCATCATGGCTAGTGGAGATCCATACATCCCTAGCTGATACATTGCTGGCATCTGTCTGTCTTGGGAGATAATGGAGGAGTGCGCCTTTGAAGATGAAGTCAAACTGCTGGAGAGTTACAGTGCCTGCTGTAGCTGCAGAGACCAATGCGAGGAGACATGCTTTGTCACAGCTGAGGCATATGAAGGCGTTTGGTTGTGCTGCTGCAGATGCACCATGACTTTTCTTCTCTCTGCCCTCCTCCCAGTGGTCATTCCTCCTCTGGATTGTCTGTCTCCAGGCCCTGCAGTCATCTGCGAGGGATTCCCACATGGTGGAGTTGATATTGCCAGCCTTCATGTCTCGTTTGCAGACATCTTTGTAACGCAGAGTTGATAGCTACAGCATGGTTGGTAGCCCAATCAAAATATCACAAAATAATCTGCAAGCTCTGGAACACTTCATCAGGCAAGATGAGGCTGAGTGGATGGAAAATGAAACCCTTGTGTCGTCTGCATTGGTTCACAGTCTAACGGTGGGATGGGGGAGGCAACAGTAGACCTTCAAATGAGACTCTTTTTTTGGTTGCACCAGTTGAACCAAAACCTGATGTAAACAAGAAGCATAACAACACTGGATTCAGAACCTCTGGGAACACATGAACTGGTAACCCAGGTCTGCCTCCATTCTTCAGTAAACACACACAAGTTCCACGGCATGGCAGAAAATGGGGATCAAGAGAAATGAGGCAGTTTCTCTGATGTGGTCATGGATGAATGAAGGTTACACCATTGTCAGGTCTATAGTGAATATTGCAAGCAGGATTTAGACAAAACTAAAGCAATGCTAAGTTCCATTGATTTCACTAAGAGAGTTTAAAACATGTGCTTAAATCAATGGGACAGAAAAGTGCCTAAGTTTGATTATACTGTATCATGCAGATTGTAGAAAAAGTGGAGAGAAGAAGTTGGGGGTTTTCCAAGCAAGACAGAGAAATAAGGGATAGGGGGAGCAATGTTGCCAGGCAGATAAGTGAGGAAGGGGCATAACCTGGGGTAGAGAAGGTGAGTTGGATGCAAAAGGTCCCTGGCATCTCCTGTAATGGAACCTCATGCATCCAGGAAAGAATGTGCATGGTTCTCTTCACTAGAGCAGTTTCCTCACCTGAAGAAAACAGAGGAACATCATGTGAGAGTCATATGCCCCTTATTTCAAGAAATGGTTCCTAATGTACTTTGTCCATTTGTTATTACTCCTGTACTGAGATTTTATCTTGCTTCGTTACTTTAACCATTCTCCATCAGTTAATGAGAAAAGAAACTACATTCAAAATGATCAAAGATGGCGAGAAAATTTTAGTGAAATTTCCATAGATTCAGGTCAGGTGATGAGGTTTAGTTGCACTTACTTTCTTTTTGAGGGGGCTGAGGATCGTTTGTGAGTGTCCTTTCTTTCAAAAGAAGGTGAGGAGAATGATACGGGGTGTGTGGAGAGGTGTATAAAATTATGCCCAGAGCATGGAGAAAGCAGGTGGAGAAATGTTTTGCTCCTTTAGAACTCAAGGTCATCCAATAGCCAGTGGGAGATTCAGGGCAGACAAAATTAAATGCTGCTTCACATCACGCATAAACTATGGTTTTCACTATTGCAAGATGTAGGTAGCCATGGCTGTCAAGTTTGTTGTTGTTTAGTCATTTAGTCGTGTCCGACTCTTCATGACCCCATGGACCAGAGCACGCCAGGCACTCCTGTCTTCCACTGCCTCCCACGGTTTGGTCAAACTCAGGCTGGTAGCTTCGAGAACACTGTCCAACCATCTCATCCTCTGTCGTCCCCTTCTCCTTGTGCCCTCCATCTTTCCCAACATCAGGGTCTTTCCCAGGGAGTCTTCTCTTCTCATGAGGTGGCCAAAGTATTGGAGCCTCAGCTTCACGATCTGTCCTTCCAGTGAGCACTCAGGGCTGATTTCCTTAAGAATGGTGAGGTTTGATCTTCTTGCAGTCCATGGGACTCTCAAGAGTCTCCTCCAGCACCATAATTCTAAAGCATCAATTCTTCAGCGATCAGCCTTCTTTATGGTCCAGCTCTCACTTCCTGTCAAGTTAGATGGTTTCAAAAGGGTGTTGGACAAATTGATGCTAGCAGTTGCTACTTGCCATGAAAAACCACCCCCTTCCTTACAGCAGAGGGGGTCATTTTGGTAGTTCCTTCACCCTCAGAGGCTCAGGGGGCTGGCTGCCTGGGAGATGAAATTCTCTGTGGCAGGCCCTAGGTAATGGAGCACCCTCCCCACATCTGGCACGTTCCCTATGTCTTCAGTATTCTCCAGAAGATGTATATCTCTTTACCCATTTGACACCTGAGGTGTATATTTTTAGGACCCACCTTATATTTGTGATTGTGACTTGCTTTAAATTGTATTTTAAAATACTGTGTTCTAACGTTGCAACCCTCCATGGGACCTTTGGGAGAAGGGCAGGTAATTGATGGTGGTGGTAGTGGTGGTGTTACCTCCAGAACACCCAGAGTGTCTCTGAATATGTCCCTGGGGAGCAACAACAGGAGAGGGCTTTCATACTCAGGTCCTGCTTGTGAGCTTCCCATAGGCATCTGGTTGGTCACTGCAGGGAACAGAATGCTAGACTCAATAGAACTTAGGTCTGAGTCAGCAGGACTGCTCTTATGTTCTTCTTCTTATTATTATTAATTATTGAATTTATATACTGCCCTATACCTGAAGGTGTCAGGTGGTTTACATGTGCTCAGCATAAAAAATCTGCATGCAGTCCCCGGCCCCATGCAATATTTTACCATGTGCAGGGGAGAGTGGTCCACCTGAGCTGAGCTTTGGTTTGCCTATGGCATTTGCATTCCAATAGAATTTTTTAAAAAAGAAAAAAACAACCCCCAATCATATTATTCTTTGCAGGTTCCGGTTTTCACATCTGATATGCACAGCCTTGACTATATGCCAATGAAATAGTTTCATTGTGTCTCCATTGCCTGGTTTCAATGCTGGAAGAAAGTGAGGCAAACGTTGAATGCTGGGTTCCTTTCTTGCGTCATTTTTCAGAGTGGGTCCTTCAACTCTGCAGTATGTTAGGGATATTTCCCCCCCACTCCCCCCCTCTCTCTACTGCACAATAGCAGTCGTTGGTATCCATTTTTGATTGGCTAGCAGTTCCGAGATGCTTTCTGTTGGCCCCCATTCTGCCTCCTAAGGGGAAGAAGTAGTTGTATGTCATGACACACCTTAAATTGCAAGAAAGCAGTTTATGTTCACAACAAGTGGCTTTCTCGGGGAATTTGAGTCAAGAGAGTGACCTGCTGCTGTGTGGTTTACATTGCTTTAAATATACAGAGAAGCTCTTTTAAATTCATTTGCAAATGAACTGATAGGAATTTCTATAGCCTGCCTGCTCCCTGTTTCCTTTATGCCTTTTTTTGTTTGCAGGGGTCTTTCTGCCAGTGTGTGTGTGTGTAGCAAAACATGCCAACTGGTTTTCCAACTGTTAAAAATAAATAAACTCCCCCTCCTCCTTTTCTAAAGGGCCTCCTGGTGGTCCCGATAACCCAGAGGAACGAAGAAAAAGAAAATGATCGTGACCATAGCTTATGCTGTTTGGGGATGTGGGGAATCCGGATACCATGGAAATAGCAATTGTGCTCAGTGTAGTTTTACATGATTCACATATAAATGAAGAGCATTTCAAATGGGAGGAACTTAATGAGCCACAGAAAATAGTGTGCATGCTGAAATCAGCTTAACTTTGATTAAAGGTGGCATATTGCCACAAATGATGGCGATAAAAACAAGGAGAGATATTGGGAAGTGAAAGGCATGGTCCTGGGTGAGGGGAATAACTACTCAGACCCCTGGTGCGGGGCAAACCTTTGTAGGTCTGCTTGTTTTCTGTTGGTCAAACCAACATATTGTTATATGTCATCCTAATCTCCGAGTTGGGAGAGATTCCAGGGGTTCCAGGTTTGGCTTCCTTGGAATGAAGGTGAGCAGAGACTGGGGTGTGTCTTTAGGATGTGTGGTTTTGTTTACACATGCAGTCATACCCCAGAAGTCGAACAGAATCCATTCTGGAAGTCCATTTGACTTCCACAATGTTCAGAAACCAAAGCACAGCTTCTGAATAGCTGCAGGAAGCTCCTGCGGCCAATCGGAAGCCCTGTCAGACATTCGGCTTCCAAAAATAGTTTGCAAACCGGAACACTCATTTCTGGGTTTGCGGCTTTCAGGAGCCAAAATGTTTGAGAACTAAACTGCTCAAAAACCAAAGTACGACTGTATATACAAGCTGAGTATAAGATGGTGGAGCTCACAGCATTTAACACCCTGAAAACTTTGCTTCTCCATTAGTTGCAGCTTGGATGTAGCACAGAACAAGACTGTTTCTAGCTTTCACACACTTCTCTGGCTATAGTTCTCCTACCTAGCAGCTAGGTGGGGTGGCGGAGAGGCCCACCCAGTTGCTCTATGGCACAGAGGAACTTCTTTGGGTATGCTAATCATGGTGCTTGTTGTCTTTGTCCATGGAGTCATGTCCATGAAGATCATGGCCACTGGGCCCATCACCTCCTGGCAAATAGAAGGGGAAGAAATGGAGGCAGTCAGAGATTTTACTTTCTTGGGCTCCATGATCTCTGCAGATGGTGACAGCAGCCATGAAATTAAAAGGCACCTGCTTCTTGGGAGAAAAGCAATGACAAACCTAGACAGCATCTTAAAAAGTAGAGACATCACCTTGCCAACAAAGGTCCGTATAGTAAAAGCTATGGTTTTCCCAGTAGTGATGTATGGAAGTGAGAGCTGGACCATAAAGAAGGCTGATCACCAAAGAATTGATGCTTTTGAATTATGGTGCTGGAGGAGACTCTTGAGAGTTCCACGGACTGCAAGAAGATCAAACGTATCCATTGTTAAGGAAATCAGCCCTGAGTGCTCACTGGAAGGACAGATCGTGAAGCTGAGACTCCAATACTTTGGCCACCTCGTGAGAAGAGAAGACTCCCTGGAAAAGACCCTGATGTTGGGAAAGATGGAGGGCACAAGGAGAAGGGGACGACAGAGGACAAGAAGGTAGGATAGTGTTCTCGAAGCTACCAGCCTGAGTCTGACCAAACTGCGGGAGGCAGTGGAAGACAGGAGTGTCTGGCGTGCTCTGGTCCATAGGGTCACGAAGAGTCAGACATGACTAAACGACTAAACAACAATCATGGTGCTTAACCAGTTATGGTGTTCATCCAAGCTTGGTAGCCAACCTTGCTCTTACGCATTCTACCCCTCACAGGTACATGATCCCAAGAATCGGAAGGGATTCAGGGGACCATCTGGAGTAACCCTCCTGTCACAACTTGTAGCATCATGTTTTCATGGCTCCCCTCCACTTCTTTGTGTGTTAAGAAGTTCCAAGGTAATACTATTCATTACTCTTGACCGTAGGCAGCCACCTGAAAATAGCATCTTCCTGAAAAGTTCTCTGTGCTCATCACATTTCCCCACCTTAATCCAAGTGCTGCAGAAGAACTGTAGCTCAATGGCAGTGCAGGACGTCCCAATTTCAATCCCCAGCAGATAGGGGGATTGTCTGAAGCCCTGGAGAGGTGCAGTCCATGCGTACACTGCTGGCTAGGGTAGATAATATTGAACCAGGTGGACTGATCGTCTGACTTTTAGAAGACAGCTTCCTAAATCTTACCTTGTCTCCCATTGCCATTCAATATAATTGGCTGGCAAAGAAACATCACATGCAATGAAGAAGGACTAAATGCTATCAGTGATGAGAGGAAAGAAGGCCTCAGCATATTGCTGTGTGATGTGTCATCCCAACCTGGTGGAGAACTCGCTGGGAGGACAGAGTATTGGAGAACTGTTGTGCTTTGCAGTTTCTGTTTACTTACAAATATGCAAGTGCAGAACTGGGGGAAAGTGGCTGCATAAATACCTAGACTTTTGAAATACCTCCGTTTCCTCAAAGATAGACACTATGCCTGTATCACACACGCACCCTGCAAGCACAACCATCTCTTCCAGCTGCAAAAGTCATACCTCTTTATCCTTCACTCATCACCTTCAAATAACTCAAAGGGTGGTACTCAACTCACTGAAAGTAATTGTCTCACTGAAAGTAATTGTCCTAATTCTGTCATGTCCATCCACTTCAGTGGGTCTACTCCTGAGTAAAACCTAGCTGAATAGCGCCCAAAGTTTTGTGCTTCAGCTTTCACCTTAGCATGAGGTCCAGCACAGAGGGCCTTCTGGCGGTTTCCCCACTGCAAGAAGCAAAGCTACAGGGAACCAGGCAGAGGGCCTTCTCGGTAGTGGCGCCCGCCCTGTGGAACACCCTCCCATCAGATGTCAAAGAGATAAACAACTACCTAACATTTAGAAGACATCTGAAGGCTGCCCTGTTCAGGGAAGTTTTTAATATGTGACATTTTAATGTATTTTTAATTTTTGTTGGAAGCCGCCCAGAGTGGCTGAGGAGACCCAGCCAGATGGGCGGGGTACAAATAATAAATTATTATAATATTATTATTATCTAATTAGCTGTTAGCCACCAGCCATCAACATTCATGTAAGCAAGCACCTTCTAGCCATCAGTGGCTACCCAGGGTGCATATTTGGAGGAAAAGGTCATTTGCTATCTTTGCATGATGTAAGCGTGTGAAGATTTCAAATTTTTAACGTGTTCAGGTTGTAGTCCTAGCACCACTTTACCTGGGTGTAAGTCCCACTGAATTCAATAGGGCTTAGTTCTGAGTAGGATTGCATAAAGATGTCTAATTCCACTCCCCCACCCGACTGCATAGCATTCCTCATCCATTCGATGAGGAATATGACCCACAGTAAAAGGAAAGCTTAGAAAATCCTGGTAGATTATTCAATATCTGTATTTATGCCAAACATATTTCAAAATGTATGCTGAAAAGCAAAACATTGCATTGCTTCAGATAACTATGTGCATTAAGGCTGAATGCTAATTTTAGGTCTTCAGAACTCTGCTGTGCTTGAAGATTTGAATCTAGTCATCTTAGTAATGCTGCGCCAAAAAAAACCACCCCACATTTTTCTTCTTCTATCAAACCATTATCTATCAATGAATGAAAAAAGAAAGAAATTAAATTCTAAAATTTGCAAAGGGAAACGAAAAATTTGGATAATTTCTCTTGGGTGGTGTGCCAGGTTTTTTGTTGCACTGGCCTTACTCTTGAGGTGGCAGAGGGGTGTTTGTGAGTGCCCTCATTTTCATTCTACAAATCATCTCTCTACATCCTTGATGGTCCCACTTAATGAAAAACCCTGTCAGTTCCTCAGCTAAGGTTACCTGTAGAGGTTGGAAGGTGCAGAAGTTGCTTGCCACGTACACAACAGCTGTCCATTAGTAAAGTCTTCTTTGCTTTTAAAGAAATCACAGTGGTAACCTTTTTGCTTTTAAAACAAAGGACTTCACTTTAAAAAAAAAAGTTTCCCTGGCTTCCCATCCCTCAGTTCAAGCTTGGAGAACAATATCATGAGACATAACCTACTGAATAGCTCAGCTGGTAAGAGCATGGTGCTGATAATCCCAAGGTTACAGGTTCAATCCCCGTTATATATACAGTGGTACCTCGGGTTACAAACGCTTCGGGTTACAAACTCTGCTAACCCGGAAGTAGTTGCTCCGGGTTGCGAACTTTGCCCCAGGATGAGAATGGAAATTGTGTTCTGGCAGCAGCGGGAGGCCCCATTAGCAAAAGCACGCCTCAGGTTAAGAACTGTTTTGGATTAAGAACGGACCTCTGGAACGAATTACCGGTAAGTTCGTAACCTTAGGTACCACTAGATAGATAGATGATAGATTAGATAGATAGATGATTGATAGATAGATAGATAGATAGATAGATAGATAGATAGATAGATAGATGATAGATAGATGATAGATAGATGATAGATAGATAGATGATAGATAGATAGATAGATGATAGATAGATAGATAGATAGATAGATAGATAGATAGATGATAGATAGATAGATAGATGATAGATAGATGATAGATAGATGATAGATAGATAGATAGATGATAGATAGATAGATAGATAGATAGATAGATAGATAGATAGATGATAGATAGATAGATAGATAGATAGATAGATAGATAGATAGAGGCATTTTTTTTCTCTCACCACGGGGACCGACTTCCGGGTCAGAAGAGTGACAGAAATAGCATGTGTGCACCGAGAGGTCTGCCAGGGAGTGGACCAGACCAGCCTCAGAAAACGTTTCTGACCCCTGGACTAGATTATCCTCAGGATCCTTTCCAATTCTATGATTCTAACTACTCCAGGGGTTTGTTTTATTTTATTTTAATTTATTTTATTCCATTTATAGTCAACCTTTTTTCCCATCATGGGATCCAATGTGGTATAGTGGTTTGAGCGCTGGACTAGGGCTAAGACCTGGGAGACCAACGTTCAAATCCCCATTCTTCCCTGAAGCTCACTGGGTGAATTTGGACCAGTCACTGTCTTTTAGCTGAACCTACCTCACGTGGTAGGGATGCAGATGGCACTGTGGTCTAAACCACTGAGCCTAGGGCTTGCCGATCAGAAGGTCAGTGGTTCGAATCCCCGCGACGGGGTGAGTTCCCATTGCCTGGTCCCTGCTCCTGCCAACCTAGCAGTTCAAAAGCACGTCAAAGTGCAAGTGGATAAATAGGTACCACTCCAGAGGGAAGGTAAACGGCATTTCCGTGCGCTGCTCTGGTTCACCAGAAGTGGCTTAATCATGCTGGCCACATGACCTGGAAGCTGTATGCCGGCTCCCTCGGTCAATAAAGCGAGATGAGCGCCGCAGCCCCAGAGTCAGTCACAACTGGACCTAATGGTCAGGGGTCCCTTTACCTTTACCTTATCTCACAGGGTTGCTGCAGGGATCAAATGGAGAGGCAGGGAAACCATGCCTGCTGCCATCTTGAACTCCTTGGAGGAAATCTGATAAATAAAGACCTGCGGTTCCCATCTGAGCACTGATCGGTTCCTATCCCAAGCAGTTTCCCATCTGAGCACTGATGAGACCCAGGGCTGCTTATGTTCCTATATCTTCAAACCATACCTCCAACCAGCTGCGGAGGCTGCAGAGAGCTGGCGATGTTCTTAATGGAAAATAACACACACACAACCCTTGGCCATCTCATACCGCTAATGAAAACTGAACCCTGCACCCATCCTTTTTTAAAAAAATAAAAAATAAAATCTAAATCACCATGCAAATGAGGCAGAAAAACAAAGGCCACTTTCTCAGGGGAAGAAAGCTTCTAAAAAATTGAAGGGCGAAGCACAGAGTAGCGCTACTTCTTAATGTGTGGGTAGATGAACTAAGGTCTTCCGAAATCTGTCTACCGGATATAGAGCCAACCTATCCAGCTATCTTCTTAAGTTTAGCGAAGTTTAATTAACACTCCGCTGAGAGTTGAACTTTGATATAATTTAGCAATTGAGGCTCATTTTAGGCTCATTTTAATTAGCTGGCAAGAAGCGGCTTGTTCCACAAAGTGCATAGGTTCGCAGCCAATGATAGTTTTAGTTAGTTAAGATTTACTTGCTACTCTATCCTGAGGGCTCAGGCTGGATTACAGCTAAGTGAAAATTAGCGCTGAGCTAAAACTACTCATTGCATCATATTCATGATCGCAAGCTGGAAGGATCCTTCAGTTCTCAGCAGTTTGGCACGTTCATTTTTAAAATGTTAGCATTGCTTTGGTGCTGCTCAGCACCCTTTTATTACTCCGCCTGCTGCCGCTGCTTGATGCCCTTTTCTATGCCCTCACTGCCCCTGGGCCTTGCTTGCCTTCACTGCCAATAATGTCACGATTCTATGCGGTGACATCATGGGTAGCCATAAGTAGAATATCGTGGGTTGTTACAACCTATAAAACAGCAACGAAGGGAAAGAAGAAAGCAACGAGAAAAGGTGGTTAGAATGTGTTGGACCATAACAACAATGTTAGCGTTTGGCAAAGTGATTTTTTTATAATAATAATTTAAAAAAATAGTCCAGCTGCATCACATAAACTAATTTTGAAGCAACACTGGAATTTGGAAAATGATTGATCCCAGAATGTCCCTAGTTTCCCTGCCAGTGCCAAACTTGGGGAAGAGGATGAGCCAGCGCTTGTCCCAAGCGACTACGATGGCAGCTGCAGAGGCTGTGAGGGAGCCTCCTCCCTTGGGAGGGGCAGGGGGGAGGAGAGGCTGCTGCTGCCAAGGCCCAGCCCCACATGACACACTGGCTCTAAGGGGCAGACAAGGCCAGGGCCATCTTAAGCATATCCGGCGCAGTGGTGCAAAGATCCCTCCGCCACCCCGCCACCCATTTCCCAGTGTTGTTGACCTTTTCCCAAGCCGCTGCAGAGATCGCTCTCCTCCCGCGGAGGCTTAGGAGGCAAGCTGCATGTACGAACTCTCACAAAAAAACAAAACACCAGGTTGTTTCAAGTAAATCTTGTATTCTAATGCAAAAGAATGAAAAGTTGAGAATACACGGTAGGTGATTGGCTAGGCAGAATAGTATCATTGGATTCCATCAAACTATAAACCTACCACTTTCTCAATACCTTTTATTTATGTCTTTTTAAAAAAAAACAACCTCTCCCAAGCTTGCCTCATACTATCTTGGAAATGTTCTGTGAACTTCTCCAAAGAGTAGGATTCAGTCAGTCCATTGGTCCATCTACCACAGTGTATATCAAAGAGGTCCGTGACAGCTACACATAAAACCTCACAATAAAAACCATGTAAGAAAGTCAAAACTGGAAATCAGATACTATGAAAAGATGCATTCTTAATTACCTGTCAGAATAGACAATTTTTCAGAAGGGGTTTAAAAGTTGAAACAGAAGGCACCTGATGAATTTCTGTTTTGGGGGTTTTGGGTGGTAATATGAAGATTGCAGTCTCCTTTTCCAACCATCCCAATAGGCACCAAATCAATGAGGTGCTATCTTGCATGAACATCTAAGGGGTAGCAGCTGCCCCATTGTTCGGCTGAGGTTCATTCTTCCTATTTCAGGAGCAGAGTAGAAAGACAGGGCAGAACAACATTTCTCAGTTATCCTTTCCCAGTCCCTATAAATAGCACATGTAACACCCTTTTCCGCTCACACGATAAAAATAATTTTCTCTGTTCATTTGCAAGTCCTATGCCCCCTCCCCTGATCTCACAGGCAATTTGCCGTCGTTCCATTTATTGTGTGATTATTAAAACCAACACTCAAACCGGCAAATGTTTGGAGGAAGTGCAAATTTCTTTAGAGAGGCAAGTTAGTTAGTTGTAAAATGCATTGTGACGATTCTGTGAAACTAATTGCTTTTGTAACTTTTGCTTCTGTTACTAACATTTTGCCCCTTCCATAAACACAATACTAGTATATTGAATCACTCCGACAGTGAACTACGCTAAAACTGGTATTAGCCTCTCTCTCTTTTTAATTAAATAAGGTAGGACAATATCATGCAATTGGAACCAACAATGAGACATTGCAATGTATCTTTAGTTTCAAGGTTTCTTCCTTCCAACCAGCCATGCCCTCATCCAGATACTTACACTTAAACAGAAGCCCAGGATGGGCATTCCACTCCAAGCTTTTTTTCTGTTCCACCCTGGATCCATTGCATGTAACATTGTGGCTGTTCCGCTGCAATTCGTCTTCCACCCAAAACTATGCTATGTAACCTACATGATTAAGTGCATAAGTGACCTTGTTGTTGCGTTTTTCCACTCCATTCATTTCAGTGCAAAGGAAACACAACGCCCATGGACAAAGAAAGGTCATTAGTTACATACTGTTTGCAGACAGAAAGCAACAACAACCAATCACATTCACTGGATTGATTTCCATTCCAGTCATGGGACGACTAAGCAAACAACAAACCGGAAATACAGTCCCATAGTTTGGAATTCACGGTGTATGTATTTGTGAATTTGAATATGAAGTTGACCTGATATGAGAAATGTATTGCACATCTATCACACATTGACTGCTGCTGTATGTTGGCAGTCAAATGCTGATGGCTGCAAGTGAGATTTGATTAAGTCTTGAGCCCTAGACCTGGACATGAGTGTTAATAGTGCCTGTATTCAGCAAAACAGGAGCAAGGATCCTGGTTATGCTGTAAAGACCCACCTTGATGTCAAGGCGGGAACCGGGAGCTGGTCAGCAATAACTCACATGTCAGTGAAGTGAACTCTTTATTCCAGGGAACAAAAGAGCTCAGGCTTAGTGAGCACAACAACTCTTCCCAGTAGGCTTTGCCACAAAATATTCCTGCTCACCAGGTCTATGTTTCTCCACCCCTGACCTAGGATGCTAGGCTTGGGGGTGGAACTCAACAGCTAAAACAACAGTAATTCAACCAATTTTTCTTCATTTGAAAAGATGGCAATACTTACTTTCGTGATTAGCATTCCAGCATTGTTTATTTTTATTGTGAGTACATTGTCAAACAACAGTTGCCCATTCAGTGGAATCAGCTTGCATTGAAGTGATCTGTGTGCTTGTGGTCAGGGATAGGATGACGGGGACAAGTCATGCATCCAATCTATGCATTAATCAACCGTGCTATGAATGCAGTCAGAAAAAAGGTATTCATTAGAGGGCCACTGAGGATGCTCCTCACCTGGGACACTATTTGATCTAGGGCCAGCACTGAGGGCACCTGTACACCTGGATGCTGTTTTCTCTAGTTCAGGATCCCTGAGGTCAGTAGAAAGCACTGCTCTGTTATCCACATAAAATAAGGGCAAAGTGACAGATTTCTATAATTTATACCAAAGGTGGCCCATAAAGGGCTACAGTAGAACATCACTGTTCTTCTGTGTCTGAAAAAACCTCTGTCAAGCTGATGCCTTCTGGATGTTTTTGGACTACAGCTCCAGAACATCTGAAGGGCAGCACATTGGAGAAAGTGGCGAATCATATATAGTCCATGGTCTTTCACAAAGTTAGGAAGTTCTTGGCTTACATTCAGAGACTGGTTCAGGCCTGAGACCAAATCAACTGTCCTTTTTTCCTTAATTTACCCCTAGCTGGAGGAACCATTGTGGATCCCGTTTGGGCCTTCCTAGCAGCAGTGGTTTCTCAGCACAGGGTCTGCAAGGTCATTAAAAAAGTTATATTCAAGCAGAAATTCGTTGATGTACAAATGACTAAAACAATAATCCCACAAATCATCCAATTTCTGTTGACACCCTCAAGGCAACACTGTTCAGTTTTGCCGAATCAGTGACTGCACTCATGTCATGGTATAATCTCGGCTGAAACTCTTCTGAAATCACTGATAAAAGTTGAAATCCAGGCAAAAAGCTCTTCTGAGTCTCGATCTTCTGCTTCCCCAAATTTCATCTGCAAGATAATAACAATAATAATGACTAGATGTTTACAATTATTCACATGTGAGCCATTATACTCAGAGCCGAGAGTGGATTTCATGCTCTTTATTCAGCTCCTAGTGGTGAGGAGGAACGAAAGTTTCTCCAAAGTATCTGCTTTATATACATTATTTACACAATGGGCTGCACATGATTGGCTAATTCTTGAATTCTCCTGTAGGCCAATCAGGTTGTGGATTCACTTCCATCTGGAGCTGGATTGGGTGGCTCCTGCAGACCAATCATACTGCTGCATTGTTCTAGGACCAATCAGACTGCTGCATTCTGAATCCTATTGTTCTAGGGCCAATCAGACTGCTGCATTTTGGATCCTATTCAACTCAGTACATAACAGCCATGTAAACATCATTGTGGATTGAAAAGATCAGGCAAGAGTGACGAGCTGAAATATAGCCTGCTTCCTCTATGTGAGTGTAGGGTTTGTCACAATAAAGGCCCAGGAAGCAAAATGGCACTTAAACTGTGTTGGAAGGTTCTGTTACAAAAAGCCAAACCCAAATGGTTTACAAGCAGAATTTATTGCTGGAAGCATCTTGAATACAAATGGTATAAGGATGGCAACTGATGGCAGGAAGGTCAAGATAAGCAGATCCACCACATTGCAGAAATGCTATTCCATCCTCTATGTTCTCTCCTGCATTTCCCACATGTATCTTAAAGTGAGAATCAGGCCTCTTTATGATCCAAATATACAGGGCCCAACACACTTAAACAAGGACAATTGCCTCTACATTTCTAAGATGTCATGTACTGATTCCTTATTGGTACATATTGTTGCATGCCACACCAATCTCCAAGCAAGTGTGAGATTCCAGGGGTCTCAGGCGCTCACCCAGGATTTGTATTTCCTTTTGGAAATGAGGCACAGTGGTGACTGTGGTGTCTCTATGCTATATGGTTTACTTACACATATATACAACCCGAGCCTATGCGGTGAAATTGTTCATAGCAGAACAGTTAGGGACAGAGGCACCAGCTTGTGAGGATGATTGTGGGAGGATGTGTGCATGATGTCACAAAGCTGTGCACGTGAGCATCACATCTCCTTCCCAAGCTGGGCAGGAGCTTCCGAGGCTTTGGGAACAAGGCGCCAGGGAAACATTTAGGGGACTGGCCTAGTCCTCCTGGTTCACTGACCACACACCATTGTATAGGTCATTTTGGTGACTGTTTCACAATGACAGAACTCCCTTCTCCTGAGAGGCACCCTAATTTGAGCCCAGGCATCATTTGAAAGAATACTAGATTAAAAAAAATTATTTCCACCACTATTTGGGATTAAGTGTTAAATAGAGTAATGGGCAGTTAGCTTATTTCACTTGCACAACAAAAAATAAAAGCAAGGATTTACTCTTGAATTACACCTGTAATATATAATCTTTGAGAAATTCTAAATCACATCAAATTCCTTTTCGATTATTGTTCCAGTAATTCAGAAAGAGGATACTATTATTGAATACATAAGCACACCTGTATCCTCAATGCATTCCCTAATTAAAATCAGGATAGTTAACTTGTCAACTTCATCTGTTTCTCACAGTTTGTTCAACCAATCCACTGCCCTAAGTGAGAAAATCACATTAACATTTTTAAGCTATTTGGATAAAGAACAATTTGGCCAGAGTTAACAAGTTAGCCATTAAATCCATACTTGGAATTTGCCCAGTTCTTGGATGCAGCATAAGGAAAAGCTACCTCTGTCTGTAGTTGGTTACATCTACAACATTCTATATGTCTTAACCTGCAATTTCTGCCCCAAGCATTTAGGATAAGAAAAGGGAGGTGGAAAGAAATATTCCCATCTTTTTCCTGGTGGAGGCTCTGTGCTTTTCACAATTGCATTATATGGGTGAGATGATGAGGATTGAGGTACAGCTCTTAGGGGTCCAGAACAGCCTTTCTCAACCTACTGCCCTCCAGATGTTTTGAACTACAATTCCCATATGCTCCAGTTGGCATTACCATCCAAACCAGCTGAAGTGTGGCCAGAGTCTATCTCAAGAGAAAATGGTAGAACTTATGGTCAGCTCAAAGGAGGGCAACAAATATTTATTCATTTAGCCAATGTATATGCCATTTGTTCAAATGATTTTTTCCCCTAAAAATGGTGACCACTAAAAGAAGTTACATAAAACAATACATAATTCCAAACATCCAAACTGTTCAATACAGTCAAATAAGTACTAATGCAAAAGATGGTGAGGGACCTGGAGTCCAATCGCTATAAGGAAAAGTTGGATATATTTTGCCTGGAGAAAAAATGATGGAGAGGCATTGCAAAAGCATTTTTCAGATATACGGGCTGTTGTGGGATGCCCTTGTTAGAAACTGGAAGTCAGGGTGGAAGGATCTGTCACTTTTAGTTCTCCCAGTTTCTTAATTTTCTGATCTTAAATTCAGTTCTCCACATTCTGCAGCCATAAAAAAACCCTCATGAAAATCCATCAGTGTTTTAGTGCAAATTTCACCTAATACACACATCTTTATATGAAGTTTTCACTAATGTACACATTTTTTCCAAACAATTTGCCCTAATATAATGTATTTCTTTGTTATGCTCTCACCAATATATTTATTTATTGTATTTATATACACCATTGTCCTTAATATATGCATTTTTAAAAAACATTACTTGGCGAACTGCATAGCAAAATTCAGATGAGTGCAAATTTTGAAAGGTAGCTATGTTTCGGTTCACATATTATTATTTTTTGAAAGTGAGAATTTAATAGATTCTGCTTCAGATGAAATCAAATTTCTCCTTCATACCGAGTTGGAACCTCACTACTGATCCCTCATCAAATAACCATACAGCATTGCTTAAAAAGCAAACTCACACTATGGAATTTGTTCCTTTGTTGTCTAAGCGAAGTTGCATTATGGCCCATCATCAATTGCACAGAATGGTTTCAGCAAAGTCTCCTTATCCTTTGTTCTGATGGTCAATTGATTATTCATTTGCTCTGTTTCTCTTTATTTTGGCGTATCAATAAAACGCATAATCTGACAACCGACTCTTACAGGGACCCAAAGCAAAGAGTCACAAATCATTCCAAATCTAATTCACTCACCAATCAAGTAAACTTCCTCTATCAGTGACTAATCAATAGCTCTCACAATGAGCTCCTAATTGCACCTCTGGGGTGATGGAAGCCCGTAGATGATAACACAGCCCACGAAAGGCTTGCCAATAATTAAGCAGTAGTGAAGAAAAGATACTATTTCTACAGCTAACGACCAAACATCTAGAAGGTGTTGATCTCCAGCGGGGTAAATTGAAGGCAATCCTACGCGAATCAAATGTTAATCCCATCATATCTCCTTATGATGAAGCACGCACACATACCCCAAAATTGGGGAGTAACAAGCACAGCAACCAATAGATTTATCTACATTGTTGATAATGCAGCTGCTACCAAAAGCTGTGGGATACTCTTAGGAGTATTGACAAGCTTGGGAACTCTGTTTGCTATAGATGTTCAGCAGAGAGAGTAGCACATCTAACCAATGCATGTGCTCATTTGGCTGCTTATTTTATAAACAGTCCCTTATGAGCATCCTATCAATAATAATTAATAATTTTATTATTTATGCCCTGCCCATCTGGTTGTGTTTCCACAGCCACTCAGAACAAAATGTTCAAATCCAAGAAGCAAAACAAACCAAAAAAATCTGAGCATTAAAAAATTGAAGGGAGGTGGAGAAAAATTGTGCAAGACAATTTAGACAAACCCCATCCAGCTTTTGTTTAGAATGCTAATTGCTTAAAATGTGATTTATTTATTTTTTAAAGTAGTCATTAGTCACCAAAATGACCACCAGGTAATTCTGTTCTGGGAAGGCTGTTCCATAGCCAGAAGAGTACAACCTCAAAGGCTGTAACATAGTAGTCTGTAGATGCACAGTTTAATTCAAAAGCTATAGTAATGATATGGCTTGAAGCTTCTGAACAGCTGCTGTGTCAGTGTTCTGCAACAGATTTTTAAGCACCCATTTGAAATGGGTGGAAAATCACAGCCTCCAGGTACAATCCAACAAAGATTAGTCATAACTCATACTGCAGACTTAGGCACACCTACTCAGAAGTAAACCTCAGTGAGATTCAATGGAAATACTAGTGATGCGAAGAACAAACTGAAACACACCTACCATTTGAAATTCACAGTTCTGCGAATTTTGTGAAGAAGGTCTCCATTATTTGAGTGAAAACAATGTGATCATTCAAGAACGTTGCTTGCAAATATGCGCATAGAAAGAAAAATGCACTTAAAAAGCAAATAATTTGTGTGTGAGAGAGAAATTTTTAAAATAAACTGATGCAGAAATGAGGCATAAAAATAAAACAGAGAGAAACTGAAATCAACAGATCCATCCAACTTTGTATTCTGTTGACTTTCATAGCATTGGCTTCTTATTGAGCATGCACAGGATTGCAACCTTAAGGTATGGTTACCAGATTTTTTTCAATGAATCCAGGGACCTTTTTTTTGAAGCTGAGTAGCAACAGGGAGTCAGTAGTGGGGATGGTGTGGCAAAAGACCCTGGGCCCAAGCACACATGCATATTGTATAAAGGTGCAAAGCCCTTCTTTCGCAACCTATGAAGCATAAATGCACAGAGTTTTTTTAAAACTGGGCAATGGCACACCGCCCACCCATGACTCCTGAGCCTACCCCCCCCCTTTGTTTTGATGGATTGGGGAAGGCTTGGGAGTCATGGGCAGGCGGTCAGTGCCCAGGAGGGGCGCAAGGCACGTGGTTTCTCTGCCAGGCAAGGTGCAATACCCTTCTTTTGCACCCTGTGAAACATAAATGTGCAGAGTTTTTAAAAAACTGGGCAACAGCTGCCTGCCTGCGACTCCTGAGCCTCCCCCGATCTGTCCAAACAAAGGGGAAAGGGGGCAGGAGATCAGGGGAGGCTTGGGAGTCGCAGGTGGGCAGCGCCCCATAGCCTAGTTTTTAAAAACCTGCACATTTACGTTTCACAGGGTGTGAAAGAACTGCTTTGCACCTTGCCTGGCAGAAAAACTGCACACAAGACACACCATATGGGGACTTCCGGAGAGGAAAAGTGGCGGGCGGGCGCCACAGCAGTGAGCAGCTCCTGAAGCCAGCCAGAGCCAACTGCGCTACCAGGTTGGCTCTGGGCTGCTGAGGCTGCCACTACCACGTTTCCCGGGGACAGATTTGCAAAACTGGGGACATTCCAGGGACAGAATTTGTCCGGGGACAGATATGCAAATCCGGGGACTGTCCCCGGGAACCGGGGACAGCTGGTAACCCTACCTTAAGGTGCAGAGCAGAAAGAGCTTGCTGAGTAAGGCAGAGACCCTGCACTAGCTTCCTGGCAGGTGGGCTATTGATACTTACTATGATGAGGATGGGTGAGGCATCAGGGAGTCTGGCATGGGGCAAATGCACCAGCCGAACCAATCCAACACTCCTGCCAGCGCACTATGCTGATGGCCACACCATGGTCCCCTTTTCCTCTCAGTAAACAACCCACCCTCCAGGAAGCTAGCAAAGCAGCTCCGCTCCCTCTAGGAAGCTGCTTCTGGTGCAGAGCATATTCAATGTTATTTGCAGATGAGAATGTGTATGTAGAGAGGTGATTGCTTCTCAGTTTTACATAAAACATTACAGAAAGGGATGGTGAGGCCCCTCAAGCATTTGGGAGCATCATCTGAACAGGAGCAGAAGATTAAAGCAATGCTGGACCCAGAAAAATGCAATTAGTGAGGTTTTACTGAAAATAACCTTTTCATAAAAATATGTCAAGGTCTTTTTCAGTGTCTCTCTTGTCTTTTATTTTAAAAAGTGTAGCTACACAGTGGCATAGCAAATTAGGTTTGAGAGTAATCATTTGTGATCCAAGGCTGCATCCTCAGTACATGTGATGTGGGGAAAGGCATGGAGATACATGGAGTGTAGAAAAAGCTTTAGTGTAAGCAGTTGCCTTTCACATCATCAGACAACCCACACAAGGGAGAAAACATTTAAATGCACGCAGTGTGGAAAGAGCTTCAGTGTAAGCAGTCAACTTACTTTACATCGAAGAACCCATGCAGCGAGAAAACCATATAAATGCACAGAGTTTCAGGAGAGCTTTCGTGGGAGCTGAAACCTTACCCAACATTAAAAACCACAGATGGGAGAATTCACCTAACACGAGGAGTTGCTGTGGTCCAAGAGGTGGCTTTGGGCCATAGTCCCAGGAGGTAACCACCTCTCGGGAAAACTCTTGCCCCAGTGGGCTCCCCAGAGCAAAACGTTTTGAACCAGGATAGTCTTTTCTTGGCAGGATGCCCAGGAAAGGAGGAGGAGTTTGCAGGTACTAGGGAGAGACTGAGGGAGTGGGGAATGAGATCTACCTGCTCTCCCACCTTTCATAACCTTTGTTCCCATACTGAGAAGAGCAATCCCAACCAGATAAGTCTCTGAAGGACATGGAGCATAGCCTCTGATGGGGACCTTTTCCAGTCTGAAGGCCACAGGGCCTTATGGGAAGGTTTCCAGGTGCCACATGACAGTGGTGGGCAGAGCCAGAGGCAAAAGTGGGTGGAGCAACAAGTGTGAATCTTACAGTAGGCTAGTTATTACAAATACTCTCCCCCATCCAAACAAGCTAAAAACATCACTGGAGCTCAAGGAGATGTTCCAGCCAGGCAACACTCAAGGAGTCAACTAGAGAGGCCTGGAAAGCTATGTTTGATCTCCAAGCCCAAAGGATAAATGATGGTCTTTCCAACAGCCATGGTCTAAGCCATTTAGGGCTTTATACATAATCACCGACACCTTGAATTGTGCTTGGGAACTTTGGCTCACAGTCTAAATAGTCAAGCACCATGGAGGTTATCAAGGGCCTGGTGAAATCTAGCCATCTCAGGCTGGCTCAGATGTCTACAGCAGAAAGTAAGAGCCATGAACATCCATGATGGGTGTGATCTGAGGCGGGGCTCACCGGATCCTAGCCTTGGAACCTCTTCCCAACAACATCAGAGTTCATCCTTGGGCTGCATGGAGCGGTAATAAAAAAGAGAGCATATGTAGAGCACCTTTTCTTCTTTACGGAATAACTAGCATCCACCCTGCAAGCTCGTCATCCATACTTCCTCCACTGACAAACAGAGCAGAAAGAAGAAGAGGAGAAGTTTGGATTTGATATCCCGCTTTATCACTACCCGAAGGAGTCTCAAAGTGGCTTTCCCTTCCTCCCCCACAACAACACTCTGTGAAGTGAGTGAGGCTGAGAGAGTTTGGAGAAGTGTGACTAGCCCAAGGTCACCCAGTGGTTGCAAGTGGAGGAGCGGAGGAGCAAACCTGGTTCACCAGATTATGAGACTACCACTCTTAACCACTACACCACACTGGCTTTGGAGCTTTGTTGCAGCTTTGCTGCAGCAGCTCTCACGTTGCTAAAGGCAACATCCAAAGTGGCCTCACCCCAGCAGTCATTGCCACTGCGAGAACATGAACTTGAAACATAAAGTAGGTACAGCATGTACAGTCAAGATGTGCAGAGAGAGTGCAATGTGTTGGAAAATTATGGAGAATTGTTTTGCATCCTTCTTCTTGCATACTACTTTGCATTAGCCATGCATTCATCATATTTTTTTTTAATTGGATTCATCACCCGTGAAAGGAAATTCAAAGATAATAAGTGTTGATGCAAAGAGTCACTTCATTCAGGAAATGCATTAGGAATCTCCATGCAATAAAGGTTTTTGTCTGTGTCACTTAGTGTTATTTGCTAGAAGTCCTTGTTGCTTTAATTAAGTATTATTTATTTATTTATTTTGAAAAAGCACTGAGACACTTTAAGGTAAACTGTGCAAGTTGATTAAATGAACAGCAGCAATCTGATTTAAAACATAGATGGTGCATTCCTAAGCATAGTTACTGGAACAGAAGAAATGCCTCCTATACGCAATGAGATTTACTCCCATGTAATACATGTATGCAGGACTGCTGCCTTCAATAATTACCTAATTCAATGCACATTTACTCAAAAGTGCACTGTGCTCAAGAGCTGGCTCCCTAGAATGGGTGTTTGAGAATGCAGCCTAAACGCTGCACTAAGGATCATATTTGTCAAAGGTGATATTTCTCTGCATTTCTAGAGGTCACTGTTGATAAGAAAACAGCTTATTTGACACTTATATTTTAAAATAAAACGTACCAGTATGTTGTGATAGGCCTTTTTCATTTCTTGACAGCTTCTAAATAACTGAGAAAGGTCGCCTTCATATGCCTGAATCAAATCCTGAAACATAAAGCACAATCTGGAATGAGTGTCACATTAAAGTCTAATGCGACCTCAAAGCCACTTACAAACATCAATAAAAAAAGATCACAAACACTGGGTTGGAGGGAGTCAAACTTGAATGTTCAGAATTCGCACACACATGCACCACACTCAGACACACACAAACATGCAGGCATCCTCCACTCCTTTAACTTCTCCATCATAGTGGTGGGGTGAGAGGAAGGCTTAAGCAAGGAGTGGAGAACCTCAGGCCATCCTGCAGACCTTCCTTGTCAGGATTCTTCTCAGGCCATGCCCTTCTTCAATACACACTCCTCACCAGGTGTGCTTTGCAGCCTCCTTTAATGCTTTTGCCTGGCTTGAAGGTGCCCATGAGCTAGGAGAATGCTTCTTGCTCATCTGAATGGAGAAATGTGAGTGTGGCCTCCGTGTGGAAGGAATGTAAGGTAAAGGTAAAGGGACCCCGGACCATTAGGTCCAGTCGTGACCGACTCTGGGGTTGCGGCGCTCATCTTGCTTTATTGGCCGAGGGAAATGGCGTGCAGCTTCCGGGTCATGTGCTCTGGCGAACCAGAGCAGTGCACGGAAACACTGTTTACCTTCCCGCCCAAGCGGTACCTATTTATCTACTTGCACTTTGACGTGCTTTTGAACTGCTAGGTGGGCAGGAGCAGGGACCGAGCAACGGGAGCTCACCCCGTTGCGGGGATTTGAACCACCGACCTTCTGATCGGCAAGTCCTAAGCTCTGTGGTTTAACCCACAGCGCCACCCACGTCCCTGGAAGGAATGTAGCCTACCATAAAAGATGCAGCTTTCCATTTTTGCCACTGGCCCCAGCTCCTGGAAGGTTGCCCACAAGGGAATGTAGTCTTCACACTGTAAAGGGTACCCCACTCAGGTCTAAACATACTATCCATCACACAGCACCAACTTGAGAGCGGAAGTTCAAATATCTCCTTTCATACCAGCACTAGGAAGGGGCACAAGCCCACCATGTTATCTGCTAACAACCCTAACCAGAGGTCCAGCTCCGAGGGCCTTCTGGCTGTTCCCTAACTGCGAAAAGTGAAGTTACAGGGAACCAGACAGAGGGCCTTCTTGGTAGTGATGCCCGCCCTGTGGAACACTCTTTCATCAGATGTCAAGGAAATAAACAACTATCTGACTTTTAGAAGACATTTGAAGGTAGCCCTCTTTAGGGATGTTTTTAATTGATATTTTTAATATTCTGTTAAGAGTCACCCAGAGTGGCTGGGGAAAGCCAGCCAGATGGGTAGGGTATAAATATCATCATCATCATCATAACAACCACATCTGCTTGGAAGTAAGTTCTATTCTATTCAATGAGGCTTGCTCCCAGGTAAGTGGTACTAGGATTGCAGCCATAGTATTTTAATTTTTTAAAAAACATTGTTATGCTGTGTATCTTTCTTCTCTGTATTCATTTGATGATGATGATGATGATGATGATGATATTTATTTTAGCAAATTGACAAATGCTAGCCAGCTGCTTATCTCACCATGGTATAAGTATGAACTGGGCTGTAAATAGATAATAAATTCAATTCCAGTAATAACCCTCTGAAACGCTATTCCTCAAGGTCAGAGAACCCTCTGGTGTGGCATTCAAAGAAATGCATATGGCTACAGCTAGAGGAGAAATTGGCAACACACAATCACATAGACACGAGTCTGTGGCATACGCAAAGGATAATTGATCAAGACTGACAATTGGCTTGGCTATACCAAATTACATGACAGGTCATCTTCAGATCCTGGACAAAGAAGGAAAATGCTCCACTGCAGTGATGTCTTGGATGGTGGGCTTAGAGGAACATAAACTTTAAGCAATAGCAGTAACATGTTCTCCTGGAGCAGTAGGGTAGTTGACAGCATCTCCTTGCTCTGGCAAGTGATGGTGAGGCTTTCAAGCTTTCTTCTTATGTGTGACAACTTGAAGCTAGTCATAGGATGAGGAAAATAGCCAAACGGAGATTGGATACTTATTTCCTTCTCTTTAACATTGTTGCTATGTCATGCTAGGAGTTGTAGCCATGCAACTTTCTAGAACAGGAATCTACAACATGTAACATGAATGGCATCAAACTGACATGGATCATAACCAGTCAGATGGCCCCTCTGTACAGAGAGTCCCAGGCAGGGACAAAATCCAAGAGGTTTGCTGAGTGCATGGTGGGCCGCCAAATATCACTAGTGGACATCCCAGAGTCTCTGGTCTAGATCTTGCTTGTTTTTTTCATGTTTTGGGTGACTTGCAGACAAGTTTCTGTGAACAAGGAGTGGGGAATCCTTTGCATTCCCCCATGGGGAATTTTCTAGGGGACACAGACCATGGAGGATGCAAAGCCAGAGGCAAAAATTTGCAACTCTGTGTATGTGACCCATTCCTACATACAGCAGGACACATTTCAGCCATGCAAATCTGCCCATGCCTCTTTATCCTCCATCTAAGCAAGCAAAATTCATTATCTCAGTTCAGTTATTCATTCATTCCAGAAAACAAATGTACTGTGAGAAGTGTATCTTGGAAAGAGGGTGGGTGGTCCAGGAAGAGTCGCAAGGGGCTGTAGGTCCACATTCAAAATTTCCCCATTCTTGTCATAAACCCTTCTTTCCCTGCATCCAAAAAACCCCTTCACATTTGATCTCTGAAATTCTGCATGGCACATACCCATTTAAACATAATCCTGACCATGGTTACCTTCAGCTCTTTGTAGAACTGTGACTCCACAGCTCCTGCCTTGATAACCTTGGGTTTGATTAGTCTTCTGCACTCAGCAATGCTGTCTAATTCTTTCCGTAAAACTAATCACAAAATAGAGAGGAAGAAAATGAGGCGTTTTGCCTATCACACTGCTCTGACTTTATTCATTCTGTTTGTTTCAGGAGCTGATACTTCTCAGGCACTCACCAATCAATCAATCAATCAGAGAAGAATGATAGCTTAATGCGAACCTTTAAGCATGTCCTTTGAGCATGTGGTGCTTCTCCCTGCAATATCCTATTCAACACTTGAAGACAGTAGGCATCAAAATGGGAAAAGGATTGTCCATAGTGGGCTTCTCATAACATGCATAGTATATCTTCTATACAACACAATAAAGTAGGCTACTGGCTTTCCCCCAAATCATTGCTTTTTCTTCTTGATCTTTTCCACCCCACCCCAGTTTGAAGTTCTCTGACAGTTTTATGCCTTTGGTTACTTGCAAGCATCTGATCAATATCTCACTGCAATCATTCAAAGGGAGTTTTCCCATCAAACCTTATGGTTTTTCAATTTGGTTTGAAATTCTCTTTCATAGCACTCCCAACTTCTATCTTGCATTTGGCCAGCAAATTTCGTCCCTTTTCAACTGGGATAGGATATAAGCACTGGGACCAAATACATATTCAAAAATATGAAACGCAGAAATCCTTGCACTTCCAAAAATACTTTTTGAAAAGTCAAAGTCAAAAGAAGCTGGAATTAAAAAGGAATTAGTAAGGAAAATTTGGATATGGGTGGGGATCACTAAACTAACATTCAGAGACATCCAAACAAGGCAGCTGGAATGTGTGAATGGAACCCAATAATACAGATTATTATAAAGGAATTTGATATATTGCTGATATAATAATTGATTATATGTTGGTATACGTTATAGGAAGTTTATAGTTAAGGTAAAAGTACTGTAATTGTATATTTGATTCTCGGCATCTGACAGGATGCATTTTTGGAAATGGTAAATTATTTTGTTGGTTGGTTAATTAACTACTCTTTCTTGCATGTAATACATTTTGTAAGATACACACACATGCCTCTTTGAATTCTTTCTGACTGTTCCATCTTCAAAGGTTTTTGGGACTCTGAAACCTAAACTAAAGTTGCTAGTAGATCTTTCCGAGAGTGGAATTTTGAGGACAATCATAAAGTTACATAGGAAGGTGCCTTATGCCAGCTGGTCAGACAGTTTCTCCATCTGGAGAAGTACCATCTACTCTGATGGGCAAAGTATTTTGGCAGCAGTACCCTGGAGATTTGAACCTGGGATATTACGCACACAAAGCAGGTGCTCTATTACTGAGCAATGGAAAATAAAGACCGTGCTTCCTTCAACCTCCACAGTAGGCCTCCTGCAGGGATTGGCACTACTTGGGTGCCTTCTTCAGAATGAGACCAGAGAGATTTTCTGTAAGGACATAAGAAGAGCCCTCTGTTGGAGGCACCATCTGGTCCAGCATCCTGTTTTCAACAGCAGCCAACAAGATGTTTCAGGAACTTTCCTTGCATCCTTGGCCAACACTAGCATCTCTTCCTTCCATGCCTAGCAGAGAGCAGAGAGCACTGGAGCCAGCATGGAGACACGTTACCTGATAGTCCAGGGGACAGGAGAGATCTGGGATGATTTGCTGCATATTTCCATTATCTCAATGCCTAACTCAAAGTTTTGATTTAAATTACTTCCCGAGTCTTTGTTTCACAACCACACTAAGTTTCTTCTGCCTCCCATACCTCTTCTAAAGGTCAATGGAGCACTGGTTTAAGGCAAAATGAAATTGACTTCTCTATGCGCAATTTGGAAACTTCATGGCCATTACTTAGATATTTCTCCTCAAATTCCCTTGCAGAGATATGACAGGTTAAAATATTGCCATGGCAACCACCACCACCCCTCAGTAGTTTGAATGTGTTTTTTATTATTATTAAAGAATCAAACAAACCCTAAAAGCTCTTCTCTTTGAGACCTACAAGCTCAACACGATGGAACCCAGTTCCAGGTGACTTCACAATGTGTGAAAAATGCTTTTGGTGAATTCTGAAACCATATTTACATACCTTCAACTTCAGCACTGAGACCTTTGATGGAAGCTGTGGCAAAGCAGAAAAGAAGTCAGATGGTGAACCCAGATAAGTATCACACATATCTAATATGGAAATGGGTGTTTTGAGAAAAGCAATATTTGCAAGAAAGGAGGGAAGGGAAACAATCCTCTTACCAGCAGAAACAGCTTTAAATTCTGTCAACTCCTGAGAAAATGTAGCCAAATCAGGCTCATGTAAGAAGATCTGTTCCACAAGGGCATGGAGCAAGGTGAAATTCCTCTCCTTCCCTCGTAGCAATGATAACTACAAACAGAAGACAGCAATGTAATTGACAGGCTTGCCTAGATTTGGGGTGTATTATTTTCAAAAATGGAGGCAGCGGGGAAATGTTATAGCTCCAAGGAAAATTTAATAAGAGCAGAAAAGTGGGGTTAAGATTTCTTTAAGCTTCTATCCAACCTAACAGGATTCAGAGGTCTTTCTGCAAAGGGCTTATACGACCTTTCTCACTGCATCCTCATGAAGGATGTTGTGAATTCAGTGGTACCTCAGGTTACAAACACGTTAGGTAGTACCTCAGGTTAAGAACGGAAATTGTGCGGCGGCTGTGCAGCGGCAGCAGGAGGTCCCATTAGCTAAAGTGGTACCTCAGGTTAAGAATGGTTTCAAGTTAAGAATGGACCTCCGGAACGAATTAAGTTCGTAGCCAGAGGTACCACTGTAGAATTTGCCAGAAGGAGGTGTACAAGGCCCCATCCAACCACCTTAGGGACTCCAATCTGGATTTGTGTGTAGGGTTTACTTCTTAGCCTTTTCTTCTCCTGAAGATGTTCCACAAGGCAGCAGAGGCTTAGGATCAGATTTTCCTTCTCCTAGATGGGCTTCCTTCCCAGGTTGGCAAGCCCCACCTGTCCCTTACTTCCCTCTACAGCATGCGCAGAAACCACCATCTTGGCCATTGGTCTTGTTCGCTCAATTTGCCAGAGCCAGTCTTCAGATACAAGGGAAGTCCCTAACTCATAGACGGTTTGAGATCCAATGGCTACCCTTACTTGTTTTAGTTGGCCAGCTGAAGCCATTTCCAGGGTATGCCCACTGTTGCGTGCTCAGAGCTGAGTGCAGGATGGGGACCAAAGGTAGGTAAACTACCCCAGAAGGATCATGATGTGTCCCCCACCAGAGGTGTCCCCCACTATTACCCAACACCTCTAATGCACAGCTCTGCTTTCCCTGGGAAGACATCAGTGAGGCCGAGAGAAGTCTTATCATCTGGGCAGCCCAGGACCTCCATACACCCTGCCCAGGCTTGTGTCCTGGGGAGGTCACTTTGGTGTTGCTAATGCAGTGGTTTGACTTTACTCCTGGAGGTGCACTCCATTGTCTCTTGAGACAGACAGGTGCCAAGAATGCCACTTAGGAACTAAAGCTCAGAAATACTACCACAGCTAAGAACCAGCCTGGCTATTGCAATGTTCTTCAGAGACCCTTCAGTATTTTCTCTTGCCTTCAGAAGTGAGGTAGGTGGTGATCTCAGACAGGGCGTTCTCCATTGTGACACCCATGTCTGACATACCTTTCCCAGGGAAGTTTGCCATGAGCAGTATTCTATTAACTCAGCTCAAGACTTTCCACTTTCATATGGGACTCCCCCCCCCCCCCCCCCCCCCCCCTGACTTTTGTCCTCCCCAACCCCCCCCCAGGAGGTTGGGGAAACCCTTAAATTTAGGGGGCACAGGAGGAGGGGGGGACATTGCATTGTGAAATGCTTCCACTGACAGAAACAGAGACTTAGCACCACATTGGATTCTATGCCTGGTGTTGACGTTAATGTATTTTTGGTGCCAAATGAAGACATTTTTATTTGACTTATAAATTTTGTTTTTGGGTTCTGCTTTAACATTGCCTCTGTTTTAAAGTTTATTTTACACTACTCTGCTATTTTGGGCTTTTGGGGGATGTTCTTATCACTTTTGAGCTGCTCTGCGAAATCTTTTAAAGGTTGAAGAAAGCCCTCTGCCAGGCTGCCACACACACTAAGCTTCTGAGGGCAGAGGAACTACCAAGAGGGTCCTCTCTACTGAGTAAATATTACTCCTGGGAATAATTCTTCCGAAGGTTTTATATTTTAAATAGATACAATAGCCTATGCATTTTTCACCTTTTGGTATTTGTCCCATTCATCCATTTTTTGGGGGGCGGGGGGGGGCTTATGCACTAGAGAGACAGAAGCCCCCTCCAGAAATTATTCCTCCACACCAGTTGGCAACAGGGCACCCTCCCAAAATTGAATAACTTCAGCTCTCTACACCCGACCTTTGGCCATGCTGGCTGAGGCTGATGAAAGCTGGAGAACAACAATATCTGGAGGGCATCAAGTTGACTACCGATGCTCCACAGGTTCTCTGATCTTCCGCAGAAAACTTGAATGTATTAAGGTGTTGCCAGCAGGGATGGAGGTGTTGAGGGTGCTGCTCCCTCACATATGCTTTAAATACAGAGAGAGAAAATGTCTGAAGGGGGCTTGGCTGGCAAAAATAGCAGTACACCCATGTACAAAAAGGAAAGCAGGTAATGTGGTCTTGGGAGTAACCCACTGGACGATTTTAACTTTGAAAATGTGATATATATATTTCCTAGACAGTGACAAAAGGTTTCACACTCCAGTGTAAAACAGTAAGAATAGTTCATGTAAAACAATGCTTTAAGTCTCCGTAGTGGGATCGAGAAAGATGTCGTCTGGCACAGTAAGGTTTTGTAGATATTTTTCATAATGATAAATGTGGTAGTTCAGCAGAAATATAAAAAAAGGCAAACATCCAAATTGGGGCTCTGAATTGTCGCTTGCATCATAAATCATTCACTCAATATACTGAAATCCCTGGGAAGTGCCATGGTGGGGGAAAATAACTTCCACTTCTATTTAGAGATGTGGCAGAATTTGATAATATGCTTAAAGGTTCAAGGCTGCCTAGAGAATATGCAGTCAGTAATAGGAGCAGCCAAACACAGAGTTTGAGGCAAAGGAAACTGCTCTTATTGCCAACATTTTCAAAGGCAAATCATCAGTCCTGCAAATGGATCACAGATAATACAACCAAAAAGTCACTTTTACATGGGCATATCCTATTGCATCGTAATTCTGGCCAGAAACTGCTGTTCATTAATTTCTGTTTCGGACAAAATTTTGTTATTTGCAGATGTCCACACATTTTAAATGATATTCCTGTGATGTGGAGACTACCAGATGGAAGTCACCATTCTGGGCAGCTTCCAATATACTGTATTTACTCAAATCTAAAACTGTACTCACCTTTCTGGGCCAAATTACATTGTGAAAATTAGGTTGTGCATTAGATTTGATGGCACATTTACATTCACCAGCAAATACTTTTTTTGGTTTCAAGGTTCTGAAAACTGAGGTGCGCATTAGATTCGATGGTGCATTAGACTCAAGTAAATATGGTGTGTGTATATATATATATATATCTCAATAGGCATTAAACACTAAAAAACTTTTCTATACAGTGCTGCCCTCAGATGTCTCCTAAAGGTTGTATAGTAACTTATCTCCTTGGCTCAGGGATCACATAACTCCATACCCTACAACATTTCTCCAATGAAAATAGGGACATCCTAAGGAAAAGCAGGATGTTCCAGGATCAAATCAGAAACTGAGGCAGCTTCTGTAGATCTGGGACTGTCCCTGGAAAATAGGGACACTTGGAGGGTCTGGACTTTGCCAGAGTAGTTTGCAATGAGTCTCAGTATTTCTTTGAGGGGTTTTGAGCATCTAGAAAACATTCATCTGAAGGGAATGACATTGCTGTATTATTTATCTGCACTCAGGAGAAAAAGAGAGAGATTTAAACACTTTTTAAAAGGGAAAATTGTACTCTCCTACAATCCAAGCCTTTCCCCAGCAAAACCACTTACTTTAGCCAGAGAAGACAGCTGAAAGCCTTTGGCCTTCTCTCTCCCAGCATTTTCATTTAAGTAGTTCCCAATGGCTAAGATATATTCCAGCACAGCAACAAATCTCGGGTTGTCCTGCAGCTGTTTGCATGCCCTGATCTTCTGGTTTATGAGCTGGAACACAAGGAGGCATCGTTTGATTAAATTGTCAAGGGTGACTAAATGGGGCTCTCTGCGTTGTTTCTGGTCAGTCAGGAATTAATCTAGACCATGGGAATCTCAAGCCATAAAAGGGGCCTCTGTAGGGATCTGCCATGAAGACTTCATAGTCAAGATTGCTACATTCTCACGCACTGTAATGGCAGGGATCTTCGGCATTCGCTTGTGGGCACATTGTGCAACATGTCACTGATGCAATAATAGTGGATTAGCGGTAGGTTTATACTGGACCATTTTATTAAGAAGAGTTTGGATTTGATATCCCGCTTTATCACTACCCGAAGGAGTCTCAAAGCGGCTAACATTCTCCTTTCCCTTCCTCCCCCACAACAAACACTCTGTGAGGTGAGTGGGGCTGAGAGACTTCAGAGAAGTGTGACCGGCCCAAGGTCACCCAGCAGCTGCATGTGGAGGAGCGGGGAAGTGAACCCGGTTCCCCAGATTATGAGTCTACCACTCTTAACCACTACACCACACTGGTTATCAATTATTAGTTGTTCCTGCAATGCTTCCCAAATATTAATACTTTTATTGCTATGTGGAGAGGCACTTTTGTGCTATAACAGGCGAGGAAACTGGTAGGCCAAGATTGCCCCACAGGCCTCCCCATTTGTCCTGCAAGGCTGCTTTTCTGTTAGTCCTGTGGCTACACTTGTTGGCTACACTTGACTTGGAAAGTAATTACATACAATAGTAGCTTCAGAAAGGGCAATTTGGAGCAGAAAAGGTGGTGAGAAGGGGTAACTGGACTCTTTGTGCTGTTTCTGTGTTCCTAATCTTCCCTCCCCTTCCCTCCTCTATAGGGTGACAGAGACAGATTGAGGGATCTGTGAAGAAAAAGTCTGCTTTTTGGACCTCACAGGCGGAATAAGAGCTGTGAAAGGGCAACTCTGAGCAGAAAACCAACAGGCAAGGAAAAGGTTAATATGCCACCATTGCTGCAACTTTTCCACTTCATGTTACCCCTTTGCAAAGTTGCTTTTGCCTAGAAATAGCAGCCTCTGATGGCCTTTGACACATTATTGGCAGGTAATATGCCAGTCATTTCATGCTTTGTGTTCTCAAAGAGATACACTGTTAGTTTCAAAAATCAGCAGGAATAAATAGCAGCCTGAATATTCAATACAGGCAGTAGCTTGTCTTATCTGCCACTTGTGTGCATAATCATATGTCCCCCTGCACCCAGAACACAGGTGTCTCCCTATGGAGGGTTTGTGCAAATCACTGCTTCTGCAACTACACAGTAGGGCAAAAACAGGGTGCAAAAGGTTACTCTCTCTTACTCTCCCAGTGCACGCTTGTCAATAATCCCAACTCATTCTTATTTTGACCCCAGTGTGCTCTTTCAAAACTGATTTCCATAATGAAAAAAGGATGTGCAATTTTAACTTGTTCAGATCTTGTTGGGTTGGATATTCTTTTTTCTTTATTTCTTTTGTCTCTCCCAATATGGATGTATATTTTTCACCCTGCCTTATATTGAGCTCATTAATTAAAGAAGGATTGCCTCCCTAGAGCTGCTATTAGCCATAGAGGGAGAAACATGTGGACTTTAAAAATTAATTTTTCATATTTTCCCATCCACAAGTTATAGCAGCTCCAATTAAATAAGGGGTGTATGTAATCTGGACCAGGGCTCTGGTGTGGGGAAAAGTGTCTCTCTCCTCATGCTGTGACCCCAATCAAAACCGGTGCCCCATACCTGCTTTTCCAAAAATAGAATGACATTGGGAGCACCCAACAGAGAGCTGTTATTTTCAACCAGTATCTGGGAGCAATTGGCTCTAGTTCAGGTTCAAGGCTCCAGAGAGGTTTTAGCATTGATGCTTAGTTGCAATTGACACAATGCAGGAGGTTCTTTGAACCAGCCTTTGGGGTTCAGGTTAAGTTCAGCTCCCTCCCTGCAGCCTCTTCAAACTGGATGATTGGCAGTCTTTTTGAGACTGTGGACACCTTGAGCCCCAAACCAGATTTTCATTATTATGTAAAACAAAACAGTCAATGTTGGATGTATTGCTTGGGCACCTAGACTGTGTTTCCATAGGTAAACAAGAATGACAAATATCTCGAAAATTAAATCTCAAACAATATCTACAAGGTATCAGCTGTGTTGATTGGCATGGACTGTGTCATCGTTCATGAGGTATTACCTTCTGGAGGTGCTATTTCCGCTAATGAACTCTCTCAGGTTTTGACTTGCCCAAGGCTATTTTAGATACCCCAGCAGGTAGCGCATATTGTATTTCAAAATCTAGACGATCTCAAATTTACTTTCATGCTAGTTATGACTCTCTTGGCTATCAAATCCAGGAGCAACACATAGATCATCAAAACCTTTCCCCACATTTCTTTTGAATAATGCAGTGAAATGACAACTTATACATCAGGCTGCCCGCATTATTACAATATGAATGTCAACGACATGACGGGTGAGTTGCTTTTTCCAAGGAAAATCTCTGCTCACACACATACATAGATAGACACGCCGGCTTTTAAAATTGACATGGAGGGCATCTGGTGCTTTATAGTGCATCCCTAAGCATGTTGACTCAGGAGTAAGGATGGCGGGGGGGCGGCGGCAGGAATTCAGTTTAGTTCACATTTAAAGGTGAACCTACCTAATTCTCACTTCCTGGAACAAAATGCAAACCAAAATACAGCCATCCCTCAAAATTTGTGCTTCTCCAAAGCTTGCAATGAAGTTCTCCAGCCAAGTAACATACCATATTTTTCGCTCTGTAGGACGCACCGGACCATAGGAGGGGGAGAACAGGGGAAAAAAATTCTCCCCCTCTCTGCTCAGCTCCCCTTCAGCGAAGTGGCAGGAGAAACGGAGCCCCTTCCATTTCTCCTCCCACTTCGCTGAAGGGGTGCTGCGCAGAGAGGGGAAACTGTGCAGCGCCTCTCCAGCGAAGCGAAGCCTGGAGAGCAAGAGGGATCGGTGTGCACCGACCCCTCTCACTCTCCAGGCTTCAGGCAGCTATCCGCAAGCCTTTGGATGCAGTGGGAACTCCTGCTGCGCTCCAAAGGCTTGTGGATAGCTACCTGAAGCCCCCGGAGCGCAGCGGGAGTTCGTGCTGCGCTCCGGAGGCTTCAGGCGGCTTCAGTGAAAGCAACGTGAAGCCTCTGGAGCGCGGGGGGAGCTCTCCCTCTGCACTTCGGAGGCTTCGCGTTGCTATCGCTGAAGCCAAGGAGCCTGCATTAGCTCCATAAGATGCACACACATTTCCCCTTAATTTCTGAAGGGGAAAATGTGCATCTTATAGAGCGAAAAATACGGCATACAAAAGAACATATTGAAATGTATAATTCTTCTGTTTATTTTATATTTGCCTGTTTGTGTCTGGCTATAACATGCATTTGGTTCCCTTGATGATAACTTCGATTTAGCATATCCAAACATGTGCTAATGTGGACTTACGACTGGAGGGAAAAACAAAAAAACCAAGAGAAAGCAGGTCTGACAGATTCATCCTAGTCCCCTGAGTACAAAGGGACTTTATCCAATGTAAGTATGGATAGGATTACAGCAAGCTCAATGTTTAAATTTATTTAAGGAACACACACAAACAAATATAATATGCTTACCCACAGAAATCAAGGTATGATACTTACTGGCCCCAGTTCAGCCATGGATTCTGGTAGTTCACGAACTGAATGCAAGAGGTCAAGTTTCTTGCATAAATTAGGTATTTTACACATCTGCATAAAGGAAAGGAAACTCAGAAAAGATTCCTGTTGTCCTACATAAGAAAATTTTAAGCTGCCTTGTTAAATCTTGTTCTAGGGGTTCCCACAACCCTCTGAAGCAGATTTGAAGAGGGTTTGGAGTATGCATGGAGTGTAAAGGTTGTTGGGGTTGCTTGTGCGTAAAGGGTGCTACTGTTCTAGGCAACGTAGCCTGGCTGAACCTTTCCCTGGCTGGACAGCCCTTTCTCCATGGCTGTGTCAGTCGCTGGCAGAATCCGTCAGTGGGCATTTCCTGAACTTCTTCCAACATAGAAACTCCTTGACTCCAAGTCTCCTCCTAGCCTCCCTGCGTGGAAGTCTCCTGCGCAGGGTGGGCGTTCCCAACGGAGATCCTGTGCTCTCCTCACTGGTCTCTGTGGAAGAGTCTTGGAGCCCTCTCTCCGCAGTTCCCCCTGGCTTCCTGGTGTCACTCCTATCTCCTTCCTCCAAGGAAGTGTTCTCTCTCCCCCTGCTGGTCCCTTCTCCTGCATCGTTAGGGAGCCTTACCTCCACTCTAGGCTCCGATGACAGTTCCCTGACATGGAGGAAGGAGATGAAGGGAAGTTCCACTCAGCAAACATAAATCCTTGCTCCGATGGAATGTATTCATTTGATACCACCTCATCAATTCATGAGAAAATTGTGCTCAAAAATTATCAAAATGAAAAGGGAGAGGGAAATTGGTGGAATTCCCATGCATGAGCTACAGGGTTGTTGTTGAATTTCTCTCACTTTCAAGGCACCCATTTACAAGGTAGTGAAGCAGAATTCATGAGTGCCCTTTCATTCAGTCTTCAGTTTAATTCTCCGGTGGTCTGCACTCTGCAGCCTTCCTGAGTGTTTCCTGAAAACCCCTGAAGTCTGCTCAATGGCCAGCTTACTCAGAGTAAGATGACAGAGCTTTTCCCATAGAGAGCCAAGAGACTACAAAGTGCTGGAGAAATGGAAAGGAAAAATGTATATGCCCATTCTACCCACAGCCACCTTGCAACAATAACGAAAGCTCAATTCCACAGCCACAAAATGTTTTTTAAAATTCTGAATTGTCCTGAGAATGAGGCAGCCTCTTTTGCAGTGGAAGAAAACTTTTGAGAAATTTGGGGACACGTTTTGGCATAGCACCAGCAAAGATGAGGCTGAACCTGGGACCAGACATATCCATATTGAACTATAACCCTAGGTAAAAGCTCCCACCTTGGGGCATATCAGCTAGACATGCATCTTCAACAATGCATTGACCTTAAGTCACACAACTGCTGTTCTGTATTTTAAAAAACACAAATGAAATACAGTGGTACCTCGCAAGACGAATGCCTCGCAAGACGAAAAACGCGCAAGACAAAAGAGTTTTCCGTTTTTTGAGTCGTTCCGCAAGACGAATTTCCCTATGGGCTTGCTTCGCAAGACGAAAACGTCTTGCGAGCTCTTGCGAGTTTGTTTCCTTTTTCTTAAAGCCGCTAAGCTGCTAAGCCGTTAATAGCCGCTAAGCCGCTAAGCCGCTAATAGCCGCTAAGCCGCTAAGCCGTTAATAGCCGCTAAGCCATTAATAGCCGCTAAGCCGTTAATAGCCGTGCTTCGCAAGACGAAAAATCCGCAAGACGAAGAAACTCGCAGAACGGATTAATTTCGTCTTGCGAGGCACCACTGTATTTTAGAAATGCTTTTTTAACGTTTCAGTTTGAACTTAATTCTAATAATCTAACACTGTGCCTTTTGCACAGTCTTCTGTGTTAAGGAGACAGATCAGGATGTTTGAATAAATAAAGCAACCCAGCTGCTGCAAAGGATTTCTTTGTTCCAAGAAAGTTTGATGAGTTGCATTTTTCCCAAGTTTTAAACTCAGCATAAAATCAACAGAGAGCAAGAAGCAGACAATATGGCATGTACAAGACCATGACTTAAACCGTAGATAGACTTCTTACTTCTAGCATAAATTGATCCACCAGATGCAGTTCTGAAGGAGACCCTTTGAACGACGTGTACATTTCTATATCTTTCGCGGTGGGCTGGTATCTATGGGAAATCAATACAAATTAGCATTCCTGGTTCCAAGACATCAGTGTCAAATATGGGCATTTTGTAGACAATGGTAACAATTTCAACAGAATACTTAAAAACATGGGCTCATTTGTGTGCTAAACCAGAGTAAACAACAATGAACGTTTGCCCATTTTAATTAATTGGGGGGGAATATAGCATTTTTGTATTGGCTTGTTTCAAATCCATTAACCACTGCCATCTTGAATAATTAACTACATTCCATATGTCTATTTTTTCTCTTCTGCCCACATTCAGATTGGGAAAACAACAACAGCTAGAACTGTTTCATTGGGCCTTCCCACAGGTGGAACAAATTCTAGCAGTGTTCATTTGTTTGTTTGATGTAATACATTTCTATGCTGCCTCATAGTCAAATTGCCTGCACTGTTTACAAAACTTAAAAGCCACAATACCCACCATAATGCAATACAAACATAAACGTAGCAGATAAAAGCACAGTTAAATGTCAGAGTTTAAAACAATGTCTTGTTGAATAAATAGCCCTTTGCTTGGCATTCAGAATACAGAGAGTTGGCACCAATCAAACCTCCCTATTTATTTAGACCAAGCAACACAAACTTGTTCTGACATGCAGAGAGTTCTTTCAGCAGTCTCTGTATTCTCCCTTCCCCTTGTGACTGCTAGAGTAGGTACTGTAGTTCAGGGGTACCAACCATGGTGCTCTTCAGATGCTGCTGTATTTCAGCTCCCATCATCCCTGACCTCTGGCTATGCTGGCAGGAGTTGGAGTCTAGCATCACCCAGAAGGCACCACTGTAAATCCACATGCCTCTTTCACCTGCCTCCGATAGTCTGCAAAGCAGCACCATGGAATCTTCCCGGACCAAGCACACAAAGCAAGTGGAGAGAGGTGAACAGGGAAGGGCCATAGCTGAGTGCTAGAGCAACTGCTTCGCATGCAGAAACCCCACGTTGAATCCCCAGCATCTCCAGGTAGAAATGTCCTCTGCCTGGAACCCCGGAGAGCTGTTGCCAATCGGTGTGGACAATTCTGCATTAGATGGACCCAATGGTCTAACTCAGGAGAAGACAGCTTCCTATGTCCCTAAGGCATCGTGGAAAGTTATTTCAAGCTGTCTCTGGATGGGTTGGGGGAAATAATGCAAACAGGTGGCCCATAATCATGTCAAGCATGGGATTAATTTATTTTAAATCCAAGCCATTTGGCTCAACTGGATTGAATTGTTTTGTTGCTCACTTTGCTTAAAGCTCAGCATTACAAGCAGCAAGGTGGCTTACGGTTCCTCCAGAGAACAATGAGTAATAGAGCATATGTATTTTTTTTAAGTTACATCCCTAATTTCCGATGCAAGGAGCTAGGTACATCAGGTGCTTCAGTAAACACATCCTTTCGCTTCTCCTTTCATTTGCCCAAAATGATGCTGTTTTCAAAAAGTAATATCTATCATAAATAAAGAATTCTATCCAAAAGGTTACCTTCTTAGTGCTGTAATCTGCTCAATGCTAAGTCCACCACTGTCTTCATGTATAATGTATAATTTTTCTTTCAGCTGGCTTGGCTTTATGCGGAAACTTTTAAGAAAAATGTCTGGAGGGGGAGAATGGTTCTTTGATTACTTGTAGATAAATGCACAGGGGAGCGGGGGGGGCAGAGAAAGAACACTGGGACATTTATACTGTTGTTCAGCCCACAGAATTAGCTTGTGCTTGTGCCCACTAAAAGCTAAGATGAGTCAGTGCTCTAATATCTTGTACAAATAGTATCCTAGCATTCTAGTACGAATGGCATCGATGTATCCATATGGATGTATTTGATTGAAGTGCAGTCAATCCATTAGTCAGAAGAATAAATCAAGAGAGTGTCTCCTGATGGCACTCAAAAGCTTACTTTGAAAATTATTTTAGTTAAGAATACAAAAATTGTGCTGCTGATTCTGGGATTGAGTTTACAGTGCCCACTGTTTCGTTCTCCAGAGTGACCACTCAACTCCCCCTGGGAGCTCACAAACAAGGTGGAAAGGTGACAATCGCTCTCACTGTCATGTGATCAAAGCATCAAGTAAATAGGGGTACACTGCCTCTGAATGAAAAGTGATACCCTTCTTGAATTACCCACACCTGAATTTGTCCAGTTTTCCCCCAAGCATGTTTTGAGTCGTAAGTTTGCTAAAAGCAGGGGCTTGCCCAGTTTGCGTAGTAGAAAAGAGTGGTTTCCTGGAAGAAACAAGACTAATTTGGAGGATTAAAAAACACTGTTTAAAGATGTCTTTATCCTCACTAACAACATCTTAACATGTACTTCCCCACCACTACCACGTTAGTGCCAGTCAATGGATGCAATAATTTCCCAGCCCAGGTGTCCCAATTAACATAATGATTACACCCTTCCAATTTTAGTTCATGCAAATCCTTCACAGGTTTATACTTCACACAAAGGATTTCCAATTGTGCTTGCTGGAGGCCCCTTGCGCAGCCGCCTCAAGTGTTACAAAGGATCCTGGGAAGTACTATAAAGCACACATACACTTAGAGTGTTGTGCCAAAATTTTATCCCCCATTTCTTCTTGACCATGTTCCAATACTGAGAGGGGAAATGCATTCAAAAATTATCAAAGAGAAAAGGAAATTTTGGAGTAATTATAAAGGGCAGGGTGAACTGTTTTGGCTGCATTTAGCTTACTTTTGAGTAGGCATGGGGGAGAAACTTGGTTTTGTTTGTATTTTAATGAGAAACTACCTAAGGTGCAGTTTTCAAGCTTACACGCGAACTATCCTTTGAAATTTGTATTTCTCGGAATTTTGCACTTCTCTGAATTTTACTGTACTGTCCACTAACCAGAAAATGTGTACAAAGTGTGCCTGCATGCATTAAAAGGCATACAGCAGTGAAAATAACATGCAAAAATGCAATATATGGGAGAAATTTGCTTACAAAGATATGCATATTTGTCAAAACTGAATACAAAATGTCTACAAATTTTCATGCGGATTTTTTTAAATTAAAAAAATCACAAATTGGTGGAGAAATACGGAGAACTGAAAACTGGAAAAATGAGAAACTGATGTTGACAGACTCATCCATTGGTACTTGAGGGAAGGACCAAAGTTCAGCAGTAGAGCATCTGCTTTGCATGCTGAAGGTCCCGGATTCAATCCCTGGCATCTCCAGAAAAGGCAGGGGGTGACCCTTGTCTGAAATTGTGGAGACTCGGCCAGTCAGTGTAGACAGTACTCAGCTAGATGGACCAATGTCTGACTCAGTAGAAGGCAGCTTCCTAACTCAGGGTCAGCAGATGAAGCTGAACGGCAAAAGGTTCAGGACAACAACAAAGCACTCATTGACACAGCACACAGCTAAACTACATAAGTTGCTACCTCTAAATGTAGTTATGACCACCAACTTGGGTGGCTTAAATTGGGGATTAGAATGGAGGATAAGGCCATCAATGACTACTTGTCACGATGGTTGTGTACTACCTCAGGATCAAAGACAGTTGTTAGGGAACTGCCATCGGCTCAGAGGTGAGAAATAGAAGGGCAGTTGTGTTACGGGGAGCCTCCGAAAATCTTGTGAAGCAGTTCTTCTTCCGGGGAGGAGGAAAGCCCCACCTCCAGTGGGGAAGAGGTGGAAGGACCAGAGGATGCTGGTGGGAGCCTTCTGGGCAAGCCGGACAGGAGGGAAACACGCCCTTGCAATCGCCCATCCTGCGCAGTAGTTTGAGGCGCAGAGAGGGGAGGAGACGTTTGGGGGTAACAAAACTCTCACGTTGGGGAGGTCCAAAGAAAGACCATCACCAGATTCTGCTAGCGATTGAGCCAGACATGAGCTTTGGGGCTCTTCACTGTAAATAGTTTGCACCAAAATAAAGCCTGTAAAACACAGGTCGGAATCCTGCCTGGTTACTCTTGAGCAACCACAACAGCCACCTGACAACAGTATTCCTTTAAACATCTGTTACAGGATAACATTTGATGGACTGCTCTTCTTATAACTATTGAAATTCTATTGAAATTCCGCAGCATTTCCTTCTGAGCCTCTTAAAAATCTTAGGACTCACGAGTAAGGGGCTACTCCTAGTAAGCAAAGTGGCATTTTCACACTTACTGAAGTTATGCGCAACTTTTGGGTTTAACATAATTTGTTGTGTCGGGAGAGGCTCACTGCCATGAGTTCCCACCACTTCTTGAATACGAAACTGGTTGTGAAGCCGAGCCACATCTATGGTTTTCTGGCCCAGGTGGCAGGATGTCCAGATTGATTTCTCTATCTAAAAATATTAAAAAGCTGTAAGTAAATATGTCGTGGCATCTCTATAATTAGGACGGGCAAGTTCCCAAGGCTTGATTTGGAATGAGCTTACCTAATGCAAGCTACTTTGTACGCAGTTCAGCTCATGTCCAAAATTAGTTCATTTTAAGCTCACATATTCCAAGCTCCAGGTTTCGTCATATTTCGTCATATTTTCAGTGATGCTTTTATAAACACACAAAGCAATGAGAAGTATCCCCACTCCCAACACATCCTCCAACCACTAGGGAATATGATGAGTCCTGCAGACCCTCCATACACCTATCTGACACATTCCCCCATCCCTGAAAAAGCGTACCTGCAATGGTGAAATGTAGCCTTAATGCAGCAAAATCCCCAGGAACCCTGAGAATTATAGATACCCTATGTATCTTTTGGTAGCTGATTTCTGGTGAACTGTAGTTTCCAGGATATTTGTGAGGACCTCAAAGGCCATAGAAACAACATTTCCCACCAGTCTTGTCACTTAATAGTGGCCTAATGAAGGTTGCAACAGCCCTCCTTACCACTGCTGCCAGGTAAGTTTCAGCCAGAAAGGGAAGGGGTCAACCATGGAAGTGTAATATGCCAGTTTTGAAACTGGGGCTAAACTAATTATGAGTGGAGACCAAACTTGGCTAATAATTAGCCTAGAAGCCCAAGACTAGAGAATTACATGATTCAAAAAAATGGGATTTGGTGAGGTATAACTATCTTATAGGACATCCAAGTAGGATCCCATGTTCCTGACTGGGTATTGTAACACCTAACTGAACATATAGGAGGAGTCCTAGGAACTGCAAGTATCTTCTACCTGAGGTCACCCTGTGATGCGTAAATAGTAGTCATGACATTCTTTTATGGACAGTCGCAACCATAAAAAGACAATAGATTCCGATGGGGCTAAGAGTTTGGGGATTCTTCTTGAGGAATCCATGTAGAACCTGAAATAAAGAGTGTTTTTCACTGTATTCCTCCAACTAAATGATTGCCAGGGGACTGTATGTGGGCAGGGGGCAGGGTGGAGATTCCATCTAAATAGGCCATAAAAGAGCTTGACTCATGAAATAGGATCATGACCTCCCTGTGGCTTGGTGCTACCACATCCCTCAATGGGGTAGAGGGTGATTATGAATCATGAGTCATTATGTCTAGGACAGTGGTGGGGAACCTCTGGCCTATGGTCCTAATTAGGCCCATAAGCCCAAGGGCCATGTCAGCCAAGCCACAGCCACTTATCCATCACCCAGCATCAGATGATTTCAGCTATGGGACAGGTAAAAGCATGACTTGGAAAAGCACCCTATTCAAAAGGGAGAATCAGGAGTTCACTCTAAATGGACTGCTGATTCTTCTTTTGCAGACCTGGCTTGAATTCAAATGAAAATTCCATTGCAATTCAAGCCATAGTTGCAGGGGTAGAATTTTTGCAGCTGCAGTTTGACTTCTTGAATTCAGGCCTGTTTCTTTGCATTTCAAGCTGTGACAGGAAAGGAAAAATCTTGCAGCTGCATATTGAAGTTACCATTTTCTGGCACCCGATGCCATCAGCTGATTAGCAGGTAGCCAGATCCACCCACCTGTCACGTGATCTATGGAATGCTGGCTGCTTCTGCTCAGCCCTCTGAGGATAGGGAATATGGTTACAGATTATTCCCAACATTTATTTATTAACCAGTGGTGTTCGTCTCTTGCCCATTTTGCCTCCTAAGGAACTCAAGACAGCAAGGATAGGTTCCCCACCCGCCAATTTAATTCCATTAAATGCCTACCATGATCACAATATTCTCTTTTGCAAGGAGGCTTACATCACGTGGGTTGTCAGGATTATCTGAATGGGCATGTGAGGGGGACATGGTGTATGTACTACAAGGGTAGCCAACTTGGTGTCCTCCAGATGTGGATGCTTCCTCCCATACTCCCATACTGAGAAACAATGGGAAGCTTGGTCCAAAACATCTGGAAAGAACCTGAGTGGTCACCCTGGTGTACTACTTGCTTTCTCTGTTTTGTTGATAAATTCCTACATGTACAGCATTTCTATTCTGTAGAAGGATGAACAATCTCCTGTTAAACCACTTTATGATTATGATGACAACAGCTTGCAACAACAGAGAATCAAACACTCGTGGATTTTATGTGCCCTGTTCTATGCAAAATATGCAAAATATAATTTCAGACCTTTTCCTGAGGAACTACTTCCCAGTGGAAGGCTTTTGTTCTTGATGATGTTGGAGGCTGGCTGGACAACTTGGTTAAAGGAGGCGGGGCTTTCCCACCTGCCGTTCTTCCAGGAAGCTGACCCAATGCTGGAACCAAAGGACGGTTCTCCTGGAGAGTGTGGGCTAAAGTCACAGCCTCTGGAGCTGTAGGAGATTCCAAACCGAAACAGATGGGCTGTTCCATCTTCCCTTCATTTATACAGTGCGCTTCCTCACACACCGCTTCTGAGACGTTCCCCTGAGTCAGGGATTCTGCCTTTGGCAATGAGCAGTATCTGTCTATGAGCAGCATCCACTCATTTCGGAGCTTGGCAATGTCCTCTAGTTTGTTGTTCTGGACAGTAAAGGGTATTCGGAATCTACAATTCAAAAACGGTGAGTCTGTGAACCCAAAATAGTGCACATGAAATGCCAATAAGCACAACCACAACCATTTCTGTTTCATGCCCATTGATGTTACAGACAGTTTTACTTGTCAAGAAGGCCAGCAGTGCTGACTCTGACCTTTTCAGGCTGACTTAATTGCTAAGACTTTGAAGGAAACAAGAGTGCTGAGATATAAAGATATATATTGCAACATATTGACTCAGGTGAACAATTTCCGTATAATTTTGTGGCCTCTGGGGTCAAATGGAACATTTCTACATTCTGAGAAGACACAGCTACAGCTAAACACTGTCTCCAGCATTTAGATTTTTCACGTGAGCCAATTTACTAATTAATCCTTCTTTGGTTTGTGAGCAAGGAACAGAATGTTTTTGACATTGAGATACATCGACTTGGCTAGCCACTAGGAACTGGAACTGAAATATGTCCAGCATATTAACATGCTTTTGAGCATGTGCAGAGTGTCCTTCCCACATCAATAAGTGATGAAAACTTAGCACCTCTTATTTTAGATATGAAAGATACACATCCAATCATATATTCAATGCCGAAATTGTGTATCTGGATTCAAGTGACTAATCTGACATGCCTAGCTTTACTTTTAGGGAAACTAAGAAAGCAAAACTTCTAACAATTCATTTATTCCCAAGCCTTCAGCTCTTTCACACAATCTCCAAGGTAATATTAGAGCCTATTGAATTTGGGTGTACATGTATATGGATGTCACAATGTGTGGTAACTGATGTGTGTGCAGACTACAGCTGGCAAGAAAAGGTTAATCAAACATATGTGAAACAATTCAAGGAGGAAACGGCTTCAAGAATGACTCCCCACAGCTTTGTTTCACCGACATCTCACTGACTCCTATTCCCCCTTACAGAGCTATAATTTCTAGACTGGTTTAACAGTCAATCTCTCTTCCCAGGAATATCTGTATATTGTAGCTCTGTGAGTTCCTAACAACTCTCAGCACCCTTAACAAACTACAGATCCCAGAATTCTACAGAGGAAGCCATGACTGTTTAAAGTGGTATCGTAGTGCTTAGAATGTATGGTGCAAATGTAGCCAGAGTAATTTTCTGTTTTTTGTTACTCAGCAATCTTGGTGTGTGTGTTTCTCTTCCTCCCTACACAGCACCCACAACAGAACATTATGCAAAGCTCATTAGCATCATTTAGCATGGTTGGTACAACTTGTGCAACCTTGACTTAGACCTTCTGGGCTGTGCGGGGTATAAATAATAAATTATTATTATTATTATTATTATTATTATTATTATTATTATTATTCCATTTGTTTCCGCTGTATTAGGTACACTTACAAGTACTTAGCTTCCTTTGTTCGAAGCATGAAGGTGCCAGAACCATCCTCCTCGCTGACAACTGCATCTCCACTTGACAGGTTAATTGTTTTTGCTACAGGAGCCACCGTCTCCATCTGGCGTTGGTCAATGCAATGTAAGCTCAGCTCCCGTTCGCTCAGCTGAACAAAGTGTCTAGAGGACAGAAAAAGAAAAGAAAAGGTGCTGGCAAACTCAGGTAGTTAGGTGCATGTAGATCCTTTGATTCAATGCAAAAATACACATTTCATACTGGTGAAAATAATTTCTTTTAAAAGGATTTGCGAAGGACCTTATTGTTTTATGGTTTGTAACTTAGGAGGTTAAAAGATTCTTCATTAATGGAGCCTAAAACATTTAGAGTATTTTGATGTATCTTGGTGCTCTATGCTTTGTATTTATTAGGTTAAAAGGGGTTGTGAATTGCTAGTCTGTCTTAATGGCATCCGAAACATTTGAAGTGTTCAGGGTTTCACTAATACGGGGCTATAATGCTCTGTGCTTCCTCAATTAAATTTATTAAGTGAACTATGTTTTTCTAATTGAAATGAACACTGTAATTAATAAGAGGTTTCTTTTTTAAAAAGAACTTCAGGATAGAAGTTCAGGGATAGGCATCGGACTGAAAATGAAGACGAGATATTGCAAAACATTTTCTTTGTTGCACAAACCCGGGGATGAGGAACCTGCGGCCCACCAGCAGACACTGTAACTACTCTCTGATGGTTTGACTTTACCCCCAAAGGAACACCCTTCCATTATCTCCCAAGACAGACAGGTGCCAACAGCAACAGCTCCAGCCAGCCTAGCTTCTGGTCAGGGATGACAAAAGTTGTAGCTCAGCAACATCTAAATAGCTATAGGTTCCCTAGCCCGAAAATAGAGTAGCTGTGCTCAGGTATCTCCAAATCTGTCTTTGTTGAAATGGTTAACTGTACTCTTATTCTGGCTATTAACAGTGAGGGGAGAGACTCCATCAGGCAAGGAATCCTTCCACCTGCCTTGCCCCACCCTCTGGCCCTAGGAGTCCTCATAAGGGAGCTGTTCCTGGAGGAAGAACTGTGAGGGGAGAGACTCCATCAGGCAAGGCCTCCTTCCACCTGCCTTGCCCCACTCACTGCTTCTCAGTGTGTTTTGTATTGTTTTATGTACTGTGGCTTGCTGTTGTTTTACTGATTATAGTTTAGATACTATTGTAACTGTTGAGTGGATTTCTGTTTAACTTTTATATGTTGATACTATTATCTTATACTATTCTAATGATTGTTGAATGTTACTTTTTTGATGGAGCTTGCCTATTTTAAAGTTATGTTTTATTATCACATTTTTGTATTGCATTAGATTGTTCTAAGATGTACATTTTTTGTTTCTTCAGCTTGTAAACCGCCTTGAGTATTGTAAGATAGAAAGGCGGTATACAAATTAAAAATGATGATGGTGGTGGGGAGGGGTCTTCTCAATGATAGCTCCCTGGTTATGGCATAACCTAGGGATGGGGAGCCTCTAGTTATCCAGAGATTGTTGGACTACAACTCCCATCAACCCTCAGCCTTGGCCATACTGGCTAGTGTTGATGGAAGCTGCAGTCCAACAATATACAGAGTGGCACAGGTTCCCCATCCCTACATTAAAAGATAACACTCAAGACAGCTCTCATCTGCCCTACTCTGCCCTTCTTTGCTTTAAGTGGCTGCATTATTCTTATTATTATGCTTTAAACCTCTCTTAATTGTTATATTTTGTACTGGTTTTAAAACTCTTTTCAGTTGTTTTTATATAACTCACCTTGAGACTCATGGGAAGGAGATTCATAAATTAATGAAATAATGGATAGTAGCAAACTAACTTGTCCCATCAAGTTACTGAACTTTCCCTGCTTCTCCTCCCCCACCCCCACCCCCTCCTCATATCTGTTCCGGAGGGTTGGGGGAACCCCAAGAACAGATTGTGGGGGCATACGGGGAAGAGGGGGGCGTTCAACTGCAGAAGCAGAAATAATTTGTTTTCATTAAGACCCGTGTTCGTCACATGCAGCACTGCTTCCATTCCACTGCAGTCTGGCTTCCAACAAAAACAAAAACAAAGTTATTCATCTTGCTATCCACCGTGGCAGAATTTTACATACTTAAGTAAGAAGAAGAAGAAGAAGAAGAAGAAGAAGAAGAAGAAGAAGAAGAAGAAGAAGAGTTTGGATTTGATATCTGGCTTTATCACTACCCGAAGGAGTCTCAAAGTGGCTAACATTCTCCTTTCCCTTCCTCCCCCACAACAAACACTCTGTGAGGTGAGTGGGGCTGAGAGACTTCAGAGAAGTGTGACTGGCCCAAGGTCACCCAGCAGCTGCATGTGGAGAAGCGGAGACGCAAACCCGGTTCCCCAGATTACAAGCCTATTGCTCTTAACCACTATACCACACTGGCTCATTTCAGTGCAAAGGAAATTCAGTGCAAAGGGAAGGGGGCAGGAGTCATCAATTAACCAGCATTTGCAGACTGAAAACAACCACTGATTGTATTTTTGTATTTCCATTCTGGAGATGGAACACATAAGTGAACATCTCTGACATCCCTGCACATAACTCAGACTCACAGTCATGCAGAGTTCTGGATTACATGGGAGGCTTTGCATGTACAGGTACATGTAGGAAGGCCCTGTCACTACAGATGGATATGAAGTCTAGGGCTCAAGGGTGGATTGGCAAGCCCCCACTCCAGTGTGGGGCAAACACTGGAGCATCAAGAGGGCTCCAGTTGACTACTGATTGTGTGGGTTCTATCCAGCTAAGCATTATTAAGCATTAAGTAAGTAAACCCACAAAAATTAATAGGCCAAAGTTAGTCATGGTCATTATTTTCAATGGGTCTAGTCTGAATACAATTAGCATTAGATACAACCCTTTGTGTTTAGTTCTGGTTTATTTAGTGTCTCTCCTGAAAGCTTAGCTGAAAGATAAAGAATTCAAGTCATTTTGGCTACCACTCCTAACTGAAAGCATCCATTATCTCTACATCTGTGTGCAGAGTCAGAGTTCTCCGTATTGTTGAACAGAGCTGGCTGTCTTATTGCATTCGAATTCCTTTCACAAAGAACTTGCAGCTTAATTGTTCACTGTTTAACAAACAGTTGCTTTGATGAAGGAAGCAAACTTGGGCTTTGCTCCACAAGGTGAAAAACAAAAATCCATTGTGTTCCCATGGCCATCCATGTGTGGGGAGAGAAGTGTGGTGCAGTGGTTAGAGCATTGGACTAGGACCTGGAGGACCAGAATTCAAGCCTCCACTCAAGTCATGAAGCTCACCTTGGACCAGTCACTGTCTCCCAACTTAATCTACCTCACAGGATTGCTGTAAGAATCAGAATCGTGCTTGCCACTCTGAGCTCCTTAGAGGAAATCTGGGATATCAATGCAATAAATAAATAAATGAAGAGTGTAAATGTAGAACCCTGTGCAACCAGGGTGCTACATCACACAAGGAGCTACATAACTCCCTTCTCAAACACATGGAGGGCAGTTGGGCTGAGAAACAGGGATGTGATGGAGAAAGAGAGGCCAGCAAATATAGACTCACTCTCCCACTCAAGTGAGAAACTGAACACCTCAATAGGTCTATTGTGTCCTCTGCTTTTCAGACACTATATGATTATTCGTCATCGCTAATCACACGAAGTGTGCTTCTAGATGGGGCCTTAACCAAGGTGAGATATTGCAAATGGATGGCTTCCAATGCATGATGTGTTATTGTTTATCATATTATATATTCAACCAGAAAGGGTAAATGCACATGAAGGGCAAAATGCACATTTTGATGCCAGTGGTGCTACATGGATGCTGTGGAAAAAATTGCATGCTCATTCTACAATTAAGAAACATTTGGAAGCACCCCAGGTCGCTGCTTTGATACACAATGACTTTGTTATAAAAAACCAAACGGGATTATGGGCCAAATTAAGGTAGCAAGTCCTGCTAGCGGAAGCCCCTGCACAAGGAGCTTCACTAAAACAATTGGGTTTTCTGCACTCCCCCCCCCCATTCTCCCCTGTGCCCCCCCACAAAAAAGTAGCTCAAGTGTGTCCAGAGAACAGCATGTTGGGGAAGGAGACTAGGGTCATTTGGTCTGGCAGGTTGTAACTCTGGTGCCAACAGAACGCTTGCCATAAGGTTATACTGAATTCTTCCCTGTGTGTGACAAATGCACTTTCTATTAGGGAAGGCAGAAATCCTCCTAGTGAGGGAGGGAAGCCCTTTTGTTTTGTTTTTTGTTTTCTTACAATTTATGTTGATGGCATTGCTATATATTTTAAAAAGTAATCTCACCAAATGCTCTTTTTATGTTATTAAAGGAATATAAATGTACACCTAGGCAAAGAAAAGAGGGAAAACATAAAATAATAATAAATTACAACTACTGCCATATGTGTATACAGTATATGATGTTCAACTTTATGGAGGACTTTACTCAAAGCAGGGCCATTGAAATGAATGGACATAACTGTGTTAGGCCCATTGATTCCAGCTGCTCTGCTCTGCGTTGAATGCCACCCTAGATTTCTTATTCTCATCTTTCAAGGAAATTATGCTTAGCCATTTATCTATGTCCCCCTGAGCTTATTTTTCATTTCAACAATGAAAATGCATCAAATCATATTGAGTTGTATTTAGTTTTCATATAACTGATGGATCATGGACTTTCAGACTGCTCCGGCTTATGCCGTCCTCTCAGTCTTACTATCTCGGTAATCTTTGACACGCTCACAACATGCCAAGCTTTATTCAGCCGTTCGCATTCTCTGCTTAGTGGCCAACTACATTTCGGCAGATCTTATTAAGTTCCCAATCAATAGTGTATAATGCTGCTTAATACTGGCTCGAGACAAAGGTCCATCTAGTCTCACATCCTGTTCTTGCAGTGGCTTACCAAGTGCCTATGGAAGTAGGACATGAATGAAACATCCCTCTCCCCACTTGTGCTCCCCACAGTTCCCAGCAACTTGTATTGAAACATGCACATTGTCTCTGATACCAGAGACAATGCACAGCCATCATGACTAGCAGCCCTTCGTTAGTCTTTATTTATTTATTTATTTATTTATTTATTTATTTATTTATACATACCCCACCCATCTGGCTGGGTTTCCCCAGCCATTCTGGGAGGCTCCCAACAGAATATTAAAAACATGACAAAACATCAAACATTAAAAACTTCCCTAAACAGGGCTGCCTTCAGGTGTCTTTTAAAAGTAAGATAGTTGCTTATTTCCTTGACATCTGCTGGGAGGGCGTTCCACAGGGCGGGTGCCACTACCGAGAAGGCCCTCTGCCTGGTTCCCTGTAACTTCACTTCTCATAGTGAGGGAACCTCCAGAAGGCCCTCGGTGCTGGACCTCAGTGTCCGGGCTGAATGATTATCCTCCATTGATTTGTCTAAACTACATCCTGCAGCCACTACTGTTTTTGTTTAGATTATGGAGTTTGTCTCTTTTTCACCATTCAGCCTTGAAAGCTTCCAAGAGCAGGCCTCTCACCAAGAATCTTGCCCTCTCCACTGAACTCTCTCTTGCATTTGGTGTTACAAAAAAAAATGACATCCTTGTCAATTTGCTTGTGTGTTGGGGGACAGTTTCATGTTTCTGCTTTTGCTGTTACCCAAAACTGGCATCAGAGCGATACCTGTTCCAATATAGGTGTAATGGGAATTGTGGTTGCTTGTGTGTAAGCCACAAACTGCTCCAAGCTGCTTGGGTGGCTAAACCTTTCCCTGGCTGGACAGCCCTTATGCTCGACTGCCTCAGTCACTGGCAGAATCCGTCAGTGGGCATTTCCTAAACTTCTTCCAACAGAAGAATTCTTTGACACCAAGTCTCCGCCTAGATTCTCTGCGCGGAAGCTTTCTGCGCAGAGTGGGTGTGCCGAGCGGAGGTCCTGAACTCTCCCCGCTGATCTCACTGGAAGAGTCTTGGAGCCTTCCCTCCGAAGTACTCTCAGCCTCCCCTTTCTTCCTGGTGTCCCCTGGATTTCCTTCCCCAGCGGAAGCTCTCTCTCTCTCCTTGCTAGTTCCTTCCCCTGCATCATTGGGGTGACCTCCCTCTCCTCTAGTCTCTGATGGCAGTTCCCTGACAATAGGCATGCAAATTCAGGTGTTTTTTCTCCAAAGAAATAGTTTTAAGCTTCAAGAGTGGGTTAGATATTAGCCTCAAAAAAAGGTATTAGTACAAGAAGGGTTTACAATGAAGTTCAGAAAATGACGGGGAAGGTGAATGTTTGGAAAAAGGTGAGGAGATGGACTGGCCATAGGAACAATTCATCTGGTTCTCTTGTCAGTTTTTTTTTGGGGGGAGGGGGGGAAATCAGTCTGGTGGTACCTGGCCTAGGCCCCTTCCAATTCTTGGGATCCTCTATCTGTGGGAGTAGAATATATAGGAGCAAGCTTACTGAATCAGTTCCTTTGTCAAGGTAATGGCTTTGACTGGTTGGTTAAGTACCGAGATTTACAAATCCAAAGAGGTTGTCATAGAAACAAATGGGTGGGCTTTTCCCATCACCCTCACTGGATTTAGCCAGAGTTGTGTGTGTGAAAGAGAGAGTTGAAAAGCTGGGTGCTGAAAACTGGAGACAGGGAAACGTGTTTGCTCTGCACTGTATTTTGAGAGTCCCTAAAAGGGAAACAAAATCTGTGCAAGTGTTAATGCTGTGAGCCCTTCCATCTTATGCCAAGGTTGTATATATGTGTAAATAAAACCATATATTCTAAAGACACCACAGTCTCTGCTGACCTTCATTCCTAGGAAACCAAACCCTGAGTAAAGCTCAGCCCCATCTGGTGTCTCCTGGAGATTGGGGTGGTACATAAAAATACTTTCTCCAGTGAAAGATTCTCTACTGCTTGAGATGGAATATATAATGTCCAGGAATAGTCTGTAGAAAAGCCAGGGAGGTAAAGAGGACTTCTAGGGCTCTAGGAATTCAAATCATATCCCTTGTCTTTCTTCTAAAGGTTGTTCCTTTTCCAGGTTTCCTCCACACCTCCATTTTAACACAAGGCAACAAACTGCAAAGGGAGCTGGTGGAGACAGCAAAGAATACACCCTGGGTTTGTGGGGCAATGGACTGAAATCAAAGAAGGCTAGTTCTGAGTTTTGGGTGGCCTTGGAGCGTTTGGTATATAAACAGCTATGTAGAAGAGCCCGGTGGGACAGTAAGTGTTTTCTCCCCAAGCACCCAAAATGTGTTTGAAGACATGTCTGGCTCAATTAACCTTCATTCGGTATTGCAGCAAAGCACACAAATAATGAAAGTCTCCCATTGCTCCCATGAGATACCGCTTCGCTTGAGTCATTCTTTTTTTAACAGTTGGCTTCAGTGCATGAAACCACTGCATTTTGGATCAGATCTGCAGAAAAGGACCAGAGACTCAAGGCCAAGCTACAGGAATGGAGGACCTGTTGCCCTCTGGATGCTGTTGGACTCCAATTCTCATCAGCCTGGCCAAAGATCAGGGATGGTGAAAGATGGAACCCAGCAACACCTAGGTTGCTCATCCCTGCTACACACGTTGAATGCATCTTTGAATCTAACATGCAAGATTTTTTAAAAATGGAATTGTGTCAGCTGGTGGAGGGCTGATACTGAGTGGAACCACAGCAAGCAGGGGAGGGGGAAGTTAACCCTTTCTTCCCCTGCCACAGTCCTGAAGGCAATCCATCTTCTGCAGCTAGTATTTGCTTTCAGAGGAAATCCGCCACTGAGTGGAACCACAGCAAGCAGGGGAGGGGGAAGTTAACCCTTTCTTCCCCTGCCACAGTCCTGAAGGCAATCCATCTTCTGCAGCTAGTATTTGCTTTCAGAGGAAATCCGCCATTGGCACCCGACTTCATGCCTGCTCAGATCCTATTTATTCATTCTCTGTCTGTCTGTCTGTCTGCCAATGGAAATTACATTTGTTAAAACCTGCACATGAGATGCAAAGACCATTGAGAAGGAAGTGACAGAGGCAGGCAGAGACACCACCATAGAATCATGGAATTGTGAGGTTAGAAGGGATCCAAGCGGTCATCTAGTCCAACCCTCTGCAATGCAGGGCCTGTGCCACTCATACTGTTCCCTTCCCCCACACGGCTGGAGGAACATCATCTGCCCTTTGAGAAGAAAGAAGGAAGGCTGGGAGAAGGGGTTGGTTGGGTTGGGTTGGGTTTTATTTTTACCTGCTGGTGAACGATGGGAGAATCATAACATTGTAAACCTCCTTGGGTGATATATAAATGCAGTAAGTAATTTAACATCTAGGAGGCCGTATGCCCTGCTTTACAAAGGAAAGTCAACTATTTGAAGGACTATCTGGTTCAAGTCCAATTTAAAGATGAAACTACTCTAAGAAAGGAGAACAGGGTCCCTACAGATGGGAGCTTTATTGTGGGTGTATTTTGCAAGATGCTCTTTACACAATAATAGCATTAGTGGTGGGTTTATTCTGCTTCAATTTGTTCTGGGATGCTTCCCCACTGCTACCACATTACTGCTGCTCAGAGGGCCTGTGGACCACAACAAAAGCAGGACAAAAATAAAACAAAACCCCAGAACATCTGTGGTATAAAAGGATACAGGATTTCAGCAGGAAGTTACAGGTTATGCACAAATTGGAAATGAAGCAGTGTGGCCACCCAAAAACTTTTGCAGTTGCAAACAGCACTGAAAACAGGGTCATTTGAGACCCCCCAGTAGCATCATAAGCATAAAGCATCATGGTGCACAATAAAAGGGGTGTTTGGGGAGCCCAAAGTTACCCATCAGTGTTTAGCAGTTGGACCACAGGCACTCATGTCACTTGGTCACAGTCTTCCCTATAACGAAAACATATTCACTAATTAATATTGGCGTTTTATCCCAGTTTATCAATGTGATTTATTCTTTTTTTTATGTTCTCATTATTATTTTTACGCTGTTGCTTAAAATGAGTGTTTTCATGGTATTTGATTTCGATTTTTTTAAAAAACCGCAAGCTACCATGGGAATTTTATTAAGTTAAATGGGGTTTTAAAACATTCTCAGTAAATTAATTAACTGAGGCTGGAGTCCTAAAGAAACTTAGGGATTATCCACACCTTCATTTGCCCCACTGTTTCCCCCCAGGGAAGCCCAACCTTCAGTGCTGAATCGGGTTTTCCAAAGATTGGTGTTTGTTCCGATTTAGCACTAGAGAGCAGGTTTTCCAGAGGGAAACAACAGGGCAAAGGCAAAACTGCTGGGACCCATGCCTTGAAAGCGTGCAATAAGCAGAAAACTTCTTGAGCCCATGCTTTCTAGGGATAGGGCAAGCAGAAATGTGAATGAGCGCTTTCTTGAGCGTTCAATGGGACTCACTTGCAAGCAAACATGCATAGGAGTGCAGTGTAAATAAGGCACTGTTACTTTAGTTATCTCTAAGTTTCGTACTTCACCCATTTAATGGACTTTGGCGTCTCTAGCTGTAGATCCAAAATTCCTTCGTGGATCACATCACATTTTTCAGGCTCACCACAGCAAGGTTCTGCTAGCCCTCTGCATGCGTTACTCTGTATAATCTTACTCAGGAGATGTGTTATCTGCAAAGCAAACATTGGAAGAAGCAGGGTTCGTAGAATCATGGAATTTTAGAGTTGGAAGAGACCCCAAGGATCATCTAGTCCAATGCCCTGAAATGCAGGAATGCTGCCCACAACCATCCCTGGGTGGGCTTGAACCACCAACCTTCTGGTTAGCAGCCAGACTAAATGGAATTGCTGGGAGCGTTTCAACATCACTTACCTTATTTTTATCATCCACCGATGCTGCTTCCAGTATATAGTCCTCGCGTCCATGGAAGTTAATTCTGACACGTCTTCCTTCACTGTATGCACAGGATTTGACTTGGGGAAACGGGAACTGTTTTTTGATTATCCCTTTCTCTATGTTAAAAATTGTCTTGGTGCTCAGATCAATCTGCGGGGGGAAACAGTGATTTTTCTCGGTGAGGTATTTTTCACGGCCAGTCTTTTCTCCCTAGTGAAGAGCCAACAGCCTCTCCTCAAATTAAGATGCGCAGCCATTTGGTTTTTTTAAAAAAAAGACTGTGAAAATGTATCTTTTTATTGATGATAATAATCAAGACAAACATTCTCTTCATCACTTAGTCACCATAACATATTTATTTAAGTTAGTGACCGAATAGAGATTGATTCTGTCTGCTGCTTCCTTATCCCGTTTTCTTGTGATAAATATGCATCGATTTATCATTTTGAAGTGTTATTTCCTTTGAAATTTTCCAGCCTCTTGCTCTACCTAAGGCAAGAACCTCAGCTTATATGGAAGGATATTAGCCAGATGCAAATGCTTGATTCAGTCTAGTACCTTCACTTGTACCATCAGGGAAGGATTTGAGGGCAGATGTCCAGGGGCCCTTTAACAGAAAGGACTCCAAATGCAGCTAGGCTGGCTTGCCTCCTTCTGAATTGAAGCAATATGCATTGCAATCTAAAAGAAGGAGACCATTAAGTCTAGACTCTGAATACCCTGCTTCACAAAGAGTGGAAGGGACACAGAGCTGTCTTCAGCATATGCGGCCCCAGGGTGCAAAGATCCACCCGGCATCCGTCTATCCCCGGTTGCCCAGTCCCAGGCATGCAGGAAAGTGGAGCCAGCCAGCCACCTCAGCATCTCGCTGGCTCAGTCACCCCCAAACTCGCGGCGCAGAGCCGCCCACAGCAAAAGAGCCCACCACGGCGCTCCGGCCGATGGGCGGGCTATTTCCTGGACTCAAATCTCCGGCCCCGGACTCTCAGCCTGGCACCCCTGAGAGCCCCACGCCCGGGTGCCCCGCACCCCTAGCGCCTATGAGTAAGACGGCCCTGCATGGACACACTTGAAGATGTTGGGAGCAGTCGGTGGGGAAGAACACATAATTCCCTCTGCCCTCTGTGTCCTCTCTCTCTCTCTCTTCCCCCAGTTGTTTGTATTTAGTTGTTGGCATCTGTCTTTCTCAAGAGACAATGGAGTGCACCTCCAGTCAAACCACTATGTTAGCACTATGTTAGGAGCCAGTGTGGTGTAGTGGTTAAGAGCGGTAGTCACGTAATCTGGGTAACCGGGTTCGCGTCTCCGCTCCTCCACATGCAGCTGCTGAGTGACCTTGGGCCAGTCACACTTCTTTGAAGTCTCTCAGCCCCACTCACCTCACAGAGTGTTTGTTGTGGGGGAGGAAGGGAAAGGAGATTGTTAGCCGCTTTGAGACTCCTGAAGGGGAGTGAAAGGCGGGATATCAAATCCAAACTCTTCTTCTTCTTAGCAGCACCAAGGCTGTGCAGTGTGTATGGAGGTCCTGGGCTGCCCAGATGACAAGACACCCCACCCCCTCAGCCTCACTGATGTGGTACAAAGTTTGGCAGAGCAATACGTTTGGCAAAAGCACTCAACGCACACGGACACCCTATCTGCATCTCCTCTTTGTCTTATTTTCCCCAAAGCTGAACACACATTCGGCTCATTCTTGGAGAAAAATGAAATCTGAAGAGTCACTCTAGTATCCCGTGCTAGCACATTTTCTAAAAAGCATCCTTCGCCAAGGAATATCCTTCACATATTCACCAAGGGGCTTACCGTATATTACTATACTGCATCTATTACGAGGACATTCATTCCTTATGTATCACACCCATTTTACAAATTCCCAGGTAGATAACTTTTACAACTCCCTCCCCTTTTGTCGCTTTGAAATCACTAACCAAGAGGCACTATTCTGTGGCCCGGGGGATGGTTAAATCTCTCTACCCACCAAACCAACACTCAGTGATGCATTCTAAGAGTGGCAACGCACACACATTACTTAGTCCTTTTTATGGTGTGCTGCTAATTCCTAACACTCTTTTGCTGCTCTGTAAACTGCAAATCACAAATTGCATTTGTTTGACTGTAACTTAGTTACTGATCTGTGGCCATGATAATAATAAAGATTGAAAGATGTACCAATGTGCAGAAAACAGGGATCATTGGAAGGTTGGGTGGGGGTTGTTATCTCAGCTTAATAACTCACGAAAGTTTGTTTGTTTTTAATTGAACTGAAATGAGCTGCATTAGGCTGCAATCTTACGCAAGCCTCATTGAATGCACTGGAACTTTACTCCCTCCACCTTACATAGGATCAGGCCCCCTGCTTGCCTGTTTCAGCAAGAAGGCAAAATGTGCTATGCTCCACCCGCTTAGAAACTACAGCTGAGCAGGCAGCTTCCAAGCAAGCCCCTATCAGCTGAAATCCAGGTGCTTCAGATCTTGGGTGTCTGTCTTCTGCCAAGCCCAGTGGGCTTGTACACCACCAGCCATGCTAAAGGGCAACCTTTTGCTGCTTTGTTTTTGCTTTGATGTTGAAAGCTGAGCCTCCCCACTGAGCTTCCCTGCTGAGCTCAGTCCGGAACTAAATTAACCCAGTATTTGCTGGTGCTTACTATTAGCAAATGAATTATCCATTTGCCATCCGGCTGTGAATACTTGAAGGCCTACTCCCTGCCTTGCAGACCATTCCCCACCTGGCCTAGAAGGGAAGGACCCCAACTGACTGACTATAACAGCTGAGGTTGCCGAACAGACTCTTGGGCCGGGATGTTGCGGCTATTGGGGTTTTGCATCTTTATTTTAGTTTTGTTGTGATTTACGTGGAAATGGTTCCGTTTGTTTTTGTTTTAAGTTTAATTTGTTGCTAACGACTGCTTTTGCTATGCTGTAGCTATGTATTTTTTATGTTGTAAACTGCCTTGAGAGGTAGGCATCTGAAACTCTTCCTGCTGTGGGAATTTGGAGGGGGAGGACAGGGAGGTGGAAAGTTACCCTTGAATTTGTACTCTTGAATTTGGCTGGGCAGCTGCTTAAAGATCCAAGACCACTTCCAGAGGGAGAGGAGATTGCCAACTCTGCTCCACTCCAGAATGGCTTCCTTCCATTTTTGTTCTTATTATGGCAAATGAATTTATTGTGGTTGAGTTTTCCTGGGCAACCGATACACGCACTGGGCACCGACTGACAAGCCATTCTGACTCGAGTTGCTATGCAGAACCTGAAAAGAGGTTAAGGATTTGATTATGAGTGTACTTCCCAGGACAGAAGTATTTGCAGGCTGTTGCTTATAGCTAGACAAGCCATTATAACACCAGTCGGTTGCTATACTTTCGCACAGTTTGACTTCTGCTTTCCAAGATAGATACCATGCAGAAGCAATCTGATTATCTGAAGGCAACTCACTGGAAGATTATCTGTGATGTATTGTTGACAAAGGGCCAGAATAATCTTGTTTCGGTGTTGAATAAAAGTGATGACATCATGCCTCGCCCTAAGGTACTTTCCACCTCTCCACCAGGGTAATTCTGCTAGGAAATGACCAATGAAAAGCAAGCTAAGGCGGTATCTTCAAACAAAGAATTCCCCTGTGCTGTGAGTTGTTTGCACAGCAGGATACAGTCAGAGATGAAAATCACAGCCAGGAGTATTGACTGTCTCACTCCAGTACACAGCATTGATTTCTAATCATGTGTGAAAATGTAGTAAGTGGCTGAAAGAGAGAACACACTCCAGGCTGGACGGCTAAGCAGTAGCACTAAACCTACACACTGTGATTTCCTGCCGACTAATTATTAAATACTTCCAAATTTCAGCAGCAAGGGAGGCAGAGCTTCTAATGAACCTGATGGCAAACAAAGGTTTGGTTGGTAAGCCATTGACTGGAAATTGATTAGGGGTCAAACTATGAATGATGAGAAAGGTTCAGTTTTTTTGCTGTTTGTGTGTGTGTGCATTACAGTGAACATTCAAACTGTGCTGAATGCCAACTTTAACAAAACAATCCTAAATTAATTTTGTGGCTGCCTGATTCTGTCCAAAGATGGATGTGGAAGATGCCTGATTATTACGGTATGATTGCGTCTTAAATGGGTTTTCAGTACCAAGGGTTCTGTATATACATGAAAATCACATATCTGAGTTGCCTCAGTGCTAGCAGATGAGGGGGAAAGAGAGAGAGAGAGAAAGCTAGGGATGCTCTCACAAGAACTCTGAGCACCCTTGAGATCTTGCAAAAGCATCACAGAACTAGCTTGCTGAGCAAGCCTTGAACTCCACACACACCCCGGCCCAAAGTAAGGCAGAGGGCTTAAAAGCTCTTTCTGCACCAATAAACCCAAGCAGGCCCTGTGCAAATAGAGCTTTCAAGGTGTCCACCTTCCTTGGATTTAACTTGTGCAATTGTATGAAATCGCACAAGTTAAACGCAAGTAAGATGCAGTTGTACTGTGCATGAATTTGTTGCAAAGATTCAGGTCAGTTTCTCCTACTACTTGGGAAACGGTGTGAGGTTTGCTGCTTTAGTTCCTGTTCCATGTCTTGAAATGTGCACACTGTTTTTGGATCAACACTTTTGACTGCATGCATGCATGAAAAACTAAAAATCCCTGCATAGAAAAAGAGTAAATCAGGAAGAAACGTTTTCATTGGCATGCCTGTTCTGTAGGTGCTGAAATGTTTCAAATGCGAAATTCCATAGACACACAAACCACCTGCAACTGGAAGTCCAGGAAGAGATTTATGTTAGCAAAGTCACTTAAATAACACGGATGGAGACAAGAGAGAAAATAAATCCTGGTTACACTGTACTGTGGTTACACAGGAAATCTGGACCATAGCTGTCAACTTACAGATTTGAAAATAAGGGACCAGCAGCCTCAAAAATAAGGGATCGGCAGCCAAAATAAGGGACTTTCCGGGCACAGGTATGTTCAACTTCTGAGCCCCTCCGAGCCAAAGGCAGAAAGCCCAGCCAGCAGCCAAACGAAGCCTCAAGCGGTGCTTCCCACAGCACAGCAACCCGGCAAAGGGGATGCAGCAAGGGAAACCACCGTCACCTTTCCGTTGGGAAGCGCTGAGCAAAGGCAAGTCCCCAGGCAACGTGGCTGATTTGATCAGCACAAGGCATGCAAGCTCCACCCCCCCAGTCGTTCTTAGACTCCTTATTGGGTGAGCAACACAGCCAAGCAACACAGTTGGAACCTCCCTCCTCCCTGGCCAGCAGGGAGGGAGAGAGAGGAGCTGCTTCCTTTGAAACCTGGGAAATTTAAGGGACATCATCAATAAGGGACAGGAGTGGGACATGGCGTTGGGATAAGGGACTGTCTCGCGAAATAAGGGATGCTTGACAGCTATGATCTGGACAAAAATGTATGATTTGAGGAGACATAAGCAAAGAGGTTTTGTCTTTCTTACATTGCAGGCAGCCATTCAACCAAACACACAGAAGAAAAACTCCCTCAAGGTGCATGCTACCTCAGTGAAGATCACGCCATGTTGCCTGGTCACTAAACACCTCCACCCTCTTGGGTAGTTGACTAATACTCTGAAGGCAATTAACCCTTAAGTTACACACTGAATGATCCCTTCTGTCGCACTTCCAACACTTTACCGTTTATAATTCAGTGGAAAGGAATGGCCTGGCCCTTTGACTTTGGCAAGACTCATAGATATTCATCATCTAACCTGCAAGTTAGAACACACAAATCATGGGGAGTTTCACCCATAAACTGTTGTGTTTGGAAAAGGGGGAAAGTTACATTTGTAGAGTTACCTGCAAAATCCTTTTCTGCCACCGGTAGCGGTTATATTTGTAGACAATGAAGTTGAATTGTGAGCTGTTTGGCAAGTCCAGGGAATCCTGCAAGAGATTAGCGTACTTGAATAAGTCATTGCTCTCCTTCTGTTCATCTTACTGCACTGTTCCCTTTTGTGTCTCCATGATTTGCAGCACATCTGCCCTGGGATGAATTGTAGCACCTTAATGGATTGATTTTTGGAAGTGTTCAGCATCCACAAATCCTAATGATTTGTGAGCAGTGGGAACCTGGAGCATAAAAGGGAGAGGAAGGGATCTGTAAGCAAACCAGCCAAGACAGATAAAGGGCAGGCCGATAGTTCAGAATAATGCAGAAACAAGGTGTTCCATATTCACAAATCAAAGTTGCCTATTTAATCCTATTTATGTTTGCAATCTGAGTGACTTGGCAAATTGTAAACACTTTCAATAGCTCTCCTAAGAGCTATTGAAAGCGCTCCCGATACCATGGGCTGCTGTTGGAGCCAATTACTGTGGCTGCTGTATCAATGCAGTGGCGCAATTTTATGTACTGTGCTTGCAACTCAAGCTGACCCGGAGCTGCCGAACATGAGCCATAACTTTCATCGTCAGGTAGGCTGGGGCGACACCACACAGCATGTGCAGCAAACAATTGGTGGAAGCAACAACAACAACAACAACAACAACAACAGAAATTAAAAGAGGGCTGCAAAAAGAAGGGAGGAGGGAAAGGAACAGGCAATGAACAATGATAATCAGTAGCTGCCATGTATGAATTGCAGCCATGCCTTATTGGCTTTCCCTGTAGCATTTCCCCAAGGAACAGAACATTGAAACAGAGCAAAATCTCAGACTGTTCAGAGCCCCTCTGAGGGATGGATGGATGAGGGGCACCTTGAAAGGGGAGGAATGGCTAAGTTCCAGGGAAGAATGAGATTCTACACCAGAGACAGTCTTCCTTCTCTCACCAGGCAAGATCCGGATGGGTTGAATGCAGCCCTGCCATCAACATGTGGAATTTCTTGGGCAGTTGTTTGGGACCCATTATGTCACCGACTGGTTGGATGCAGAGGAATGGTGGGAGGAGCAAGCTGGGGAATCCCCAAGGGAAGAAGACTCAGAGGCCGGGATGACAATGAATAATTAGAGGGAGAAGGTTGGGAAAGAGCAGGTGTCAGAAGACGAAGAGGTAACTGGGCTTAGTGTCAGGGAAGAGCCAGAACGCACTGCTTCGTCAGTAGCAGGGGAGGTTTCTGAGCAAGAACTGCCAGAAGAGAAAGACAGGGAAATGATGCATGAAGCAGAACAGGGGGCAGCCCTATAATCCACCAGAGCCGGGAGAAGGAAGTTCAGACTCAGAAAGGGGGGGAGCATTCACATCAACACAGGCAAGGAGGGAAATGAAATGTAAAGATCAAAGACGTCTCGCGAGGTTTCCACGCCTACTTAGTTGGCACCGGAATCGAAAGAAGCCACTCCCCGAATTTGACTCGATAGGTTCGGACTCATGATTTTGAACTGTAGCTGTCCTTTTGTATATATGTAATAAAGACTTTAAATCACACTGAGTGTACTGGAGTGCTACTGTGAAGAGGGAACACCACCTTGAGTTGGGAGAGTCTGTGGCAGAGAGAAGTGGCAGCTTCTGATTACTGTATAAAATCATACATAAATATAAATAAAAAAAATATGATTTGTTAGTAAACATATTGCACATGGAAGGAAGGTGGGGTACCTTACCGCCCACGTTGCAGTCTGCTTTTCTTCTTTTTCTTCTGCATTTCTCTCTCTTTCTGCTAAATCCAGGGCTTCTTCGACGCTCAGTTCTTTGTTTTTCACCATGTTCATAATTTTCAAGATTTTTCCTTGGCTTAGCTTGAGAGAGAGAAAGAGAGAGAGAAATGTTTTTGAACAATAAAAAATCATTGAACAGGGAGAACGATGTTCGCCCTACCAGTGGCGTAGCGTGGGTTGTCAGCACCCGGGGCAAGGCAAGTAATTTGCGCCCCCTAACCCGTGGATTTCAGCACTCGAGTGCGAGCGCGCCCTCGGACTTTTCCGGTAACACTTGACTTTATAGAATCATAGAATCGTAGAGTTGGAAGGGACCCGATGGTCATCTAGTCCAACCCCCTGTGGTGATGATGATGATGATGATGATACATTTTATATATACCCCGCCCTCCCCAGCCAGAGCCGGGCTCAGGGCGGCTAACACCGGTAAAATTACAATAGAAACATAATGGGGGGAGGGACCAATTTAAAATACAGGTTAAAATGCAATTGGAAAAGCAGCCTCATTTTAAAAGTAGCCCACAAATCAAAACTGTAAGGGGAGGGAAGACATAAGGGTCCCACTGAGTCCAAACCAAAGGCCAGGTGGAACAGCTCTGTCTTGCAGGCCCTGAGGAAAGATGCAGGACCACGCAGCTCTCCTGTGCGGGGATCGAACCTGCAACCTTGACATCCCTATTTCCATAGGGTTCGGGTTTCCGAGTGGCTAGGGAAACCAAGCTGGATGGGGAGGGGAAGCCACATACATGAGTCTGACCAAACTGTTGGTGTTGACCTTTAAAGCCCTAAACTGTTGGTGTTGACCTTTAAAGACCTAAACGGCCTTGGCCCAGTATACCTGAAGGAGCATCTCCACCCCCATCATTCTGCCCGGACACTGAGGTCCAGCGCCGAGGGCCTTCTGGCGGTTCCCTCCCTGCGAGAAGCAACATTACAGAGAACCAGGCAGAGGGCCTTCTCGGTGGAGGCACCTGCCCTGTGGAACGGCCTCCCACCAGATGTCAAAGAGAAGAACAACTACCAGACTTTTAGAAGACATCCAAAGGCAGCCCTGTTTAGGGAAGCTTTTAATGTTTGATGTATTAATAGTTTTTTGGAAGCCGCCCAGAGTGGCTGGGGAAGCCGAGCCAGATGGGAAGGGTATAAATAATTTATTTTTATTTTTATTAGACACCCCCCAAGCCAAGGAGATAAGTAACTCTACAACTTCAGAAGTCATCTGAAGGGAAGTTTTTTTAAAATGTTTCATGTTTTATTATATTTTTATCCAAGGTGACTGGGGCAGCCCAGTCAGATGGGAAGGGTATAAATAATAACATTATTACTATTATTATTATTATTATGGAATAGGGCGTCTCAATTTTCTTTGATGAAATGTTGCAAGGTATTCCGATTAATGCTTTTTATAGGCTATTGGACACGGTGCGAGTTTATGGCTGCCATGTATTGGCCTGAAAGGAAGCGCAGCCGGCGTCAGGGAACTGCTGGAGGATGGAGCTTGCAAGTGTTAGAATGCAAAACGCGGACAGGTTCAGGCGCGCAAGAAGGTGGGGGAAAGGGGAGCCCGGATGGCTCAGTTTAAGAGCACGGCGGTGATAAGGCCAAGGTTGCAGGTTCGATCCCTTGTAGGGGGGCAGCGGAGTATTACTGCATTGCAGCTCCCTTCCAGCTCGACAGATTCTATGAAAGCGCATGGAGCGCGGAAGTTGCATTGCAAGTAGTACGCAGGGGGGGCGCAAGGGTTGCAGAGAGAGAGAGGGAGGGAGGGAGGGGGGAACTGGCCCTCCGCTGGACAACTGACCCGGCCGGGCTCTGTTTCCCAGGGAAGCAGGAAGTTGCAATCCAAAGTTGCAGAAGCGCCCTGCTCCTTCTTCCGCGGAGGGAAACGCTCCTGTGGAGGCGGGAGGCAGCGAGGAGGCGACGAGGTGAGGCTTTTGTGAGGCAGGGAGAGGAAAGACGGGGGAGGGAACCCAAGGAGGATTTGCACGAGAGGGGATGAAGGGGAAACGCGCCTCCCACGCGGAGCACTTTTCCCCGGGAAATGCACGGGGTGGGGTCGTGGCTGATCCGTGCTGTGCGCTCGCGTCGTGCGGCCCAAAGTGGGCTGCAGGATCGCCAATGCAAGACCCACTTTTAAAACCTCCCCCTCCCCCAGCTCTGGAAAAAAAGGGGGAAGGGGATGGCGTCGACGTCGGGGTGCGGAGGCTGCCCGTGCCCGGCCAGGCGTCGGTGGCGGCGTCGCCGCTGCTGCAGCGGCTGCTCCTCCTGCGAGCAGTGAGTGGAGCGCAGCTGCAGCGGCGGCGGGGGGGCGCGCGCTAGGGCGCAAGGCTGGCGGTTGCGGCGGGGAGCCCGGCGGAGGAAGGAACTTGTCCCTTCCCTCTGGACTTGCGCCCCCCGCAGATGTTGCGCCCGGTGCGGCCGGCATCCCTGGCACCCCCCACGCTACGCCACTGCGCCCTACCCACCTGGCAAGTCTGGCTACAGCAAGTCTTGTGACAACTGCACTGGCAGTGTATCGGTCATAAAATTACTATTTCATTCATATTTTATGTTTTATCGACAACTTGCCCAGCAAATATAATCTCCCTTTGAAGCCAAGCAGGAGCCTACAAGATATCAAATATACAGGGCTTTGTATGTTTTTGAAAGACAGGGTGGTAGAATTTGGCGCTCAGATTGCTCCGAGGAAATCTCCCTGGCTTGGCTGAGCCTAGCAAGAAGGAAGGATATCAATTCTGAATGCTTTGTGCCGGAGTCTCTCTCTGCTTGCACAAAGCACTGCATAACAAATAGCAAGAAGCTAAACAGGTAACATCAGATATTTAGAGGGGACACAGCTAGTTTTGTGTATGGAAATGCATTCGCTCCGGGTTTTAGCTGTCTCTGAAACTTGTCGGAAAATGTTACACTTTGCCCGTTGAACGTAAATGAAACAAAAAACCAGGGGAAGCTGTTCATAACATTACTCAACAGGGATATTATTTATTGCTCTTAAATCAACAAACACAATCCTATGGCCCCTGGGAGAACATCCTGGGGGCAATAGGATTTTTGCAGACAATGGAAATCTTATTTTAAAGGAACAACTTGGCTAACTTACACGCCACCTAACCTTCTGGTCTACCATGGCAAGACCAGCAGTGCTTTGGATTTTGGGGGGTCATCTGTCTTCAAGTTCCCCCTTTCCTGGCCAGGTAGGATTACACAAAAGAAGTTAAAGGTTATTCAGTAGTCCTTGATGAACTTAGTCTTTGCCAATTCCTGTGCAAAATGACCTCTAATCTGCACATCTTGAAACTAATAGGCAAATCAATATCCACTGGGTTTCACACTTCTCAAGTTTTATTGAGACAAATATTCCTGCCTGTTCAGATATAGAAGAACCCTGTCATGTGGTCCCCAGTCCTCCAGCTGGCAAGAGGTTTCAGGGACAGAACACTACTTGGGTTGGGTACCCATTGCAAGGTGGCCATTGGAGGGCTACTGGCATCTTGTAATATTTGGGGGGGGGTTGCAATGTAACAAGCTTTTTTAATAGTCTTACAATACATTACGTATATACAGTACATCTTGTAGAGTAAATTGAGATTTTGGGCTGAAACAGAATGGATTAGGATAAACACATATTTCAAAACATTTTTTAAAAGCCCAGAAGCATACTGGAGCAGAATAATAGGTAAGAAACATGCAAAAGTGATCCTGATAATAAATTGATAGATATGTCCATCCCACAGCTTATTAAAAAAAATAGGATGGAACTAGATGTTATCTTGGTAGAGATGTGGTGCTCAGTAGCAGAGCTTCATTCTCCGGCACCGGGGGGGTGGAGAGCAGGTGGTGGCGGGGCTGGCGCACGACCTGGGGGTGGGGCAAGGTGTCTGCAGGGGCGTGGTGCCCAGCACGGGTGGGGGGGCAGCCGCAATGGCCCCCCACAGGGATCACGCTGCCGGGGACGGTGCGCTCCTCTTCCTCTGCCAGTGGTGGTGCCAGCGCAGGGTCTCAGAGGTGCATATTTAGGGAAGGATAGAGAGGCAAAAAAGTCTCATTTTGGAGCCTGCATTGGGGGGCAGGTATGAAAATGCAGGGGGCAACATTTCCATGCCAGAATTGAAAAGGAAAGAAGCATCCCTTCTTCCTGCTCCTCCTTCAGTTCTTCTCTCAAAGGGAAATCCTTTTGTTTAGGTTTGGTAAGACCTCAGTATCAATCTGATAATCACTGAGGGCTTCAACCTTTGAAAAGAGAGCTCAAGACTATGGCTGCAGGCTAATTCTTCATGGTGTGCACAGCCACACACAGGTTGCTTCCAGGCTGCCACTATTTGGGGGGGGGGGCAGGATTTAATCACATACCGGCAAATTCAGTTGTGTAAAAACACAGTTAAGTGACAGGAAAACGGACCTGGAAGTGTGGGATAGCACTTTTTTGAGGCAACATCATCTACAAGCAAATCAGAAATAGATGCTCATTAAATAGGCAATATCATCTAATCTCCCTGCAAACAGATGAGGATGAATGCTCAAGAAACCACAGCTTGCTTATAAAGGCATTATTTTTCCTTTTTTAAAGAAAACCATTTATTATTATTTTCATTAAACACTACCAACAACAAATATAAAACCACGCAGAATCATTTCAGTTGCAAGCCCATGCAAAGCAAAACACAGCAAAGAACCAGGGAAAGTATCTACCAGTGTAATATTGGTAAGCACTCTGCTCTCATGCATGCTGTGATTCATTCTGTTGAAAGAATCCTGTGCCTCATGCATTACCCTACTTTCAGTCAACTGCCATACAGCCTCTCCATGGAGGGGCTTGACAGGCCGGAAGATATAGAGTACGCTGCCCCTTCTTTATGAAGCAAAAGAACAGAAATCAAAGCTGCCCCATTTTGAGACACCCTTTAAGAAGAAGAGTTTGGATTTGATATCCCGCCTTTCACTCCCCTTCAGGAGTCTCAAAGCGGCTAACATTCTCCTTTCCCTTCCTCCCCCACAACAAACACTCTGTGAGGTGAGTGGGGCTGAGAGACTTCAGAGAAGTGTGACTGGCCCAAGGTCACCCAGCAGCTGCATGTGGAGGAGCGGAGACGCGAACCTGGTTCCCCAGATTACAAGACAACCGCTCTTAACCACTACACCACACTGGCTCTCTTTAAAGCCCTCCTCTGTGTAAGGCGATCCATGTCTGTGTTCCAGACGGGATTAATCCAGGTGTCCATTAGGGGCTCCAACTTGGCTTTCCAAGGAGGAGCAACAGTCAGTTGCGCTGTGCCAACAATGGCAAAAAACCAGAAGATTCTTTTTCTAATTGCCACTTCCTTATATTCTCCTCCCTGGGGAGGGATCAGAGCCCATGCTTAGAGTGCAAAAAGTGATGGGGGTGTTATGTATTCAGTGGTCTGTGTTTGCCTAAGCTTGAGTCTGGACTAAGGATTCTGAGCCCCTGCGTTCTGATTCGATACTTGATATCCAATCACAGAACATTTCAGGATTTGGACTCTGACTTACGATTCGCAGCTTGGAAGTTTGGGAGTGGGAGTGTCTGAGGCTGTAAGAAATGTATATAAGGAGTTGCTTTGCCCCTGTTGTCCTGTTCTGTTTGTTCTTGCTGTTATCACTGTGTCTTGTCTTGTGGGAACCCACCTACACTTCTACCCGGGATCCACAGCAAGTCGGAGTGGAGAATGGTGAGCTAGCTCTGGTGTAAAGCAGATGAGAACAGATGAAGTCCCTGATGAAGAAGAGAAGAAGAAGAGTTTGGATTTGATATCCCGCTTTATCACTACCCGAAGGAGTCTCAAAGCGGCCCCCACAACAAACACTCTGTGAGGTAAGTGGGGCTAAGAGACTTCAAAGAAGTGTGACTAGCGCAAGGTCACCCAGCAGCTGCATGTCGAGGAGCGGAGACTCGAACCCGGTGCACCAGATTACGAGACTACCGCTCCTAACCACTACACCACACTGGCTCTCTGAACTGAGCCAAAGGCCCATCTACCCCAACTTCATGTCCTCACAGTGGCTAATCAGATGCTCATGAGAAGCCCACAAGCAGTTTGTTTGGACTAGATGATTGCCAGGGTCCCTTCCAGTTCTATGATTTTATGAAACGGGACCTGAGTGAAGCGGCACAACTTTGATTCCCAGCAACTGATATCCTTTTTTCTTAGTCGGAGATCCTCATACGTTTAATTGAAACAGTTCTGCTTCTCTGCGGTGTGACTGCAACATGGAATGGCCTTCTTAATTCTCTTCATAATGTATGAAGACAAAGCATTTTCAGGAAGGAAACAAGTCTCTCCCCCCCCCTTTTGGTAATCCCCCCCCCTTTAAAGATTAGTTATGAAGTTAGCTTACTGCTGTTGGAGGCCTTCCCCAGAGACAGAGGAAAGGAAAACAATGCAGGGGGGAGTTCTCTTAAAAGATGTCGCGTTTTGTTCACAATCTCAATGCACATCTGTAAGCAGATGTTGGAGGGATAAGAGAATGTTTTGGGGTGTGTGTGTGTTTTTAACAAAATAAAAGAAGGAAATGACACTTCTGTCGGCAAGATTTTTCAGAATTGTTTGCCTGAAGACTTCTGATTTAACTGATCTTTCTGACAGCAATAAATTAATTCAGTATTTCTTTTTAAAACTTGAAAACAAGTACTTGAAAGGAAGAAGTACGTCCTGACATTTTTCATTTAGCAACTAGATGGTGTGTTTTTCTTCTCCGCTCTCCCCTCCGTTGTGCTCAGAACATTTCTTTTCCTCCCCCAACCACCCCGTTCTTCAATGGATAACAGGTTTCTTCCAGTGAAATGTCACAAAGACAGATGATTGTTCAGAGGTCTAACAAAATGTGACTGGTGAAACCAGATGTAATGAACCAGACACAGGGCCGCGAACTGAACTCGGTGGCAACTTGTTTTCAATCGAGCAAGCCTTGAACTGTAGCGCTGGGAGGCAGCTGAAGGTCTTCTAGCTCAACCCCTGGAACAGAGGCTGGCTGACTCACACTCAAACCTCATTAACTGACAGGCGATTTAAAGCATCTTCCATGTTGCAGTACAATCTGTCACTTCTGCAGCTCCCAGCAGCATGCATTTCCAATCCCTGCCCATTCTTTCTCCTACTTTTCCTTACAAATTCTTATTTCTGTTAGGATGGCATCATAAAGGTAAAGGTAAAGGGACCGCTGATCATTAGGTCCAGTCGTGACCGACTCTGGGGTTGCGGAGCTCATCTCGCTTTATTGGCCGAGGGAGCCGGCGTACAGCTTCCGGGTCATGTGGCCAGCATGACTAAGCCGCTTCTGGCGAACCAGAGCAGCGCACGGAAACGCCATTTACCTTCCCACCAGTGTGGTACCTATTTATCTACTTGCACTTTGACGTGCTTTTGAACTGCTAGGTTGGCAGGAGCAGGGACTAAGCAATGGGAGCTCACCCCGTCGCGGGGATTCGAACTGCCGACCTTCTGATCGGCGAGTCCTAGGCTCTGTGGTTTAACCCACAGCACCACCCACATCCCTGGATGGCATCATACACCTCACCAAAACGAAAAAGACAAAAAGAGGGGGAGAGACATCAAGGCACACTTTCCCATAAGCTTTGCTCATTTATATGTACAGGTGCAAATTTAGTAATAATTGCTGTCCTTCAGATAGAAATGCAGTGTGTAGAAGGCATGTGTAGAAGGCAATGGCCTGTGGGCCAGCTGTTGATTTAGAAGACATCTGAAGACAGCCTTGTATAGGGAACTTTTTAATGTTTGATGTCTCACTGTGTTTTAATTTGTTGCAAGCGACCCAGAGTGGCTGGGGTAACCCAGTCAGATGGGTGGCATATAAATAATAAATTATTATTATATTATTATTGTTACTTCAAGGTGCTCTCCTGTCTAAGTTTCTTTACCTTTAAACCAGACTCAAACCCCACAACCCTTCAAAAAAGAGGGCTAACCTTTACAAAGTAAGACGTGTGATCCTCATCCCTTTCACTCTCTGCCTCATTTCTTTGGCAATCACTTGTAGCTGAATAAGATTGTCTTCCATAAGCAAGGTTTTAACAAGGGGTCAGTAAGTGACTGTGGAGGCCAATTCTGAATCCACATGTCCCACAGTGGGGACATAGGTTTCCGGGCAGGAGTTTATCACGGTGAGGGTTTGCCAAGCATGCCTTCCTCTTAGCACGTTTCTCCCTTTCGTCCTGAGTTCGAGCCTCTTCAAAGTCTTTGAAGAGGTCTTTGGTAGAGGCTGTTCTCCAGTTGGAGTGCTCACAGGCCAACGTTTCCCAGTTGCCAATGTTTATTCTACATTTTTTTTAGATTTGCCTTGAGAGAGTCTTTAAATCTCTTGTTGACCATCAACATTACGCTTTCCATTTTTTAGTTCGGAACAGTTGCTTTGGAAGATAATAATCAGGTATCCACACAACATGATCAGTCCAATGAAGCTGATGTTGAAGAATCATTGCTTCAACACTGGTGATATTTACTTCTTCCAGTACATTGGCATTAGTTCGCTTGTCTTCCCAAGTGATCTGTAAACATTTTCGGTGACACTGTTGATGGAATCTTTCGAGGAGTTAGATATTATAAGTGGTCCATGTTTCTTCATGCCTTATTTAAAACCCTCTAATCTTTGGAACTTTGTCCCTTAGTCTGGTGCCTGGTGTCTTCTCTAACATCTCCTTCTATTCTGCCATGCCTGACCTACTGTGATAATCAGGCAACTCAGCCAATGACTGCCACAGGCTTTTCACCACAGTCAACATCACCACTAAGGCTATGAAATTAGCTGGGATTCCTGCATGGCAGGGGGTGGCTCTAGATGACCTCTGGGTCCATTCCTACTCTTTGATATCCATTACAGCAGAGGTGGCTAATCTCCAGCCAAGGAGCTGAATGATCACCCCATCAAAGTGCCATATTTTTTGCTCCATAAGACACACCTGACCATAAGACACACCTAGTTTTTAGAGGAGTAAAACAAGGGAAAAAATTCTTCACAGAGCGTGTAAGCGGTTTTCGCTTTTCTTGCTTTAAAGCCACTTACATGGCTTCTGTCCCGCTTTGCGGAGCTCTCACTTTGCTTGCCCATCCCTCCTCGCTGTAAAGCGAGGCAACACCGGAGCAAGAAGAGGAGGAGGAGACATTGGGACAGGTGCTTTGCTTGCTTTACAGTGAGGCAGGAGGAGGACCATGTCTCCCGTCCGTCCCTCCACCCACCTTGCTATAAAGCCAGCAGAGCTTTAAAGCAAGAGCTGTGCAGAGCCTGTCAGTGGCTCTTGCTCTGCTGGCTTCACAGTAAGCTGGGAGGAGGGGTGGAAGGGGCTGTAAAGGCCTTGTTGTAAAGCTAGCAAGAGCCAGACGGATGGGAGCCATGGCTCCGGCTGTGGAGGCATCCCTCAGCTCATGGCTGCAGCAGCAGCCGAGGGATCCCTCTGCCATCCAGTGCATTCGCTCCATAAGACACACAGACATTTCTCCTTACTTTTTAGAAGGAAAAAAGTGTGTCTTATTGAGCAAAAAATTAAGTATATGTGTTAGGTTTCTGTTATGCCACTGTGCAGTTCTTGGAGTCACAAGACTCTGTTGACATTCCAGACTGTTGGAAGTCTCACGGGAGATGGGAGACGGATGTTGATGTTACTGGTTTCCTGTTTCTTTGTCCTGTTGTTCTCTGTCTCTCACAGAGAGCAGACGCATTTTCTTTTCTGTCTTGCGTAGTTAGAAATAAAGTAGCAATGTAGCACATATTTCTGGCTCCTTCTGCTGCTGTCTGGGTACTCTGCACAATGGAGAGCATGGCTGAAGTCTCATTCAAAGACTTAGGTCGTTAATCACCGTTGGAGGAGAGCCTGGATGGGTTCCGAAGATACGGCCGGAGGAGTAGCCGTTACAGCTTGATCGTACGGGGCTCCAACAATATGTAGTACTGAGTTGGGATGAGAGGTTTAAATTTGTCCTGATAGGGATGCAGATTGTCCCCTCCTCAGTCATCAGATGTCACATTTGATAATTATTTGCTGCATTTGGGGGGTCTGCAGCTCATTCCACTGAGTGTGGACCTGGGCTTCTGCCCTGAATTTCTGCTCTGACAGTACCACTGCGCAACTTGCTTCTTAGCCAGATTGCCTCCATGAAGCGTACAAGCAGACCAGGAAAACTGAAGTGTTTGTCCTTGGCATCTGCTAGATCAGGGTATACTGCCATGGATCAAGGAGGTTCTACTTTAGATGCAAATGAGCAAATGCCTTTTGTTGCTGTCCTTTTGTAACTCTGGAGAAGTAATGAGTCTAGAAACAATGGTGCCAACAGACTGCAGACAATGAGAAGAGAACAAATGTGGAATTGTCTGGCAAACAGACGTCATTAATATCAACCAGCTTTTTAAGCAAGCAGATGAAGCCAGCAGACATGTATATAAACAGTGCCAGAAATGTTAATAAATGTTGCTTTTCATATCCCAAGACTATAAAATGTAAAATATTCATGCCAAATGTGTGACTCATGTAGATATAACAATATCTTCTGTCTCAGCGATCATCAAGCCAGTTTAGTCCATTAAAACCATTTAGAGTACAAAGCTATCACTGAAATTGTTTGTAGATTTGATCAGCGTGTCAGCTGAGTGAGGAATTAAATGTGCAAAGTTTATTTTACCCTTTTTTAATATTCAAAGCACATCCTAACATGTCACTGAAATAAGAGGCAAACACATGCGAATGCCTTTTTAATGGAACGGGAGAGCATCTACAATAGACCAATATGTGTGGTCCTTGCTCCAGAAGTTGCCGGTTCCCATTGTGGCAAAAGCCCACAGTGAGCCTTCCAAAATTAAAAGTCCTCCTAGGTCTGCTCTTCTATTTCATAATACAGGTGGGAGGTGGCAAAGCTGGCTCCATATCTGAGTGGGCCTTGGGGCAAAGGACCTGGGGATCAGCGCTCCCTCTTATATTGAGGGACACCCCCTGCCAGACTTAGCTGCAAGTGATGGTGGCCCCAGTGGCTGGTGGCTGCCATCTTCATTTCCCACATTGCTCAGAGTGCTTAGCACAGTGTCATTCCAAAGCACTGTGGGAAATTTAAATGGAGCCTGCCCACTGTAAGGGGCTCAAGGCACACGTCAGAACTGGGGGGCTCTGCTAGGACACTGGGGTCCAGGCAGCTGCCATAATCTTCCAGGTGCTGCTAGCAGGCCTGGGAAACTGCATCGCTGAGTAGCCCCTTACAGCAGAGCTGGATTTAGGGTGGTGCAAGCTACATAGTGAGAGCTGGACCATAAAGAAGGCTGATTGCCGAAGAATTGATGCATTTGAATTATGGTGCTGGAGGAGACTCTTGAGAGTCCCATGGACTGCAAGAAGATCAGACCTCTCCATTCTGAAGGAAATCAGGCCTGAGTGCTCACTGGAAGGACAGATCCTGAAGCTGAGGCTCCAATACTTTGGCCACCTCATGAGAAGAGAAGACTCCCTGGAAAAGACGCTGATGTTGGGAAAGGTGGAGGGCACAAGGAGAAGGGGATGACAGAGGACGAGATGGTTGGACAGAGTCCTCGAAGCTACCAGCCTGAGTTTGACCAAACTGTGGGAGGCAGTGGAAGACAGGAGTGCCTGGCGTGCTCTGGTCCATGGGGTCACGAAGAGTCGGACACGACTAAACGACTAAACAACAACAACAACAAAGCTATGTAAGTCACACCAGGCACGCAGCCGAGGAGGGCACCTTCTCAAATCCCAGTAAGCACTTGCTCGGCTTCAGGAAGGAGGTGTGAGGGCTCTGACAAGGTACTGGAGTCTTCCTTCCTTCATCCCCAAGCTGGGCAAATGCTTACTGGGCGTTGGGGAGGAGATGGGAGGGCTCTAGGACCCTGTCAGAGCCTCACACCTCCTTCCCAAACCCCAACAGCAGCAAGAGCCCATGGCCTCAATAAGGTGGCATATACCAAGGTCCACACCTGCTTACAGCAAAAAACAACAACAATTCCCCACATTTAGAAAACTAGCAAGGAAGCAGTGCACCTTCAGGTCACCCGAAGGTGGTGCCTCAAAAGGCCTCAGTCTACTTCCAATCCTTTTTGGAGCAAGTTGTTCACGAGGCGCATTGCTCCTCATCCTCTTCTTGCCCATCTGAACTCCCTTTTACCATCATTTTGAGTTTGCCCCAGTGTCTTCCCCTCCTTCTGTCTTGGGCAGAGCATTTCACTCTAGCTCTGGCTCTAACTTCTCTTGCCACTTTTCAATCCCAGAAAGGTTTTATTTTAGTTTCCTTCCCCTGTGCATGGAGGAGTCATTTGCCTACATACAGAGACAAGCATCTCCCACAAGGATGGCAGCAAGGAACCCAGGCTGGGGGCAGCACATTTAGGAGAGATTTAAGGTGATGCACCCTTCACTTTGTGTGTTTATTGCATTTCCATTTCTGAAATGGTTTTGGCAGGTTTTTGAAGTGCTACCCAAAAAGCCTGCAAAGCCTGTAAATATGAAATAAAGATTCACTCCATGAACACTGATGCTTCTCCGTGGACAATGGTGCTTCTATCCTATCACCTTTGGTTTGCACACTGCAGTCTGTCTCCTGCCATGGAGAATCTGCCAGCCAGTAGCAACCACCCTCAACAGCATGAATCAACACCATGAGATCAACTGAATGAGAAGCAGCTCATTCAGGAACCCACATTGCAGCATTCTCTGCATATGAATTAAGTCCCAGATCTGAATACCATACTAAGATATGACCATGGGTTCCCCCCACCCCTAAGCAAGGCTTCAGAAAGAATCTCCCTGGCAGATCACCATTTATTAAACCGGTGCACATTCTCTGTGCTGTCAGAATGGGATGCAAGGGACGGTATGCTTTGCCACAATAACAACAAGGAAGAAGAAGTAGGGAAACAGTTTTGTTACAATTGGAGCTACAGAATACTTCATCAGAGCTGACAGAGCATGGCTGGGTTTTACGCTGCCTCAGCATTGCTGGCATGATAAAGTAGCAAAGAACAAGGCCCATTGGAAAAGCCCTTTGCAGCAAAGTGACCCATCACGAGAAATATGCTGAGGTTCCCCCCACTCTCATTCCACACGGACCCAGATCCCATTTGAACATGGCATGAAATATAGCCTGGGCAATAGGGAGCAAGGGAGAAGATGATGTGCACTCCCCTTTCAAAAAAGGGGGGGGAGACCTCTTTGAAAAATTGCATTTTGATGCACAAGCTCCCAAGACAATGCTAGTTTGTGCTGCACAATTTATATATAGGTGATCTATTTAAAAACAATCTCCCCACAGGCAGGCAGGCAGAAGGATGGGGAGGAGGGTTGCAAAGGAGAATGTGGTGGCTTGTAAATTGTCTCCATCTTTCTTTTGCCCTTTTCCAGGATCATGTTAAAAATGACAAAATACAACCCAGTTGGACTCCTTGCTGCAAGGCATAGGAAACTGCCAAAAAAATGCATCCAACTATCTGTCCATTCAGTTCAAGGGATGCGGGTGGCGCTGTGGTCTAAGCCGCTGAGCCTCTTGGGCTTGCTGGTTGGAAGGTCGGTGGTTTGAATCCCCATGATGGGGTGAGTTCCCGGTGCTCTGTCCCAGCTCCTGCCAACCTAACAGTTTGAAAGCATGCCAGTGCAAGTAGATAAATAGGTACCACTGTGGCGGGAAGGTAAACACCGTTTCCATGCACTCTGGCACTCCTCACGGTCCTCCGTGCGCCAGTAGCGGTTTAGTCATGCTGGCCACTTGACTCGGAAAATTGTCTGTGGACAAATGCTGGCTCCTTTGGCCTGAAAGCAAGCGTCACAACCCTATAGTCGCCTTTGACTGGATTTAACCAACCTAGGGTCCTTTACCTTCTTTACCTTTTACCATCCAGTTCAGTACTTTGTGTGCTCCAACCTACAGCACCTCTCCAGAGCTACCTGGTCCTTTAAAACTGAAGGTGCCAGATATCAAAGCACACATTCTGCCACTGAGCTATGACCCCCTTCCCTAGTACTGCTCACCCTTCAGCAGACAGAGCTACCCAATCCAAACTGCAGTGTGCCACAAGCAAGCCCTCGTCAGAAAAAGCGCTTGCAGAGCAAATTGCTTCAGGCACAACACAGTAGGCGAGACAAAGTCAAAATATAAATGAATGGAGATCAGACATTATTAACACAATGCTCGGTTGCTGGTTGGCCATTTCTGTGTTAGGTGGATCAGAGTTTGGCAGGTAACAACCTAGGGATGGCCGAATCAACATTTGCTTTTAAGCACTGCAATAGGGAATGACATTCACTCACACTTTCTGACACTGGGTGGCTCAGCCACCAGCACAGATTCTGTGGATGCTCATAGAATGCACAAATTGTAGCCCCCATAATTGCCTCCACAACTCCACATATATCCAGCCCATGATAACAATGAGCATTTTGCTAGTGATCAAATAATAAACAGGCAACTGAGCATTCAATTAACAAAATATTGACTGGTCAGCATGACTGGCTTCCTAACACTCGATTACTATCTTTTTCTTTCTTGCCAGCAGACCACAATCTGCATTGATTTTGATGGAACAGCCACAATACCTCTATAACACCCCTTACCTATTTTTGTTTTCATTTTCTGTAAATTTTAACCCCGTCTCCGAGGCAGAAAGCGGCATTCCGTAATTGTTTGCAAACTGCCAAACCTTCTGCTGCTGACTCCTTGAGCCGTCACAGAGTTCCCCTGTGCAGTTTCAAATGTTTATTACTTAATGAACTATGCATAAAATAATATAGAAAGCTGTTGACATATCCCTGCATCTGTTCATTACCTAGGTAATAATGCCCTGTGCCTTTTAATGAGTGATTAAAATTATCCAAAGTAATAAGAACTGTATTATCATATTGCTTATTAACATGATAATCCAATTAGCCTTGTGTTGAAACAATGATTATCAAGTTGTTAAACAGTGGCACCTAATTATTTTTAGAGACAGTTTGGTGCACTCTGAGCTCACAGGTCTGTATACTTGACCTGCCTTGTTCAGTGGAAAAGAACCAGTCTGTTAAGCACTAAAACAGATACTGTGTGTGAAATTGCAGCTTTCTGGGTGTTATTGGACTACGGCTCCCATGTTCCCTGACTGTTGGCTGTGTTGGCTGAGGCTGTGAGACTTGGGACTCCTGGAGGGACAGTGGGGCTGCTTAGAAGTTCACTCAAGGCATTAAACAGAAGTTTCAGACCCAAAATCAGGAAGCCACAGGGAAGCATTGTGCTGACCTTCCTCCAACTTAACATAGTGGTTAGAGTGATGGACTACAACCTGGGAGACCAGGATTAAAATCCCCACCCAACCATGAAACTCACTGGGTGACCTTGAGCCGGTCACTGTCTCTCAGCCTAACCTACTTCACAGGGTTGTTGCGAGAATAAAATAGGGAGAAGGAGAACCACATACAACATCTTGAACTCCTTGGAGGAAATAAGGAGATGTAAATGTATAGCTTACTTGGGCAAGTGTCGGAGGACCTGTATAACTTAAAAGAAAAAGAACAAGATCCAGCCTAACTAGGTCTCAGCAATCCAGTTTTCATTTGGCCACTCACAGTTTATCCACTGCAAGGTGATCAACTGGAGATCACCTTTTCAATAGTCTTGTTGAAGTGTTCAAATCAGCATACAGTGGTACCTCAGGTTACATATGCTTCAGGTTGCATACGCTTCAGGTTACAGACTCCGCTAACCCAGAAATAGTACCTTGGGTTAAGAACTTTGCTTCAGGATGAGAACAGAAATCGTGTTCTGGCGGCACGGCGACAGCCAGAGGCCCCATTAGGTAAAGTGGTGCTTCAGGTTAAGAACAGTTTCAGATTAAAAACAGACCTCCAGAACGAATTAAGTACCCGAGGTACCACTGTATATGGCTAACATAATCTATAAAGAAACTGGTCCCAGGCTGTTAAGTGTTTTATATATCAATAATAGCACCTTGAACTCAGCCCAGTAGTTCACTGGCAGGCAGTGAATATATTTGAGCACAAATGTCAGTGTGGCATACTGGTTAGAGTGCGGGACTATGACCTGGGAGACCAGGGTTCGAATGCCCACTCAGCCATGAAGCTCACTGGGTGACCTTGGGCCAGTCACCATCTCTTAGCCTAACCTACCTCATAGGGTTGCTGTGAGGATGAAATGGGAAGGAGGAGAACTCAGCAGTGGAGGAAGCCTATCAGGGTGGTGCACATGCCCTGTGCCCAGCAGCGGAGCCAGCCACCTGCAGGGTGGGGCGAGCTGGGGCAGGACACTCCATGGGGACTCCGAGGAATCTGCCTGCCTCCTCCCCCTCAGCTGCCCTACAGCTGAGGGGGAGTGGTGGGCAGACCATTTGGGGGCAGCACAGAGCCTGTGGGCACCCAAGCCACCACTTCACTCCCAAGAGAAACACGTGACTAAGGTGCGCTGCAGGACCCACAGTGAGTGCTGCCCGCCATTTTATCAAACCCCCCCCAGTGGTGACACCTGAGACGGACCACTCCCACCCCACCTCCTCCGCCCCTGGGAGAACCATGTACACCACCTTGAGCTCTTTGGAAGGTAAAGGATATTATAAATGTAATAAACAAACAAACAATTGTGCCGCAGCATTTTGTGCTAACTGCAGTTTACAGGCCAAAAGAACTTCAATTTCTGTTCTGGGTGATCCTGCCTGTTCTAGATTTTCCAAACCTATCTGTGCATGAGTCCTGTTGTACAGTCTCATCACTTATGAAACCCTGCTCAGCTTCTTAACTAAGGCAATTTGTTGTTTTGTTTATTAAGTTGTCAGAATACCACTCCCAATGCCCATTTAAGCAAGCAACAACTTTTTCTGTCTGGATTTTCACTGTTCGAAATACGACAACCCTAATTTTGAGCAACCAGTGTTTGCAGTATTCTTTGTAACTGCATTTTCCAGATCCCGATCTGACAATAAAGCACAGTTGACAGCAGAGATGAGTGTGTTTGGAATTTGGCAGGGCACCCAATATTTTGTTACCATAAAGCACCAATGCTGCAGCAAGCAAAGGCTCTAGCAGC
>JAXCMG010000005.1:9724986-9756345 GCA_034642415.1 Podarcis siculus | reverse complement strand
TGATGATGATGATGAGTTTGATCTTATTGAGTTCAGTAGTACTGATGATGACAGCGATAGCTCAGACAGCTCAGTTGTCACAGTCATTGAGAGGAAATCTCACATAATGACTAGACCCTCAGAAGAGGAGGATGAACCACTGATTAAGCTTACTGGTTCTCCAGAGAGTTCAGAGGCTGAACCAGAAAGCAGAGAAGAGCAGCAACTCTTACGTAGGTCTGAGAGAGCAATGAAGGGTGTACCACCCAAGAGGTATTCAAAGGAGTTTGCTAACCTTGCATATGTTGCTGTTGTAAACGACCAAGGACAGATTGAAGCTGTGTCTGAGTCAGAGACAAAGGCACAACAGAGAGTTGTTAACCAAGGTAATGCGAAGTCACACAACCAGAGAGGTACATTGGTTAAACCAGTGGCGGGTAGTTCCAAGGGTGGAACTGAAACAACAGGGGAATGTTATAAGTATAACAACTGTTTGTTTTCTTCTCTGGATGACGCTTTGCTCGCAGCACGCATTGATACTTTAGGGGGAGTATGTTACCATAAAGCACCAATGCTGCAGCAAGCAAAGGCTCTAGCAGCTCAGTCAGCTGCTTGTGGCTGGAAAGCCAGACAGGATGTTTGTGACTGTTGCCATGGGAACAAAGGGGCAGTCCATTCTGTACTGAGCACCGGATGTTAGCTCAGTGTGTGTGTGTCATATGACCCGTACTGGATGTACTTGGGAGGAGTTTCTTCTTACTGTTGTTGAGTGCAGACATGTTTCTCTGTACTGAGATAAGAGACAGAAAATAAAAGATGTAAATAGTTTTCTGTCTGCTTCTTTCCCCTCCCTGGGGGACACCAAAGGGGAGAGAGGAAGAACGGTGTGTTCCTCTCACACATCTGAGAAGAATCGCCGGGCCTCGCCTGCTTATCAGCAGAGTAGAGACGTGGGGAGGTCGACAGGAATATCTGCCGGTGCCTACGCTGTAGCACATTCCTCTGACCCAGGCAGAATTCCAACATATTTATCCTCACCCTGAGACCACTATGAAGCCTGTCTAGGTCCAAGACTCACCCAAAGCCAGAGCCAGTCCTGGTATAATGCCAGAGTTGAGAGAGAAAATGTTATTTTCTATCCCTGACATCCAGCCTTCTCTACAAAACCAGCTATTTCTCACTGATCAGAGTGAATGTTCAGATTAGCAGTTCAGCATCTACTTATCACAAGAGGTAGAGGAGGCTCTCCTTGAAATTACTGAGCATTCACCAAACGAAGCTCCCTCCAATATTCCATTCATAGTTCATTGAATCATAGAATTGTAGAGTTCAAAGGAGCCAAAATGAACTCTCTGCAATGGGGAATGACAGCTAAATAATCCCTGGCAGTTGACTCCCTCTATCCCATCACCTGAACTGGGCAAACCTTTGGAAAAGATCCAACAGCAACCAGCCTAGCACATTCAAGAACCTGTGATTCTTCCCAGTATCTAATACTCAAAGGTGTGCTGAATATGCTTTATTAGCCTTATCAGTAGTCAATGACACTGTCAACATAATGGGTGCTTCCAGGCAACCTGTTTATGGAGCACTCCTCTGATTTACTTGTGCAAAGTTTTCAGAAAGGTTGTATTAAGTTAGCTGCTTATGGCACAGTCATTCTGATGGCAGGGAAGGCTTAAGTCATGTCACATAAAGCACTGGCCGTCCCACACTCTGCAGGGCACTTTCTGCCTCACTTTCCTTACTGCAAAAGTCCACTTTCCCTTTCTTTTCTTGGAAGCAGGTTTGTAGTCCGAGAGTGCCAGATCCGCACTAATTGTGCACCCCGAATATGGGCGTGAATCCCACCCATGAAGCAAGGACAGTCTGGAAGTGTGCAATGTTTAAGCATGGCTAAAGCAGTCGGGGAAATTTGCACTCCTAAAGGGAGGGGAGGGGTTTTGCCATCCCGCCGTGTCCTCTTTGAATTCTTAAGCAGTCAGTCAACACTACATCCGATCTGGCTCTATGAGCAAAGTAATAATGACAAAGGACCTGCAGGTCTCCCCTCTCTTTTCTTACTTGATAAAGGCTTGGGATAATCTAGTCAGGCGTAATAAAACCAGAAGGTGTATCACATCTGCTGGAACACAGCCCTGACACACTCACAACACCCCGTTTGCCGCTACTCGCTGCTTGCCTTTCTGACACTAGTGGCAAGCAATTTCCTTGGAGATGTTTGATCATTATTTCTTGCTCCGTTTGGCCGAGCACTTTAGCTGCCAAATGTTTTGACGAAGTGTAGCTGCCGACTAGATCGGCATCATAACTCCACTCATGGAATGACCCTGTTGCAAAAGGTCTTGTGACACCTAACCAAGATTCGCAGTCCATCTGGCTTATGAGCATTGCAGAATTGTGAGTAAAGAGACAGGGATGGATTCACAGCCAGCCCAGCGCTTGAGTTTAGCCGAGTCATTTTCGAGGGGGTATTAAATGCTTGTCTCATTAGACATCTTGTCCAATTTCGACCTTGTTGCCACAATTGGAGTTTGGTAAAGAGATATAGATTGCAGTGGAGTGCAGAAATAAATAGTCTGGGAAGACTGCAGGTTGAAAGAATAAAGAAGGTTTAATACTCCTGGCAAACAAAGCCATTCTGAGTACAGGCTTAACTATGGCCATCGTGGAGTGATGAGGTTAATAAAAGGATGGCTCAACACTCACAGGTTGAAGAAGAAGCAGGAAAGAAGTAAAGAAAAAACAATGTGTAAGAAGCTAGGAAAGAATCAGCGAGGGAAGAATAGCTACTCAGCTTGTTAGTAAAGAAAAGGTGAATTGGATGCACTATAAACATGCAACACCAGATGGCACCAGAAAGCAGCAAATTTTAAATGCAGTTTTTCATATAAATATATTTTCTTTTGTTAAAACGATCTAATTTCTGACTTATTTAAAGCGGGTTTTTCCTGTGTTTAGATCCACCCTAGGTGGGGACTTCTGAGCGGCTCCTGAAGCCCCCCAGAGACAACTGCTCCGGGCTGCTGAGACTGTCACTGCTGCATTTCCCAGGGACATTAGATGAAATCTGGGGACATTCCAGGGATGGAATATGTCCAGGGACTTATTTGCAAATCCGGGGACTATCCCCAGGAAATGGGGACATCTGGTAACCCTATCCTAGATTGCCTTTTCTATTGGTCCCCTACTGGTTCATGTAACTTACTGCAAGCACTGTTGTTTTACTTCCAACAATCAGAAGGATTGTAGCTCAGTGATAGAGCACCAGCTTTAAATGCAGAAGGTTCCAGGTTCAATCCCTGTCATCTCCAGGTAAGGCTGGGAGACCCCTGTCTGAATCCCTGGAAAGCCATTGCCAGACAGTCAGTGTGGACAATACTGAACTAGATGGCGCAATGGTCTGACTCTGTATGAGACAGCTTTCTCTGTACTCTAGCAAGTGATATCTGTGCACTCACATGCATATGGATGCAGATGTGCATTGCCATTCATATCCAGTCCCTACAGAACTTAATGGATGTGTCTCTTGCAGACATCATGGAGGATGTTGTTATCCACACTATTAGTGCATGTGCACATGTGAACCAATATCTTACAGATACATTCAAAGAAATATCGGTCTAGGTATCTTTTCTGGAGATGACTGAACTCTGCAGACCTAGTTGCAATGCACATTTTTAGTTTAGAAACACCAATATTGCCTTGCTTATTTCTCTTATAAGCAAGAAGCAACAAGGTTCAACCTAAATAATAATAATAATAATAATAATAATAATAATAATAATAATAATAATTTTATTTATATCCCGTCCTCTCCAGCCGAAGCCGGGCTCAGAGCGGCTAACAACAGTAAAATAATACAACATTATAAAATCATTTCATTATAAAATCAGTTCAAATCAAATTAATGGCAACCATTGGGTTAGAGTTCTGTGAGGATTGCCAAAGGAGGGGGGTCAGGCTGTGCCCTGGCCAAAGGCCTGGTGGAACAGCTCTGTCTTGCAGGCCCTGCAGAAAGATATCAAGTCCCGCAGGGCCCTAGTCTCTTGTGACAGAGCGTTCCACCAGACTGGAGCCACAGCCGAAAAAGCCCTGGCTCTGGTTGAGGCCAGCCTAACCTCCCTGTGGCCCGGGACCTCCAAAGCTTCTGCATGTGAAACTGCTTTATCAGCTTGAAGCACCGATACTGGAAGTGAAAATTGCAAAATGGATAATGGATGTAATTCACATAAGCTACCTACTCCCACATGACATGGACCATAAACTTCTAAAGTTCATCTCATCAACCATGCACACTAGTTTATGGTGGGGAAATTCCCCAGGGAATTCCCCAACTATTATGGATAGGCTATTTTGTAGGAACCACTAGAGCTTCTCTGGATGGGAGTTTACTTAGCTTGAACAATCACATAGTTCCCTTCAATGGTGCCATGCTCATTGCTCAGAACAAAGCCAAAGTTAAGACATTATTTGAGAACATGAGCAGAGCTCCAGTTGAACTGAGTTTCTTAATAGCAACTACTAGCCCATCCATGGCTACTGGTCACACATTCAACCTGCACATTCAGATTCTGCATGGCACTGAATACCAACTGCTGGGACCAAGAACAGCAAAGATCTGCTGCCTTTGTGTCCTGTTTATAGGCCTCCCAGAAACATCTGGTTGTTGAAGATGAAGCACTGATCTGATCAAACACGACTCTTGTCTTCTTCTATCCCTATCAGGAGCTGCTAGGTAGGTAGCAGAAAAGATAACTAGAGTTGGATAAAGACCTTCAATGCATTGCATATACATTATTTCATCAATCATTCTAATGCTATAAGGCTGGTCAGCATTATTGCAATGGAAGGGGGGAGGTAAAAGTGGCAACTTCTATCATATGTAGTGGACATATAAGGTAGTAAAAGAATTTTGGGAAATGATATATAATGAATCCAGGGGAAAATGTTTAAAATAACTGTTTGTTTAAAAAAAAAAAAACCGTGAAGCCTTTCTTTTAGGAATTCTAGGTTCCAAAATCCCAATGGAGCAGAAAATACTATTTATGTGTGCGACCGCAGCTGTGCGGATGTTATTGGCCCAGAGATGAAAAGAGGACAAAGTCCAGACCAGAGAAGAATGACAGATTAAGTTGATGGATTATGCTGCAATGGCAAAAATGACTGGAAGAATCAGAAACCAGGAAGACCAAAACTTTAATAAGGAATGGGGGAAATTTATAATTTACCTTAAAAACCATTGTAAACAGTTGAAATTGTTAGTAGGATTGGAATAACACTTGTAGTTTAATGGTGGATTTTGGATATAATGAAGATGTAAAAGATTTGGATTATTATAAAAGATGCAGGAGGAAACGATTAATAATAGGACCCACAAAGGAGGAGGGAAGTCCAGGAGATTCTTTGGAATCTTGTTTTTACGTTCTATGTTGGATATGTAATTGTAAAATTCTAATTTGAAAAACCCAATAAATTTATAAAAATAAAAAGTGGCTTTTTTAAAAAGCTAACAAGTCTATGACTGTAGTGAAATTTGGACTCCCCATCTTACACTCTGAGCCATCATTCATTTACAACAGCTCCCTTAACTCTCCCCAATGTAGGCTCCACTGCCACAGTCAGCTGCGGTCTCTGCTTTGCCAGCATCCTGTTATAGCACACCAGACCTGACTCTTTAGCGCAGTCCAACCTTGGCTGCTTCTCTGAGTTAATAAGTCCGTTTGGCGTCAGCACCAGCTCCCTCAAGGGGTTTAATAAATTGAAAGCCTCCATGTGAAATGCAAGTCACGCCCATTATGTCAGTGGAATGTACTTCCAAGTGTATTTAGGATTATATCTCCAGCAGTTAAATCAAACATGGGCAGACTTTCTGGAAATAGGTGTAATGCTTCAAACCAACTTTGGAGCCACAATTATCTAAATGGCTTTTAACCAGCGATTTGCCAAAATTGCATCAACACAGAAGCACTTTCATCAGAGGGGATTATGCGTTGAATGATCTACTTGTCACATGGGGGTTTTTCTGCCAGCGATACAACCTCAAAATAGCCCCCTGCCATTTTCTTGGAGAATTATGTATCGGAAAAGAAATGTCTCCATTTTATCCTAAAGTTTGCAGCTTGGGATGCAGGAGAAATTTGGTTTAATTTGGATTTTAATGCAAGTCTACCAAATGCTAGGACAATATGCAAACTGAAAGACAGTTGTCTTGCAAAATTTTGTGCTGCTCCAAATATTATGACACAGTTCTCCAACCAAATAATGTGTACAACAATGTGCATATTGGAGGGGGGAATATAAAAAGCCATACATTTGTGAAAGTAGCGCATAAGAATGCCATTATATTACAGGAAATTGCATGCAAAAAAAATGTGTAGCAAGCAAAATGACAAACCAAAATGTGTGCATTGGGAGAAATTTGCACTATGATGCTTACAAGTTTTCATGAGGACTTTAAAAGAAATATTGCAAAGCCATGCAGAAACTGCAAGAAACCAAAAATTGACATATGCATCTCTCCCTGATTACCACACAGTGATATTGCTCATTTTGTAATGCTAGACCAGCCTTCCACCAAGCTACTGACCTTCAGATGTTTAGGGCTACAACTCCCATAATCCTGGACTATTGACCACCCTATCTGAGATTGTAAATCCAAAAGAACTGGAGGGCACAAGGTTGGGAAAGGCTGCAGCGGACATTACTCTGGGAGGGAGTCCAGTGCTTTCAGCATCAGCCACACATCTCCCAGCATGCCTAGCTTTGGCCTCACTGTTGTGGTGATGGTTGCTTTTGTGGGTGCCCCTACAATGCTCAAGCCATAGGCAAAGCTTCCACCAGCACAATCACAACAGATTGCCTGGTTATGCACAACAGATTATTTGGATATTTCGTGGCCTCATTTGTAGATCTCTTCCCTTAACCCTCGTGCTCTGTATCTTGTGAATGCTGAGAAGACCGCAGCTCTTGGTATCAGGGCTGTAAGCCAAATGACCTCTTCCTCCTCCCTTTATAGTTCACTTAGTTTTAATCAACCACTTTGCAGCACCATATTCCCCAGGCTTCTTATCAATTTTGTTAGACTTTTAGTTAAAGGCCACCTCTCCTATGCAATTGATTTCCCCCCACCGGTCCTTGGCAAGGTTGTTTGGGGTTGATTTTTCACTGTATATATACAGCAAGTGATCGATTGCATTTAAATAAGGCAAAATTAATCTATATCTCTTGGTATGTATATTCATGGACTCCAAAGAGATCTTTCGCAGCTCGATTCATAGGCTCTCTTTTTTTCATAAACGTTACATTTCAATGTAATTTTGTTCAGGGACTGGAGAAATTGTTAAATAAGACCTTCCAGAAAAGCTCAGTTAGTAGGGAGGTCTTGTAGTGAACTTAAATGGATGCTCACCACTCCAGATTCACATGAAGAATCCAGTTTACATCTGGTTTACCATGGATCAATCAGGTATCACTGTTAACATTGATTGGTGCCTTCTGTACATGAATAACATGGAGGCTCAACAGTGGTCGGTCAATGGTAGATATGCTGTCCTTGTTCCTCTAATAATATTTGCTTCCATGGATATTGTTTGGCTGTTGACTTTGCTGCTGGTAGAATATATGATTGCAACTGCTTTATATCACTGTTGGCCGTGGCAGAGTGACCACACAGCAATCCAGGATCTTTGGATTGACATGCCCAGTTGCCACTCAAGGCAACTGTTACAAGGCAAGACCATCCTCTATATATATTTTTTCCCCTTTTCAATTTACTATGACGGTAGAACACCGGGAGCAAAATAGAATCAAAGCATAAACAGGAGTACCCCTATTTCCCAGCCCCACCAATTAATATTTGTCTTCGCCAACTAAAACAAGTGTACGTTTTTCAAGATCAATTATGGCAGATCAGAAGTTAAGGATGCTACAGTTTACTAAGTGGGTAAGCCAGTAATGCAAAAATAAATAAAAATAAATAAATCACGGACTGTTAGCAAAAAGGTAGCCTTGGCTAACAGGACAGGATCATGAACCAGCATGAAGCAGAGATTCACCAGCTCTCCACCATCCAGCAAAGAAAAAAAGGGGGGGACAATTCAGAGACATGAGTACTCTGTAAAATAAATAAAGGTTAAACTGCAACCCTGGTTTAAATTAAGCTGGTTAAAAGCTATTGGCACCCAGTGCTTTTTTCTAGGGGGGCGCAGGGGTACACTAACCCCTAAACGTTTTGTGAATCTAAGTTTGGCCTCATTGAGGGGAAGTATTTCCATATGAGTAGGAAAAATGAGAGTACCCCTAAATATTTGGGGGGTGAGCACTGTTGGCACCAATAGGATTTAAGCAGCCAGTGTAGATATTGGCAGCTGAAAGCTTGATTACTCTACTACTGTATAAACTGGGAAATTCCACCATCCCTGATTTCAGCTAATTAGAAAGTACATAGGGGTCAAGATAGTGTGGGGCATTTTCTTTGGTGGATAATGCAGGATGACAACTGGAAAGGCGGCACAAAATAGAAAATTTAAATGTTTGCATTACTACACAGATTAGCTGCGGTATTTTGAATTAGTGCATTTTCTAATCCAATCAGCTGATCTGCACAAATATGTTTTCCATCATACCAATATGATGTTACCCACTTAGAGGTTTTCTAACCATCAAGCATGTGTGTGTGTGTGTGTGTGTGTGTGTGTGTGTGTAATAAATAAGATAAATAAATAACAGAGTACAAAACCCAATCTTACTAGTTAATTGGAAAACCATTTAAGATGCATCACCTAAGGCAGCAGCCCAAGAACCAGAACCAGCCCTGCGCAAAGAGGGTTTGGAGTACTCTGCCAGCAAACACTCTGTTTTAGTGACACTGACTCCAACATGAAATACTATCTCGTGGGGAAGCATTTCTGATTAAAAACCAATTTTAAAGCTCTCATTTTTAATCCATGGTTAATGAAATCATTGGCCCGCTGCCACAATTAATCAAATAATAGTAATCTGCATTAGGGATCGTATTTCTAGTAGCCCTGAGGGAAACTTTGCATCAGCACAAGGATTTCTCTTTGCACAAGGGAATGGTCTCCCCCCCTCTTCCCCTCACATGCCCCCCTACAGCTGCTCTGTGGGAGGGTGCTCCCCACATGTGTGGGGTGGGGAGTGGGGAAAGTCCCATTGTGCAAGCAGAACTTGGTCCATTTCAAACAAGGGTCCATCTTGCGCAGTATTGTCTACATTGACCAGAATTGGCTCACCTGGGCTTCAGACAGAGGTCTCTTGTAGCCTTACTCTGATATGGTGGAAACTAACATGACACCTTCCATATTCAACTCAGATGCTCTCCCTACCCAAAGATTGCTGATGATCTTACAGCTGTTGCACTCCTGTATCTGGAAGGTGGAGGCACTAATGGTGTTCTTAGGGCCAAATTAGATGTGAGGATCCAGCCATGTCCATATATCTGTTCAGCAGAAAGTGTATCTTTCATTTTTAAACATGTACAGTGGTACCTCGGGTTAAGAACTTAATTTGTTCTGGAGGTCCATTCTTAACCTGAAACTGTTCTTAACTTGAGGTACCACTTTAGTGTTGGAATGGGGCCTCCCACTGCTGCCACCACACAATTTCTGTAACCTGAGGTACCACTGCAATGGAACATGCAGGTCCATTGCTCCAAATATTTTTATATATATAGTTATCATTAAAGAATTTTTGTGTTACAAAACAGATGAACAGGAAAAGGTACATTTATCATCTCATCGTTTCCCCCTATCTTTCCTCCCTCTTTTTTCTACCAACCACAAGATGTCTATGATAAAAGTGTCTCTCACTAAATGTAAGTGCTCCAAGCATTGTAACTTCCCCACTCCCACCCCAGCTCAACTCACTTTAGTCAGAGAATCCAACTAAACATTAGGAAGAGCTTACTGACAGCCAGAGTTGTTCAACAGTGGAGCTGGACTACCTTGGAAGGTCGTGGACTCTCAACTGGAGGTCTTTAAACAGAAGACCATCTGTCAGGGATTCTTTAGCTATGGGATTGGACTCCATGATCCTTCCTTGGTAGGGGCAGACTTTGGCAATCTTTGTTAATGCGGCATCAGGGATTCTTTAGCTATGGGATTGGACTCCATGATCCCTCCTTGGTAGGGGCAGACTTTGGCAATCTTTGTTAATGCGGCATCCTGTTTGAGGCCAAAATTTGATGCCCCAGAAGGAACTTCTCAATTATGGATCTTCTCAACGTTGCACCCCCTCAGCTCGGTGCCCTATGCAGGGGAAACTGCCTGCACTGCCCTAAATCTGACAAGGGATCCTTGGGATTCCTTCCAACTCTACAATTCTATGATTCAATGAGTACAGTGGTACCTTGGTTTACGAACTTAATCCATTCTGGAAATCCGTTCTTAAACCAAAACCGTTCTTAAACTGAGGCGCACTTTCCCTAATGAGGCCTCCCACCACCAGTGCCCTTCCACCGTTCAGATTCCGTTCTTAGACCAAGGTAAAGTTCTCAAACCAGGACACTATTTCCTTTATTTTATTTATTAAAGTTCTTATGTTACATCGGTAAACATTATCATATTACATCACAAGGCTTATTATACTATAATTTTCAACATGTATACAAAGTTTATATACTAAAAGAAAAGAAAGGGGGGAAAGGGAAAAAAATAAGGACAAAAAACTATTCCAAAATCATATATGTACCAACACTTTGGACTTCCTGTCTATCCTGTTGTATATTCCTTTTTTACAAATGAATGTACTCTTATTATTGTATATTTCTTTACATTTTATCTAATACATTCCTATATCAATATGTACCCTTGGTCTTATTTCTCAACTCAGTCTTTCTCCCACATCAATTGATTGCTAGCATAGATAGTGAACCTTTACTGTATTTTTGAACATATATCTTATATCTATCTCCCAAGACACTATTTCCAGTTTTGTGGAGTTTGTAAACCAAATCGTTCTTAAACCGGACTGTTCTTAAACCGAGGTACCACTGTATTGAAGCAAGGCAGGGAAAATACAAAGCAACAGCAAGCAGTGAGGAAAGAAAGCAGAGGGGGCCTTACTCGACTTGCCTGCAGGATCCACTTAATGTAAAGCATAGGCATACACACACACACACACACACCACAACTCTCACTTGATACATGAATGAAGCAGACACAGGAATAAATGCACATGTGCCCATCACATCTACTTTGGTCCCTAACAGTTACTTAATGATTATCTAGGCTCTTAGGCTGCTATCTCCAAATCACTTAAGCTTGCTTAATCTTGACAATGGGACAAAAGTGGATCCTGTGAAGTATACTGCATTAAGAAGCCTGTATGATCGCTCTATAAGCAGCTAACTCAAACTGATACTTCTTATCCCCCAGCAGCCATGTAAGTGAGGAGCACAGGATTGCAGTCTTAATTCTTAATTGATGGACTCCTCTTCCTATGTTAGACAATCTGGAACATCCCATGAGTGTGGGGCTTCCATATAACAAAATCCCAGACAATGCTATTTACAAGTTGCTTGGCTCATATTAGTTGTGCCTAGCTAATGCCATTGGCAGCTAAAGGGAGAAAGAATGTATTCCTTTACCTGTGGAACAACATCCAGAGCTTTTGCGTTCTCCATCGCTTCTCCTTATTTCAGCAGTTTCCCACAAGAGTCCATTCTGATGTTTATTTATGAAGAACACTTGCTTTTCCACAGTACAGCTTTTCCCTTTTCCCACTCTGCTTCTCAGAAGTTCTCGACCAGAACAATTATTAATTAATTGACCATTTCTTCCTCGTATGTGCTCATATCTCAACGAGAAAGGGAAGTTACCCAGACGGTTTCTGGTAATTACCTCTGAAGGGAGGGGAGGACAAAGCTTGTTTGCTTTATTTCTGGTTTCCCTTTTCGTTACTTCCTTTTAGTGGATATATCAGAGACATAACCTAGTAATACACCCATGTTTATTTGAAAGCAGTGTCTGTTGGTTGCTGGAGCAACATTTGAATAGGGAGAGCTGTAATCTATAGGGTTGTTCAGTTCCTCAAGCACAGGTACAGGTGTAGGAGAACTAATGTCTTTAGCATATGTGCCGCCGGGGTGCAAAGATCCACCCAGTGCCCCCAAATTTAGTTTAGCCGCCCCCCAAGGTGTCAAAGGTGCCACTGACCTCGCTGCCGCATAGCAGCTCAATACAATAAGTAACATAATATTTTGATGTAAGAGTTAATTTCGCATGCACGGAGCCGTTGAGAATGACAAGCGCCATCAGTGAGTCTAACAAATGCTGCTGTTGTGAATGACAAGCGCCGCCGCTGGCGCAGTGCGTCTTTGGTAAATGAGCGCACGAAGTCGAAAGTCCTTTAGTGAAACAGTAGGTATACATTTCGGTAATACCTAGGTATATATGTATTTTGTTTTTCTAGCTTGATCAAAATTATTTAGTATTTCATAACAGGTAGATAGCTAAGAGCTTAGGCGGCTTCAGCAGTGGGCGCCTGGTGCCCCCCAGAATTTGGCGCCTGGGTGCCCCGTACCCCTTGCACCCCTGGGTAAAGATGGCCCTGTCTAGGAGTGATCAATTTCATAAGAAAGTCAGCACAGCATTTAAGCAGCAAAGATTGCACAGTTGTAGCACCCTGGGGTGGTATCCAACTAACTTATTTCATCAGTGCAATGATATTTTATCCAGGATTTTGCAAGATATGCAAGGAATAAGAAATTGTAACAATAATACACAATGAACACATCACAATTCCCACCCATCCCTGTTGGTACCACTGTATTCAAATATTACAAAAATGTTACAGTTCTTTTCCAGCTGTGGAGAAGCCATGTAGCTCCACATCTTGATCTACACACCAGGGGAAGGCATGCATCTATTGTGAGTGGCTATCTTTTGCAGACTGAAAGCAAGAACAACAGCAATTACTGATCATATTCACTGGTCTGGCTTCTATTTGGGACATGGGATGAGACCTGCATTTGTGAAGGCCTGATCTGTACAATCACACACACACACAACCCTTTCTTCAGGGGAAGGAGGACAAAGTCCCCCAGAAGTGGGCCTCTGAGTCCACCTGAAAAACCTTCCTCCAATGTATATTATCATTTGATCGCAAAAACTATAATAACTTCATGAACTCTGACCCAGAGATGGAGAAACATTGTTGTTGTTGTTGTTTAGTCGTTTAGTCATGTCCAACTCTTCGTGACCCCATGGACCAGAGCACGCCAGGCACCTCTGTCCTCCACTACCTCCCGCAGTTTGGTCAAACTCATGCTGGTAACTTCGAAAACACTATCCAACCATCTCGTCCTCTGTCGCCCCCTTCTCCTTGTGCCCTCCATCTTTCCCAGCATCAGTGTCTTCTCCAGGGAGTCTTCTCTTCTCATGAGGTGGCCAAAGTACTGGAGCCTCAGCTTCAGGATCTGTCCTTCCAGTGAGCACTCAGGGCTGATTTCCTTAAGAATGGATGCGTTTGATCTTCTTGCAGTCCATGGGACTCTCAAGAGTCTTCTCCAGCACCATAATTCAAAAGCATCAATTCTTCGGCGATCAGCCTTCTTTATGGTCCAGCTCTCACTTCCATACATCACTACTGGGAAAACCATGGCTTTAACTATAAACATTAGAGAACACTTAATACAGGCAGGTGAAACATTAGAGAACACTTAATACAGGCAGGTGAAACTCAAAGGTCCTAGGCATGTATAGAATACCATTCAAACAGCAGCAGCTAGTGGGATGGCATGGCTTTCTTCCCAATGCGGAAGTCAATGCTGGCAACAAAGAGGAGGAGGGAATGAGGAGTGGAGGTCAGTGTGGTGTGGACACAGTGGCAGAACCAACCCAATGCTCCTCCCACTGTGCCTGAATCACACCAACCTCCCTGCTGCCTCGCCCCTCCTTCTCATAGCAACTTCCACATTGGGAAGCCAGGTAAACAATGCTGTTCCACCCCACCAACCACAACTGTATTCATATATTGTAGCCCTTTTCAGAAATCCTTTTTCAGATACTCATTGTAGGACATCTCGGTGGAAATCTCCACCATTGTTTTGTTTTGTTTTGTTTTGTTTTACTAATGAACTCTTGAAAAGAACTAAAATGCTTATCCACCTTGGGTTTTACAGACTGCTGTTTAGGGCCAGCACTTCCATTAGGCAGAGGGAGGCAGAATCCTCAGGTGGATGATTTTGAGTGTCATAAAGGGACAGCAAATTGTTAATTATTTAGTCTATTTTCCTTTTCAACCAGGGAAAGGAAGAGGCTTGTGGGATTTTCTGTTTCAGGTGCCAGAATAACTGAGCAAGGCTTTGGTATTGTACACCTTCCTGTTCTGCTTCAGGCAACTAAATGTTTTGGGACAACCCCATCACTGTTGCAACAGGCTTCAGGGGATGCCTTCTGGTTTTTCGGGGAAACAGACAGCCAGGTAAGAAGGAACAGGGCTCGTGTTGTTAAATACACAGCTCAGCCAGAAGGTCTGCTCACTACAACTAGAGCTGCCATTAAAAAATAAATAAAAACAAAAGAAAATGTTTAGTATGTCTAGGCAAGTCCTAACCTGAGCACATGGTTTGCATGCAGAAATCTCAGGATCATTGGCTAGCATCTCTGATTGAAAGGATCAGGTAGAAGGTGATGGGAAAGATTTTTTTGCTGGAGACCCTGGATTGCTAATACCAGACAGAGCAGATAGTAGTAACTGCTAACTGAACTAACATCTGTTGGTACAACAAACCCCCTTCCGATGTTGCTGCTGACAGGGGCGTCTTACCCATAGAGGCTAGTGGCGCAGGGCACCTGGGCGCCAAGTTCTGGAGGGTGCCAGGAAAGAGGCAGAGGCTAGACGCGGCACCTCCCAGCATCAGCTCACCACCTTCGCCCGCCTCTGCCATGCCGCGCCTAAGCAGCGCTGCACCTGGAGCTTCCGCCTGCCGTGGCCACCATGGCACAAAGCTGAGCCAGGAGCTGCCGCATCCAGCCTCTGCCTCTTCCCCGCCGGAGGAGCTGCCTTCCAGCCGCTGCCCACCTCCTCCAGCCCCACAAAGCTGGGCACATCGCCGGCAGCGCCATCCTCCCTAAAAAAGGTCAGCAACTCTGGGAAAAGGGGGGGCACCGAAGGGATCTTCGCACCATACCGCCAGATATGCTTAAGACGGCCCTGGCTGCTGACTTAAAAATGCATCATTCTAATAATGAATATATAGATATACTACAGGATAAGGTGACTCTCCCTTTAGAATTAAGCCCCAAACATGGAATCATAGAATTCCATGTTGGAAGGGACCCAGGGGCCATCTAGTCCAACCCAGGAATCTCGACTAAAACATATTTGACAGATGGTCATTTAATCCTTGCTTTAAAATCTCCAACGTAGGGAAGTCCACCACCTTTTGAGGGAGTCTGTTCCGCTGTCAAACAGCTCTTACTGTCAGAAAGTTCTTCCTAATGCTTTGTCTCCATCTCCTTTCTTGTAACTTGAATCCATTGGTTCAGGTCCTACCCTCCAGAGAATGAGAAAACAAGCTTCCACCTTCCACCTTCCACGTGACAGCTATTTTGATATTTGAAGATATTTGAAGATGGCTATTGTATCTTCCAGGGAGTCCTTTAATGCAGTTCACCACAACCACCTGAGGTCAAAAAAACACAGTACTCCTAGTTACCAGCTCAGTCTCATAGGGCTGTTGTGAGTCTAAAATGACTGGTGCAAATGGAACATTGAAAGGGCAACATAAAATATATTTCTTGTTCATCAGGATACTCTATGCCGGGAATGCAGTGGGTGGAACACAATGCTTTAATTCTTCCAGAGCAGCAAAAAAGCTTGAGCTGGGTTTTCCCCAAGGGCAGTCTTTGATTTTTTTTCCCTAAGGGCTTTGTGTGTGTGCTTTCTCCTGCTCAACCTGTATTTGCTGTAAAAAAAACAGCATTATGTGTTGGCTGCTGAAGATCTTCATTTACTTCCTCATTCCTAACCTGAACTTCATCTGTTGCCATAGGCAGTGCCTTCTGTTTTGATCAAAGTGGAAGGCAATCTCTGTCATGGGTGCCTCCCAGCCAAAGGAATGGACACAGCAGATAGTTAACTCTTTATTGTCAAAAGCGGACAACTACAGTGGTTTCTACAGCTCCGAACACCCATACACACCAGTCTAGCATCCAGGATATAATCCCTGGTCTGCCCTCTATGGAGCAGTTGCAGCAACAGGGAGTCGCTCTCCTTCCACCAGCTTATGTACCTCCCCCTGACAGACTGCTCACACACATTTTGGACTCACAGCTGTCCATGGAGGCACAGGTCAATTCTGTATCCAGGACAGCTGTCTACCAGCTCCACAGGCTCTACACAGGCTGAGACCCTACCTACCCGTGGACTGTCTCGCCAGAGTGGTGCATGCTCTAGTTATCTCCCGCTTGGACTACTGCAGTGCACTCTACATGGAGCTGCTTTTGAAGGTGACCCGGAAACTACAACTAATCCAGAATGCGGCAGCTAGACTGGTGACTGGGAGTGGCTGCCGAGACCATATAACACTGGTCCTAAAAGACCTACATTGGCTCCCGCTACATTTCTGAGCACAATTCAAAGTGTTGGTGTTGACCTTTAAAGCCCTAAATGGCCTCGGCCCAGTATACCTGAAGGAGCGTCTGCACCCCCATCGTTCTGCCCCAACACTGAGGTCCAGTGCCGAGAGCCTTCTGGTGTTTCCCTCACTGTGAGAAGCTAAGCTACAGGGAACCAGGCAGAGGGCCTTCTCGGTTGTGGCACCCGCCCTGTGGAATGCCCTCCCATCAGATGTCAAAGAGATAAACAACTACCTGACATTTAGAAGACATCTGAAGGCAGCCCTGTTCAGGGAAGTTTTTAAAGTATGACATTTTAATGTATTTTTAATCTTTGTTGGAAGCCACCCAGAGTGGCTGGGGAAACCCAGCCAGATGGGCGGGGTACAAATAATAAATTACTATTACTATTACATGTGTGGAAGCTGTCTCTGTTCTTCCCTCTTCAATCCCCTCCTGATTCTGGAAGACAGGGATGCAGGAGGGGGTGGGGAAGCACCTGGCCCCTCACTTGCATGGCCTGCCTCTTCCTCCTCTTCTTATGACCCATCCTCTGCTCCACACTCCAGCTCTGAAGCTTCCCCTGCCTCTGTTTCTTGCCTCCTGGCTGGTACCGGTCTCCACAAATCACTGGCCTCCAACCCCCCTGCTCCTGGTGCGCACTTGTCAGTGTCCTTCCAGTCCCTGACACTCATGCACAGCTAAGGCTGAAGAAGGGAAGACTTTCAAGATGGGGTTATATTTGACATCTTTTCTATAACAGTCAGGGTTTAATGTCTTGCAGCACAAGCCAAACCCAAGATCCGCTCAAGTCAATGTAGATTCTGCCAGCTTCCTAAAATTAGTATTGCAAGGTTTATCTGTAGATTGCATCGTTCATATATTTATCAATTATATTTTGTTGTTCTCCAGTAGAGCAAATTGTTCCAGTAACAGCCATCACCAGCCATGTCTCCTTCTTTACAACCAGTCCATTGGGTGGTACTGTCTGTCAGACGTCCCCTCCTTAGTGTCAGTCTTGCTCTTGCAGAACTCAACAGGGAGAATGGGGCCAAAAACCAGGAATAGTTGGCTCCGCCAGGATCATGGGCTCTTCTACGTCTAAGCTTCCTACCATTCCCAATAGCCATCACCCCCACTGCTTGTTCTCCATGTTGAAAGAGGACTCTTTCTTTCTATGCTTCCAGTGGTTACTGTTGATTATAAAATGCTTGCTTAAAATAGCACTGATAGCTGGTGGCTACTAACTTTAGTATGCACCCAGTTTGCTTGGATGAGTGCTGGAAAAGAAGAGATGAACTGTTGCCAGACTTCAGTCCAAGCAAATACATCTGGGAGGTGGTTGTTATGAGAAACATCCCACAGTAGAAATAAGCAGAAGGGTTATGTGCTGAGCTGCCCTATTAGAAAGAGCAATCCTTGTTTCAAAGGCATGTCATGTGACTCTTTCCCACACTACCACCTCCTCTAGGCATCATTTATGCAAACAGCCAAAAGGGGGTGGGGAGGGAGGTTTGGAGGAGAGCGAGGTGTCTGTCTGTTTTATTTTTGTTTCCTGATTCCAGTGAGGAAAAACAAAGCTCAGCTAACAAGGATCAGATGGGGAGCCTACATGTACTGAAGCAAATACATACTGCACTTAGAGGGGAGATAGAGAAAATCCATCAGTCAGTCCTGGTTAATAGGTACTTGCTGCGATGCAGGATACCAGTTCAGTGACACTGTGGGTCTCCAAGGACAGCAATATCACAAGGAAGGCTGGCAATGGACCACGCACCAAATAAAGCAGAGATTTTGCATTGAACTTCAGCACACAAAGAAGTGGAAAGCAATACATTTAGCAGTTATGGATCTCCTGGGCAGGATAAAGAGGCAGGTCAAGAAACATTTACAGGAGGAGAGAGTGTGAAGGGCGGCGGGAACATCCTCCCACTCTTTGGGTTTGCTGTACTTAAATGCCACAGTTCAGCAGCCTAGCTCCAAATGGGATAATCATTGGCCCAGATCTCTTCACTCAGATCTCGGCTTTACCACTTCAGAATGCAGGTTGGGGATCACACTATTGGATTTCATCTCTGTACAAAAATAAATAGGAAGATGACATGTCAGGAAGAACCTTTGTTCTCTCTCTTTCTTTCTTTTTTTAGGGGTGAGGTTTTGACTTTAGTAAAGGACACGGGTGGCGCTGTGGGTTAAACCACAGAGCCTAGGGCTTGCCAATCAGAAGGTCAGCGGTTCAAATCCCCGCGACGGGGTGAGCTCCCGTTGCTCGGTCCCTGCTCCTGCCAACCTAGCAGTTCGAAAGCACGTCAAAGTGCAAGTAGATAAATAGGTACCGCTGCGGTGGGAAGGTAAACGGCGTTTCCGTGCGCTGCTCTGGTTCGCCAGCAGTGGCTTAGTCATGCTGACCACGTGACCTGGAAGCTGTATGCTGGCTCCCTTGGCCATTAAAGTGAGATGAGCGCTGCAACCCCAGAGTCGGTCACGACTGGACCTAATGATCAGGGGCCCCTTTACCTTTGACTTTAGTGGAGGAGCAAGCATTCAATCACTTTGCCACCAAAGTCACAAAGTAGGGTGGCCACTTATGTATTGCTAAAAAAAAAGTATGCAGATTTCATAAAATATGCATCTGACCATTTATATATCTAGCTGCAAATTTAGAAACAAATGGAAATGCAGTCCCTCTTATCATAGTGGGAAAGACTGGCTTGTTCTCCAGCTGCAGCTACAAATATCCATGGTATCTCTTATTGTTTTTTGTCTTTAAACCAGCCCTGGACTGGCTGGCCCTTCTGAGGGAATAGTCTTTGAAACATACAACTGTCCTCTATCAGCCCTTCAAGTAGAGGACAGCCCTCTGTAAAGATGAGCACATGGACAACCTACAGATGGGCTGCATTCAGATTAGCAAGCCACAAGTTGTGAAGGTCTATATCTTCTACTGGGGTGGGGTAGGGCATGCAGAAGCACTTTCCACCCAAGGGCTGGATTTGAATCCAGCCAACCTTTTGAGGGCCACATTCCAACAGTAGGAAGGGCAAAGGGGGGGGTGAGAGAGATGAAGCATTCACCCAACTATCAGTTCCATTCATTCATACATGCAACATTCCAGGCAAATCAAAGCTGCAATCAGAACATAGACCATGTTCTACATTAGATGTGGCAGCTCTAGCCAATATGGCCATTGGTCATGGATGATGGGAACCACAGTCCCACAACATCAGGAGGTCCACAGGCTCCCCATTTCTGCCCTAGAAAGTGTATGCACATTTATGTGGAAGCAAATCCCTCTGAATTCAGAAGACTTGTATAGAATTGTGCTGCGAGTCCCATTTACTTTAATGGGAAATATAGGCTTGTTTTTATCTCTTTCCCATTGAAATCAGTTGGTTCATGCTCAGTATGATATCCGTGCATCACATCTAACATTTTACACACACACACACGTTTGTCTTGTCAATGAAAATGTAGTTTGAAAGTTCATCCATGTGTGCAGTTAAATTATGATCCAATTTTCCCCAAAGAATCTTGAGAACTACAGCTTATCCCTCATGGAGCTACAATTCCCAACGCCTTTAACAAACTACAGTTTCCATGATTCTATGGAGGACACCACGTGCTGTCACTATACTTTTAAGGAATGACGTGTGTGTGTGACCGCATTTTGCATTACAGCTTGAGGATGATTGAATCAGAGGGATTTTATTGTGCATCATGTCTGAATAAAGAAGGGGCGGGGGAGGGGAGAACCTGGAATTTAATTATTTAAATTACTGTGTGTGTCTTGTTTAAATGTAGAATAAACTTTTGGCAGAGCTTGTGAGAATGAATATGGAAAGCCAACAGAGACATCTAGTGGACAAGGCATTCCATACCATTTTAGATAACAATAAAAAAATCACTCAGGATAGCCACTTTTTAAATAATAAAAAATAGGAATACTGTTACTTTAAGGTTGCAGTGCTAAAGATAATCACCAGTGCTTCACAGCATAACCCTAACCATGAATAAAGTTGCATTGGCTTCAGTGAGAATTGCTCCCAGGCATGTGTTCATCAATATTTTTGCAAGTTCAGATTTTTTTTTCTCCCCTTTTATCACTGTGGCATGGCAAGCTGCAGTTTCTGAAATTCCCTTTACTACACAGCTGCGGAGCCTGTGGACTCCAGTGCCCAGCTGTCCCTAGACAATGTGGCTCAATGGTCAGGGACCAAGGCTTTTTAAAGGCTCTCTCACCTCTCCTTGGAGGGAGTGACCTCTGGCTTTTTCCTATCAATGAGAGCCAGAATTAGTTTGGCATGCAGGCCAAGTATCCCAGGTGGGCATTCTAAGTACCCCTTTGTATTTGGATAGAACTGGAAGGAGACACCCCAGCTTAGAGAAGTGTTAGGGTCAGGAGACCAGGGTCCTGTGTGACAAGCAGTACTTTATCACTGGAAGCAATACAACCCAATTCTTTCAGCAAAATCGGATTTCCGTTTTCCTACTGCAGGTAAGTCTGCCACTTCCCCTTCTGTCTGTTCATTCTGACTCCCTCCTTCAGCACAGCCTGACTCCCTCCTTCGGCAATCTTCACGGAGCTCTGGCCCAATGGTTGCCATTGGTTTGATCTGAATTAATTTTATAATGAATGATTTTAGAGTGTTGTGTGGTGTGGTACTGTTGTACTGTTTTATTGTTGTTAGCCGCCCTGAGCCCGGCTTCGGCTGGGGAGGGAGGGATATAAATAAAATTTATTATTTTTATTATTATTATTATTATTATTATTATTATTATTATTATTATTCAAGAAGCCCAAGATGTCACCAAGTAGAATCATAGAATTGTAGAGTTGGAAGGGATACAAAGAGCCATGTAGCCCAACCCCCTTGAGTGCAGGAATCACAGCTACCCCCAAATTATTTTTCCCCTTTCATTCATTTTTTGCTTTCAAACCTAAGCCTGATTTTTATCTACGTAGTTGGTCTGTACCATTGTTGTTGTTACAGATTTCTTGGTTTACAAAAGTATGTGCAATATCTCTTTTTTCAAGTTGCGTTTTCTACAGATCAGTTTCGTTTGTTGAGACATTGGTGTTACATTAGGAAGAAAAGGGGGAAAGAGGTGGAGGGGGGAATGGTGAGTGGGGGTGGGGTCGGATGGCAATGTTTCTATTTTACTTAATCTATGTGTGGGGTTTTGTGTCATCGTCGCTTGTGTGGGTTCTCTTTACTATTCGCTTGTGTTCCTTTGGTGGTGAGAGAGGTTGGCCTAGAGTATGGTTGTTTGTTTGGGATTGGCTGTGGTGAACTTTGTTTTCATGTGTGCGTGGGGTGGGCGGGTGTTTTTGTATCAGGTTAGCCATATTGATTTGTATGCTGTCAGGGGATTCTTGTCATTGTCTTGTTGGGCTGTGTATGTTATAAAGAGGAGCCATACCAGGGTGAAGTCATCTTCTTCTATTTCTCCCCGTGTCAGTTTCAGTTTATTGGTTAGTTTTTCTAATAATACTGTTTCCCATACTATTTGATACCAATGGTCCATGCTTACTCCTGACAGGTCTCTCCAGTGTCTGGCTATGATGTTTCTAGCTGCTGAGTGTAGGTGGGTTATGAGCTCTTTATGATGTGAGTGGGCATTATTATCTTAGAAAATGTTTAGTAGGGCCAGTTCTGGAGTGACTTCTAACACTTGCTTAATTATTTTGCATATTTCTTTTATGATTGCTGTCCAGAAGAGTTGGATTTGGGGGCATTCCCACCACATGTGGAAGTATGTGCCTGTTGAGGTGCATCCTCTCCAGCATTTTGCTGAGGTTCCTGGGCATATTAGCGCTAGTTTCCATGTGTTAGGTATCATCTGTAAGTGAGTTTCAGAGTGAGTTCTTTCCTTTTCACTGATATGAATTTAAAGGGAGGTTTAGACCACATTCTGGTCCATTGGATGGGGTTAATCTCATAGTTTATGTTGTCCTCCCATTGTTTTTTGATCATGTCTAGTGGGTCTGTGGGATTTTGGAGTAGTATTTTATATATTGCAGATACCATCCCTTTGCCATGTCCCTTTGCTGTTAGGAGGAGGTTGTCAAGGGCCTAGCTGCTGCTGATTTTACTACTGGATTGTTTAAGAGGGCATGTAATTGGTGATGTGTTAACCAGGGAATTTGGGTGTCTTCTAGTTTGTCTTGCATTTCTTGTGTTGATAAGGGTATGTGGTTTTTGTAGAAGTCCGCTAGGTGGTATAAGCCTTTGGCCTGCCAGGTTTTTATCTGGAGGTTTTGTGCTGTGTGGTAGAATAGTAGGTGGTGTGCCAGGGGTATTAGTGGGGATGGGATTGGGGACAGTTTACCTTCTTTTTCTTTCCATGCACAGTCTGTGTAAACCTGTTTGTTGTTTTGGGGATTTTCCTTAGTTGGTTTGGGAGGAATGGGTATGCTGTGATTGGGGACTTAGTTGGTCTGTAGAAGTCCTTGCCTTCTCTGCCCCGTGTTTCTACTCTTGTGGGTCTAATGCAGTGACTATATTCTCCATTCCCAGGAAGTTGTCCTTTAAAATAACTGTGAAAGCCAGAAGATGGCACCAAACCCTTCTTTACTGTCATTAGAACTGGTGTGAAAACTGAGCTGACAGAGTAGGCGGAGGGCAGAGTCTGAGACTTAGACATTTAAACCACAGTGTCTTCAGATGATTGCAGACATTTAGGGATGGTGCCAAAGCTCCTTGGCAGAGTTATTGCTTTGCATGAAGAAATGAACCCTCTGTAACATTAATTTCCATCAGCAAACCATTCTGGACTATTAACCAGCAATTTGCCTAAAAATGAAATTATCAGCCAGAAGGAAACTATAAAACATAAAAGGAGCCCTGCTGGATCCAAGGAAGCAGTAAAGGTAAAAGTACCACCTGGCTGGTAGTTAGAAAAACAATAGGAGAGGAGTTGTGGGTGAGCTGAGCTGAAAGCAGGCTGAAAGCTGGGACACAGGCTCAGGCTCGATTTGTGCTGGAATCCAAGGGAGAAGCAAGACCTTCTGGGGTATTGATGCAGTGAGCCCCTTATGTTCAGGTTGTATATAAACCATATATACTAAAGACACCACAGTCTCATGTGACCGCCATTCCAAGGGAACTAAACTCTGGGTAAGTGCCTGGAACCCCTGGAATCTCACCGCTTGGAGTTTGGACTCTGGGTCTCCTCTGCACTGTTTGCTTCCCCTTCTTAGCAGAGTGAATTCTTTTCTCTAAAGCTTTAGGATTTAGGATTATACTACTAATGTCCTTGGAGGGTATGTAAATCTAATAGCCCTCTATCAAAAGAAGATTGTCCATGCCAAAGCCCCATTGAAATCCATTAAATTAATTGTGACTAACTTGTCTCATTGTCTGTTACAGGACCTGAGAGTGACTGGTCTTTTTTGGATAAAAGCCATTGGATTTAAGCAGGGTCATTTAACAATTGATTTTTGCATACTTATTCCTTGATTGGAAGCTACAAAAGTGTGTTTTTGTGTGTGAGAGCTGTTTACGCGCCTTGTTTGTTTATGTTTTTTTTAATGATTTGACGATTGAAATGTGTTGTTGTTTAAAATGATAGGAAATCCAATATGTGTTTAAAAATTAAATGTGATGGCTGTCAGCACACAGAAACTATTCCTCTTTGGGAGGAAGGGAGTTAAAGGGTTGAATATAAATGCCTTAACCTGCTCCACCGCCACCCATAAAATTACTCTCCACTATTCCAAGGCTGCGGTAGACACTTACTTTGCAAACATGAAATCAATGGAGCTTAATTCTGAATTAACATTGTATCTGCCTCGCAATACAATGAAGGAGTGTGCCTTACGGGCGGGAAGTCAAACTGTTGGAATGCAAATTTAACAAAGCAATCCGAACCCTCTTTGGATTGGGGTGGGGTGGAATTAGAAGGCATGGAGGTGTCCCTCCACCAAGCCCAGGCAGTTTCAGTCAGCTGCCCATCAATTACCACCTATGGAATGATGCTGGCTCAAAGTTTCCCCTTCCATCTACCAAACATGCGGGCCTTTCTGGGAGCAGGGAGGGACTGTCAGGAGCTCGTCCTACTCTTGAGTAGGACCCTGGCAGAGACACATGCCCAACTGGCATGTTCCCTCCCTCCTGGTTGATCGTTCGGGAGCTTCAAAAGCTTTCTTCTGCCCAAACATCACAGTGACCAATGCCAACAGACATCGGCACACTTAGGGATCCGCAGAGGCTTCGCAGTTGTGTAACAGAGCTCAGCAACTCAGCATTTTGGCTAATCTACTTTTATTTACATATAAGCACACATGGAGCACTGCAACATGGCTCCCTCTCTCTCTAGCATCAGACAGCAAAGAGAAAAAGGACAAAGGACAATAGTCCCACTTCATGGAACACAGTAACACAGACATCCTGTCTCTGTCACTTCCCACTCTGTGGAGTTAAAACATATACCATCATGTGATAGACAAAAATCCCATGACTGCAATCATGGAGCAGGAATTCTAACAGGGACCAGGGGTAGCCCAAGAGCCATTGAATCCCAAGCCTTCCCCGCTGCCATCATGTGATGGCATCAGGCCTAACCTGGGTCCAGTCACAGGCTGGCACAGCAGTCTCTCTGCCTGCCACCTGCCACTGCAGCCACCATATGTGGCAGGGCTATGGGCACAGCAGTGACCTCACCAAGCTGAGGGGGCGAGTTAGGATTGCTCCCTTCATAAATACATGTTACAGGAGTTACAGAGTTGTTGCTTCATTCCCGGTTCCACATGACATTAGATCCCCGCCCTCATAGCTGACAGCCAATGAAAAGGTGGAAATGGGACAACACGAACCATGGCACACATTGGGTGGTACTCAACTAGGTTCTTCTCAAAGTAGACCTACTAAAATGAATAGACCTAAGTACATGTCCATTAGCTTCAGTACGTCTACTCTGAGTACGACTAGCACTGAATAACACCTGTTGGGTTTACTTAGATTGATGAGGGTGATGGGCCAAGAATCCTAGAGTTGTACCAAGCTCTTTATACAACCTTCGTTCTTCTTTCGTTTCAAATTTTTCCATTTTTGGCGTGTGAAGAATGAAAAAATATGTTTCTCCTTGGCTTTTCTCAAGAGCATTGTTGTTTCGTAGCAACAGGTTGGAATTTCTGGCCCCCCCCCCCACCTTGGGGGAAAAAATGCAATGGAGTATTTTGTCCATGACAGTTTGCCTTAACTGTAATTACAGAGACCATCAATGGCCAAGGCTGAGGTGACATCAGAAAACCACCGAGAGATATCCAAGGAGCTGACGACAAGGAAGTGTTGGAGTGCTACAGATGAGATGCACTGAACAGCCTTGAGATGAGGACTATTTTTGTTATTAAAAAGAAAAAATGCTTCTTGAGAGTTTGTGAAGAAACTGATCATAGCAGTGTGGGGAAAATAATAACAAAGCATCCAGCAGGGAATGATGCAGAAAGCTTTGACATAATGAGTGGTTAATGAGCAACAGAGCAATCCTAACTCTGGCCAGGGAGCAGAAAGGCAGAAGCAAGGGAGCCATTGTCACATCTGAAGTCTTGCCTGTTATTCCAGCCACAGCAGAAGAAGGCAGGGGAAAGCTTTGTTGACAAATTCTGCTGCACCAGCTTCTAGGTGGTGCAGCCATGATGCCTGAATCTGGCCCCATGCCAGGAGCTAGACTGCCTTAGGATCCAGAGGAACCTATGGTTGGCCTAGCTGTACTCTCGCTCCCATACCATTCCTTTTCTGAGCCATTCTGGGCCACGTTTTCTGCAGCTGCTGTGGGCTGCCTCCCTAGTGGCAGGGTGCCCTCTGCTGGTGGAGGCCAGAAACACATAGGGATGTCTACTCCATGGGTAGGCAAACTAAGGCCTGGGGGCCGGATCCGGCTCAATCGCCTTCTAAATCCGGCCGAGAATCAGCGTGTTTTTACATGAGTAGAATGTGCCCTTTTATTTAAAATGCATCTCTGGGTTATTTGTGGGGCATAGGAATTTGTTCATTATTTTTTTCTTCAAAATGTAGTCAGGCCCCCCACAACATCTGTGAGAGTTTGCTGACCCCTGGTCTACTCTACGGGTTCCTCAAGTGGGTGCTGCTGCCTGCAGGCCACAGGGAGATTAACTAGTGAGGCACTAAGAAGACAAGGGTTGGCAGGGGGTGCTTGAAGTGTAAATGACTATCATGCTTTGAAAAGCTAGTATCACTGGATCAAGTTCATTAATTTTGTTGAATTAAACTAAATAGTTAAAATTGGATTTCGAATAAATTTGTTGTTGTTGTTTAGTCGTTGAGTTGTGTCCGACTCTTCGTGACCCCATGGACCAGAGCATGCCAGGCACTTCTGTCTTCTACTGCCTCCCGCAGTTTGGTCAAACTCATGCTGGTAGCTTCGAGAACACTGTCCAACCATCTCGTCCTCTGTCATCTCCTTCTCCTTGTGCCCTCCATCTTTCCCAACATCAGGGTCTTTTCCAGGGAGTCTTCTCTTCTCATGAGGTGGCCAAAGTATTGGAGTCTCAGCTTCAGGATCTGTCCTTCCAGTGAGCACTCAGGGCTGATTTCCTTAAGAATGGATAGGTTTGATCTTCTTGCAGTCCATGGGACTCTCAAGAGTCTCTTCCAGCACCATAATTCAAAAGCATCAATTCTTCAGCGATCAGCCTTCTTTATGGTCCAGCTCTCACTTCCATACATCACTACTGGGAAAACCATAGCTTTAACTATACGGACCTTTGTTGGCAAGGTGATGTCTCTGCTTAGTTGTTACTAATAAGGTAGTGGATGAGTTTATGGAACCAATGGGGTGGTAGCCTAAAAAGCTTGGGGACCTCTACTCTATTCTATTCTAACCTCTTCCAGCAACATGGATTAGGAGTTAAGACTGCATCTTTAGCTTACTGCTCTGATGCATATATCCTTGGATTGGCAAAATGTGATGCATTATTCCTCCTGGAAATCTGGCAACCACTCACAGCCTTTTGGAATGAAAAAACAACAGTGAGGAGTGAATGTTGTCACAAATGCACTTTAAATGTAGATTAATTATACACCCAGAACCTGTAATTTTTCTTCTCAGCTATATTTGAATGTTTTTCTCGGTTGTCATGTAATAGACTAATGACAGGCTTTTTAAAAAAGTGTACATGTTATCTTTCTGATCTGCAGAGGGCACCAAATAGTTTCGCAGCAGAGACTTGGAGCAATGGGAATTGTAACTGTCAGTCAAAGAGGTACTTGCTCTCCAATGGTCATTGTGAGACACAGAAGATTAAGTAGGAGTGTTTTCCCCCTATTCATGAATCTATAAAACCCAATGCTCTTTTACTGTTCCTGCCCTCCTTCTCTCAGATGAATCAGGAAGAGATGCTGAGAAGTGCTTTTTAAATCTCCGCTCCAACTGCAGTCCCAGGACATGGGAGCATATCACAAGGACAGTCACTTTAAATTCAACAGGTGAATCATAAAGGGAGCTATTGTTGCCATGATTTCAACTTTCATAAATTTCTGTACCATTTGCTGTTTCATCTGATTTGACTGAAAGAGGGAGCTTTTCTTCCACCAGCAATCCCACGGCTGGTAGATTGAATGAAGAGGACTTTTCCCCAATCAAGTATTCCTTGATCTCATTCGATAAAGAGCACTAGAGCAATTCTGAACGATTCTCTCTTTTTTCAGATGCTGTTTCCATAACCGCTTGCAGAGCTGAACGCCGTCCCTTAACGATGAACACGACGGTACGCTGGGCTCTAACTTTTCAGCCTGTGTTGGTTAATGCCACTGAAGAGTTCAACGATTCGGTCCTTCTCGGCAGCAGGAGCGACAATGGATTCTGCGAAAAGGTGTTCATTAAAGCCGAGGTCTTCTTGACCCTGGGGATCATCAGCCTTCTGGAGAACATCCTCGTCATCCTTGCCGTGATCAAAAATGGCAACCTGCATTCCCCTATGTACTTTTTCCTCTGTAGCCTGGCTGCAGCAGACATACTGGTGAGTATGTCCAATGCCCTAGAAACCATCATGATTGCCATCCTGAGCAATGGCTATCTCGTCATGGAGGACCGCTTCATCCAACATATGGACAATGTCTTTGACTCAATGATCTGCATCTCTTTGGTTGCCTCCATATGCAACCTTTTGGTCATAGCCATCGACAGGTACATTACCATTTTCTATGCACTCCGCTACCACAGCATCATGACCGTGAAGAAAGCCCTGGCTCTCATCGGGCTCATCTGGGTCGCCTGCATCTTTTGCGGCATCATGTTCATTGTCTACTACGAGAGCAAAACTGTCATTGTCTGCCTCATCACCATGTTCTTCACCATGCTTTTCCTCATGGCCTCGCTGTACGTCCACATGTTTCTGTTTGCGCGCCTGCACGTCAAGCGCATCGCAGCCCTCCCGGTGGACGGAGCCCCCCACCAGCGTACCTGTATGAAAGGGGCGGTCACAATCACTATTCTCCTCGGGGTCTTTGTTGTCTGCTGGGCTCCTTTCTTCCTTCATCTCATTCTGATCATCTCCTGCCCAACCAACCCACACTGTGTTTGCTACACCTCACATTTCAACACATACCTGGTCCTTATCATGTGCAACTCGGTTATCGATCCTCTCATTTATGCCTTCCGGAGCTTGGAGATGCGAAAGACGTTCAAGGAAATATTCTGCTGCTGTTACGGCATAGGCTCAGGACAGTGCATGCTCTGAAGTGCTAACCTTCTGCTGTCTATGAAGGCATTAGGTGGCTAGCTTTGAGGCAAAAATCCTAAATACTGTCTGAAAGTGTCATTGCTAAGAATGATAAAGGGGAAAGGCTTAAGGACTGAGGGTAACAGGGGAAGAGCTATGATTTCCTCACTGCTTGCCACCTTTCAGTTTTTAAAAACAAAATGGCAAAAGAGTACATTAATGCAGTATGCTTGCACTTATGTAGGGATCACAGAAGCAAAATTGCAGTACTTGAGAGGAACTGGTGTAAATTTCAGTATGCCGGCTCCCGTGCTTCTCATTGTTGCATATAATAAAATTTCAGCAGATATACTTTCTCATGTTGTGTGACACTGCAGGCACTTGGCAAGTTGCACCTGACAAGGACCTCCCATCTATGAAACCTCTAACATTGGCTGAAAGTATGGCTATCCTAGCTACACATACGTGGGGGGGGGGCTCCTTTGAACACAGTAAGACTTGGTTTAAAAAAGATGTGCAGAACTGTGTGACATGGCTGCAGTCCCATGAACATTACATAAGGGTAAATATTACTCTTTATGCAAAAGAGTAAACCTGATTATCCTTTTTACTATGTGCTAGCAAATCATAGTTGCTGCTGCTGCTGCTTTTTCAGTGCATGCCATCAGCACTGTGCTAAAGGTTTTATCTGGAGCAGGCTGTATGATGAATGCCACACTTTTTTTGCCAGACGGATGAAAAGCTAGCAAGTCACAGAACTGCTGTTGAAAAAGACTTTAGATACTCATTCTTGTGTTCTCAAAACAAACACGAGAAAGATATAGTCAGGTGACAGCTTTCATTGCCTGCAAACATTCTAATTCTTTAAAGGATACCAGCAAATCTCAGTTCACATGTGTTTCTTAAGAGTATATTCTATTGCTGTTCTGTTATTGTTTGAGAGAGAGAGAGAGAGAACAAACAGTTCTTTTCTAGCTTCTTGGATGGTGCGTTCGCTAAGCTTTCCCTGACAGTAGACTTGTTCAAAGAGTGAACACCTGTTTATTTGTACAGCTCAACTCTTTTATTGTATACATATTGTTGTACACAGGCCTGCTATTTTATGGCATGGTGGTATGTAAATAATATTATTTAATAAATAAATTATTGTGCACACAGGCACACGGACTGTACACTCATTGAAGGTTACATGTGAATAACTGTAGGATCATGCAGCTCATCTATTTGTGTACACAGAAGGCTTGTACACAATGAACACAGGCACAAGCTGTCTCTACATGTATGAAAATGTCTGTGTGTCAGAGTGCACACTTGTTCAGCTCAGCTATTTTGTACACAGGTACACGAATTGTACACTGGTTGGATGCAATGTGTGAACACCCCTACTTAAACAAAATGCACACTTGTTGGGTGTAATATAGTTGTCTTTTAAAGGATATGAGTAAAGGGGGGAAAGGTAAAGGAGCCCTGGACAGTTAAGTCCAGTCAAAGATGACTATAGCATGTGGCGCTCATCTCACTGTTCAGGCCAAGGGAGACGGCGTTTGTAAACAGACAGCTTTCTGGGTCATGTGGCCAGCATGACTAAATTGCTTCTGGTGCAACAGGACACTATGGCAGAAGCCAGAGCGCATAGAAACACTGTTTACCTTCCCACCACTGAGGTACCTATTTATCTACTTGCACTGGTATGCTTTCAAACTGCTGGGTTGGCAGAAGCTGGGACAGAGCAACAGGACCTCACCACCATTGTGCAGATTCAAACCGCCAACCTTCCGATCAGCAACGCCAAGAGGCTCAGTAGTTTAGACCACAGCGCCACCCGCGTCCCAAGGGATATGAGTAGCAAGCCCCAGTAAGGATTGAAAATGCTGTCCCTTTAACTGCTTGTTCTCTTTAACAAAGTGCAGGAACAAATCCATGCTACCATGAAGGAGCATCTCCACACACACACACACACCCCATCGTTCACCCCATCGTTCACCCACTGAAGTCCAGCGCAGAGGGCCTTCTGGCGGTTCCCTCACTGAGAGATGTGAGGTTACAGGGAATCAGGCAGAGGGCCTTCTTGGTAGTGGTGCCCACCCTGTGGAATGCCCTCCCATCAGATGTCAA
>JAXCMG010000005.1:9692024-9719986 GCA_034642415.1 Podarcis siculus | reverse complement strand
ATCCTGCTTGCTATATGCTCTGCTGGAACCCAATTGCATTTGGGGGAGTTGTCATTTTAATAACATATTTGTGGCATTCATTTCACTTGTACTTGATGTTCTCTGAAGCTCCTCTGCTGGAAAAAAGAAGACGCAATGAACTCTTGAATAAAACTGCTCTGAAATTACCTGCCAACGGTTCTGTGCTTCATATACAACATTAATGGGCATGAGCTCGATAATTGACAAGTCATTCTAGTGTGCAGGAAAAGTTTCAAGCAAGGGGTAGCTACTATTACATCCCCCTACAGCAAAGTCAATTATAGTTATATTGGCTCTTGAGAGGTCCTTACCTGGCTTGTGATTCTTAAAAACCTTTCACCGCATTCCTTTCGCAATTGCTCTTACTCTCTGAAAATGTTCTTCATGAACATAGAAATTACAAATTCCTCAGGAATGGAGGTTGCTTACAACTCAAAGAGCTGTGTAATGACTCTTAAGACGAAACTACATGTTGCATTAAATGTGATCATGTAATTTATGTATATGGGAGTTTTAGCAGTCATGTGGGAAAGGAAATGATCTTGGGATCACAGCACATAAGGAAGAGGGTTAACCCTTTCCCTCATGAGGCAGCCCAGGGTGGAATCTACACACATATATAAAGCGCTGTGAAAATGCTTTTTCAAAAAAAGTTTTGAAAAATACATTGGATTTTGCATAGCTTACTGTCACCATCTAGTTTCACATTTGTATATTGCACTTTACAACACATTTAAAACGTTGGGGTGGCATGCACAATACCATTGGAGTAACACATTCAAAATGGCTGCAATCATTAATATATGTACAACCCCTCTCCATAATGCCGCAAGGAAGCTTTGGCAGCACACTAACAGCAAAACATCGTCTCAGTTCTGGGTGGTTGGTGAAAGGTAAGTCTTTACCTGGTGCTGAAAAAATGTCAGTGAAGGCACTAGGTGGACCTCCTTGGGGAGAGCTGTCCACAGGTGGGGAGCACATTCTCCGAGATTCCCTCAGAGTGAGGACTTGGAGAAAAGTATAAGAAGAAGATTTAAGGTTCAGGGTACATTAAAACTGGAGAGATGTTCCAGCAGTTATTGAGGTCTTCAGCTGTCAAAATTAACGCTTTGGTCAAAATCTTGGCATTTCCACCAAGTACCATTTGGGGTATATAGGAATCCACACTCTGACAGTGGGTTTTCTATTAGTTTAACAGCAACCATGATGATAAACCTTATATAGAGTTTGATAGCCTGAAGGAAAAAGCTGTGGGCTGCACACAGACAGGAAATTGATGTAAAAGCAAAACAAAAAAACAAAAACCCTATCTCACTGAAAACTGGCTACAATTTGAAAATAAACCCCTGAGCTTTAATTGAAGTACATGAGGTCAGGAAGGCTGGCTATTGAGCTGCTGAGATCGATGAAATCGCTGATGTTGATTTTAAGAGAAGTGCTTTCTTTTTCTTTTAAAAATATTTCCTTGTTGATTTCTTTAAAAGTAAAAGAACTTTGGGTTCTTTTACTTTTAAAGAAATCAACAAGGAAATAAGTAAAAGTAAAAGAACTGGGTTTTTTTAATTAACAGGTGTTAATTGCATCACAGAAGTATCCCCACTTCCCCATTATTTCAGGAAAGCCCAGCTTAGTACATCATGAAATTCTCATTTAACACAGTCACCCAGGAAGGCTACAGAATGCAGAACGCTTGAGAGGTCATTTGGAGAGTGAAAGGGCACTCAGAGACACCTTTTGACATTAAGGAAAGTGTAGCAAATGCCCTCCACCCTTTCCAGAAAAATTTCACTGAAACTTTCTATGATAATTTTCAAATGCAGCTTCTGTTCTTGTTAATTGATAGAGAATTTTTTTAAAAATAAAAAACAACAGGTTTTGGCACAGGATTCATTTTAATCTGTATGCACTTCTCCCTTTTATCAGGACTTTCATATCACTGTTTTCCTCAAGCTTCCCCACCTACTGTCAAAGGATGGCTTCCCACAATGGCCTTAACCCCATATTCAACTTCAAATTGCTTCCATTCAGCATAATGAAAGGATAGCCCAAAGCTGCTACACTTTGTTAAAAAGCATTATTTGTGACTGTCACTTCAGAGATGAAGTAGCTCAGTCACATTGTATTACTCACAGATGCTCATTCTTTGACTCGTAACTATAATGAGGATCTTGCACAGGGATTTTTGCATTTATTTACCTGCTGGTGTTTGTTTAGTTTTAAGTGTATCTCCAAGGAAACAGGGTTGCCCAGTATAGGTATAGGGAAGAAATTCAGAGCTCGTGCATACCCTCCAACATTTCTCCGATGAAAACAGGGACAGCCTAAGGAAAAGTGGGACATTCTGGGATCAATTCAGAAACCGGAGCGGATTCTCTAAATCAGGGATGTCCCTGGAAAATAGGGTCTGTCTGTGTGATGTAGTGTTAGATTGGAACCTGGAAAAACGGGGTTCAAATTTTTATTTAGTTAGTCAATAAAATTTATTTTTTTTAAAAAAAACAACCCTCAAAGTGGTTTACAAAAGAGAAAAGAAGAGAAACAAGAAAAAATTACAACCCTATTTTATAATAATAATAATTTATACCCCACCCATCTGGCTGGGCTTCCTCAGCCACTCTGGGCTGCTTCCAAAAAAATATTAGGTAAAGGTAAAGGTACCCCTGCCCGTACGGGCCAGTCTTGACAGACTCTGGGGTTGGTGCGCCCATCTCATTCTATAGGCCGGGGGCCAGCGCTGTCCGGAGACACTTCCGGGTCATGTGGCCAGCGTGACAAAGCTGCATCTGGCGAGCCAGCGCAGCACACGGAAACGCCGTTTACCTTCCCGCCAGTAAGCGGTCCCTATTTATCTACTTGCACCCGGGGGTGCTTTCGAACTGCTAGGTTGGCAGGCGCTGGGACCGAGCAACGGGAGCGCACCCCGCCGCGGGGATTCGAACCGCCGACCTTTCGATCGGCAAGTCCTAGGTGCTGAGGCTTTTACCCACAGCGCCACCCGCGTCCCTTAAAAAAAAAATTAAAATACTGTAATACATCAAACATTAAAAGCTTCCCTAAACAGGGCTGCCTTCAGGTGTCTTTTAAAGTCTGGTAGTTGTTGTTCTCTTTGACATCTGGTGGGAGGGCGTTCCACAGGGAGGGTGCCACAACCAAGAAGGCCCTCTGCCTGGTTCCCTGTAACTTACAAGCCTGCTGCCCTGAGGCAATTGCCTCACCATACCTCACGGGCAGGCCAGTCCTAGACCCAGACTAGCTTTCCCCTTGATACAGACACAGCAACCCAGTGGCCATCCATCTCCTGGTGGAAGCCAGAGCGTGCTGCTCTCCCTTCCTGGAGTAACTCCGGTATTCCAATATAATAAATTTGTAAAAATGTGAATTGCCAGTCTCATTTTGGGAGTGTTTTTCTTTTAAGAGAACCAACACGAGCTCTTGCTGAGGAGAAAAGAGAAAGTAGCATGGTTGCCTGAAGATGTCAAAACAGAAAAAACCTGAGCTGCTGGTGTCAAGATGAAAGCGAGCTCCTGCTGTGTTAGAGCTGAAGAGTGTGGGCTTTACAGAGTCATATGAAATCCCTGGCACTGAGCCCTGTGGGAGACTCAGCAGTAGAGGTCTATTTACTGGGGACTTGTTCCGGCATGCTAAGTCCTACATTTCTGTGAGCAAAGAATATAAAGTGTTTGTCGAGAGTCACACTCACTTTGGCGTGTTGAATCTTCCAGCTTTCAAATTCCAGAAACGATGGGTGCTAAAATGTTGTAACGTGACTTGGGAATGCGGAAGATATTTTAGTTAGATTGATATAATTTAGCTTTGCTTGGCAAGTAAGATGTGTGTCCTGAACGCCTGGCCTACCTGGCAGCAAGTCAGTATGCCGAGCCCAAAGTTAAAAGTGTCAATCCACACAAACAAAGTCCAAAGGTCAGGAAATGCAGTCCAGGGTCAATCCAAGTAGCCAAGCCTGAAGTCCAGCAGTCAGGATACAGTCCAGAGTCAAACCCAAAAGACAATCCCATAGAGGTGCCGGAACATCCAAGGCAAGGTCCATCAACATGGGCAATTGAGCATGTTCTGCACCTCAGCTCTGCTTCCCTCTTGTACTTTCCATTCTTATCTGGGCTTGGGGAGGCAGGTGGCCCTCAACTGTTCCAAGCCTACTCCATCTGAAGAATCACACACCTTCTCCCAGAGCTAGCAAGCCCCATCTGATCAGTTGAGGAACTAAGCTGTGGGCCCTTGCCTGCCTCAGCCTCCCTATGCCCTCCCACTGCTCTCTATGCCTCAGAGCCCTCCGTGTTTGTGGTGAGAGAGGTCCCTCTGGCTTTGGTGGTGGGTTCTGCTGCTCTGGTTCCTGTGCACTGACCTCCATCCCCTCACAATCCTCCATCACCTGTGAGTACTTCCTTCCCCATCCCCTGCTTGCTCCGGTGTGTCCCAGTCCCAACTTCTTGTCCTGCCAGTTCATGACAATTTGTGTAATATTGCACATAAATCATTAAAAATGATTTCCAGGTACTTGTAGTTATATTATTGATATTAATTCTTGTTGTTGTTACTTAGCATCACCTGACATTTTCAGAAGGTAACATTAAAATTTTGGGGCTATACGAAAGTAGTTTATGTGCTTCTTCGTCAAATGTAGACTTACCAAGCTAAACGTTGCCCAACCACAAAAATAATAGCATGTTTGAATTCCTCACACCCAAAAACGTATTTTTAAGACTGCTCGCCGAAGAAATTTGCATAAATTAATTTCACCCCCTAAACTGGCACACCCACTCTAAAGCCTAATCAAAACTAGAGCAGATTGCATGTATATGAGCCAGTTTAGTCCACCCAAAACCAACTAAATCCCCATTCTTTGAGGACTGTGGTGTCAGTTTGCATTTCTTAGTACAGAAAGTATTGATCTAATGTATAGAGATCTTTCCTGTTCTGCTTAGTATAAGAGGGTTCTGAAAGGTTTCTACTCTGTGTGAAAGAAGGTTCTTTTTTGGGTTATTCCTTCTGAGAAGCTGAGTACAGCTGGTTTAAACTGGTTCTGTCATCTTTCAGTCAAGATCATGCTGATTATAATAGTCAGGCCAGAAGGAGCCTGGGTTTCACTTACTCTTTCTCTCTCTTTGTTCTGGTTTGGTGGTCTGTTCTGTATATAGTGTTCAGTTTTAGTCTTATTACAAGTTCTCGTTAGTTTAAGATAAGTCTGCTGCAACTGGATTTTTTATGGACTGTGCCAAGCCAGAATGTATTGGATTTGTGGCCATTATGCTCATTTGCCTTCGGTAGCAGTAAAGCTTTGCTGGATGAAGTACAATTGCCCCTGGTCTATTTTTGGGAACTCTGCAACGTGTTTAAGTTTTTTCTCCACATGCTCGACATGTGGTGCCCAAGCCACAAACCAAATCAATCTCTTTGCAGAATTAATTTCATCAAATGAGCCAGAGAAAGGTGCAGCCAGCCTGGCAGTGGAAAAATCACTAGCACAGTAGTTCTCAAAGGGTGTGGTGTGCCAGTGTGGCAGGAAGTTTCAAGGAAAATAAAATAAACATTTAAACATTTCAGTGTAGTATAGTACTGTATAGTATCAAAACAATACACACACACACAGATATATATATATATATATATATATATATATATATATATATATATAAAATCTTCAAGAGCATTGGCTATTCTTCTACAATACTCTATGACATATTGTTTAGAACAGGGAATTTCATCTCTGACAAATATGAAAGATCAGAAAAGAGAAAGGCTTCTTTGTGTTGATGAGGAGATGAGAGTTTGTCTCAAGTGAGAACTCATATAAATGAGATTACCTGGCAAAAGCAAGCTCACACCTTTCATTGAGCCTGTATACCTACTTAAGGTACATATGTAAGAGGCTTGTTCCTAATTATATTTTGGGGATGATTCATGTTCTTATGCAACTGCATTGATATACTTTCTGGATGTCCCGTGATCATATTATAAAGTAGTTGTGTTCTATGTTATAAATCATGCACTACTGGGAGTCATTTCTTTTTGTTTTCTAATGTATTTATTATCAATTAAAAAACGGGTGTAGCGTGAGAAAAAATTTCTTCTGAAAGTGTGGCCCAGAGAAAAAAGTTTGAGAAGCACTGCATTAGGGTATAGGAGGAATGGCCTATTAATATTCATCTGACTTGTGTTGAGTATTACTTCTGGTTATGGTTCTGCACATATGCCCATTCCTGTTTAAATGAAAGTTACATCTTGCGTGCTATGAGACGCATCCAAGTCTTAATTCTGAATTCATGCATTTAGGGCATTGATCATTTCCTCCTTCTTAGCATGCAGGTGCAATGAGCACCCTGGTGCCATACTCCCTTTCTCATGCCAGCAAGCAATCTTCGGCTCCTTGTGTTTCCAGCATCACAGAGAAAACAAGCAGGGGCAAAGAAGTCTCGACAGCACTGGTGTTGTGGAGAGGAAAGTTAGAGGAGAATAGCTCTGAGATGCATTGAAAGAGCCAGAGCAAGGAGGGGCTGTCAATTACTTTGTTCTTTCATAGATGTCATCACCAGAACACTAGCAAGTTTCTCCCTATTGAAGTACAGAGTGTTTGAGGACTGGGACATTCGCAGGGAAACCAAAATGTTTGTTTACAAAGCTATTGTACTACCAACCTTACTGTATGCTTGTGAAACGTAGACCACTTATAGACACCATCTCCAACTCCTCGGAAGATTCCATCAACAGTGTCTCCGACAAATTTTACACATCACCTGGGAAGACAGGTGAATTAATGCCAGTGTACTGGAAGAAGCAAAGATCACCAGTGTCAAAGCAATGATTCTTCAACATCAACTTTGTTGGACCGGTCATGCTGTACGGATGCCTGATTATTATCTTCCAAAGCAACTACTCTATTCCAAACTTTAAAATGGTAAGCATAATGCTGGTAGCCAACAAAAGAGATTCAAAGAATATCTCAAGGCAAATCTAGAAGAAATGTAGTATAAACGCCCACAACTGAGAAACACTGGCGTGCAAGCGCTCCAATTGGAGAATAGGCTTTACCGAAGGTGTCATGAGTTCTGAAGACACTCAAACTCAGGACGAAAGGGAGAAACGTGCTACGAGGAAGGCACGCTTGGCAAACCCTCACCCTGATCAACTCCAACCCGGAAACCTATGTCCCCAATGTGGAAAGACGTGTGGATCCAGAATTGGCCTCCATAGTCACTTATGGACTCACTGTTGAAACCATGTTCATGGAAGACAATTTTACTCGGCTACAAGTGATCGATGAAGGAGGAGGAGGAGGAGGAGGAGGAGGAGGAGACTAGTAGATAGGGGTTATAATTAGATTTTGTTTTCCTTTTACATGATTTCTACTGCACTGTATCTTGTTTTCCTGTATTGTGCATGGGGTGAAAGAAGCCATTCATCGGCACCTCTGTGAATTTATTTATTTAATACAGTTTTCTTCCACGTTTCTTCTGAGGAACGCAAGGTGGCATACATAGTTCTCTCCCCACCCCCACCCTGGCCCCATTTTATCATCACAAAACCCTTGTGGGGAGGGGAGGCTAAGAGAGTAAAACTAGTGCAGCATTTCTCAGTGAGTATCATGGCTGAGTGAAGATTTGAACCTGGGTGTCCCAGGTACAGATCTGATCACTACATCACACTGGTTCTGCATACTTCAGATCAGACTGCTGGATCCTGGGAGCTGCAGCTCATGAGCTGCCTGCTTTATGTGAAATGAGCCTAGTTTAGGGATGTGGAATGGTTTGGTTCACATTTTAATGCAAACCCACCTCATTCCTGAAACAAAACGCAAACTGAAGTTATCCTTCAAAATTTGCAGTTCTCCAAATTTTATGTTCTGGTTCTCCAACAACAACAACAACAACCAATACAAAAGTGTGCTTGTAAATATATATTAGGGCAAAGGGTGCATTAAAATGTATATATTTATGGAAATAACATACACAAATGCATTACACGAAGGACACTTGCTTGGGGAAAAGTTTGTATTACATACAGCAATTTGTATTAATAGGAGAAAGGACCATTGAAATGCTGGTGAATGTTCATATATATATGAATAAGATTCATATATCCGAATAAGATTCAGATTAGGAATAGAGGGAAAACTGAAATTGGCCAGTTTGTTCACCCCCGGCATAGCTGTAGCTTTGCCAGACCCCGCCAAATAGATCCAATTCTAATGAAATGCTTCCCTGCCAACCCGTTTTGAAGGAAATGGAGCATTTGGAAAGGGAGAAAATGAATTATGAAACAGTCCTCAAAGGTGGGTTTAGTTAAAAAGCATAATGGATGAAAGACAGAGTACAACTAGAACACTTTGTGAAAATAGGATTGACGCAGAGAACCTCAGAATTCAGAGCTGTTTCGAAATGCTTCTCTCCTCACAATTTGTCGCTGATGGCTATTGTAAATTGGCCTGCACATTTCTGAGACTATAGTAATCCCACGCAAATAGCCCTTATTTCAAATTTAGGCTGGAAATGCTTATTGTCCCTGGCAGACGGGCAAAGCAATCTCAGCACCTTTGTACCCTCTTCCTCAGTCAGTGGCTCCTCAGTTACAGTATTTAGCTATCAAATTGAACAGCACATATTCAGCTAAAGAGCCCAACCAAAGGGAGCCATTAACTGGTGAAGGTCACCAATAAAAGAATATTTTACTTCATTCAGGAGAAGCACAAAGCCTGTATTAGGAGTAGCATTCAGGGCTCAAAACCCACTATGGTCATACACTGTAATGTCCTCAAAGGAATCTGTATACACATGCAGATTGGATTCATTTGTTTTCAATTAAGTTATATTTTTATTGCCTTTCATATTACATCTTTTTTCCCAAGGAGCTCAAAATGACATACATGGCTCTTTCCCTCCTCATTTAATTCCCAGAACAACTCTGTGAGGGAGGTGAAACTGAGAGGCAGTGACTGGCCCAAGGTCACCCTGTGAGTTTCATGGGCAGGTGGGCATTTGAAACCTAGTCTTCTGGGTCCTAGTATGGCATTGTAACCATGGGTGCCCTCAGAAGTGGAGCATGACGGAAAGGGAGCGTCCTCTTGCCTGTGACATCTGGCAGGTTCATGGGAAACCCAGAGCTAAATCATTTGTAGATTACCTGATTCTGGGTCAGGGTTTCATACAAACCACAGCAGTTCTCTCACTGCAATCTATTGAAAGCCAGCCTTTGTTGACACATGGAAAATATCTCTTACTAGCAAGGAATGAGATCTATCCCAGAGCATGATGGAAAGTATCTTCTTTCAAAGAAGGTGGGTAGGGAAAGGCTGATCTGTCCATTTCTATTCTCTCCAGTTCTCATTTTTATTATTTTAAATGCATTTCTCCACATTTCCACAATGATTTTTTTATAAATAAATAAAAAACTTATGAAAATTCGTCAATATTTTAGTATGAATTTCTCCTAATAAACACATTTTTGCATGCAGTATTGACCAGCGTACATATTTTTGCAACCGATTTCCCCTAATATAATACTTTTTGTATATATTTTTCTAATATGTTAATTTTTATATACAATGTCCTCTCACAGATGCGTTTTTGGTTAGAGAACCACATCACAAAATTCAGAGAAGTGTGAATTTCACAGGATGGCTGCGTGTCTGTCCTCATGTTGTGCAAATTAAGCAGTTTCACCTCTAAAGGAAAATGGAATTGATGCTTCATTCTACCTTGGATGTCTTGTTGGACAAAGTGGCCTTTGTTTGTGTACACTTCTGTGGTGTTTTTCAGCTGCTTTTCATTCATCATCTCAAACTGTACAACAGTCCTGTGGAGCAACAATACTGGGGAACCTCTGGCCTACACTACTAATTGGGTCTCCCGGGTTTCAGAGCTTGGCTAGCCAAGGCATTTTTTTGCAAATCACGTCCATTCCCCCACCCCCCTGGTTTGACATCATATAAAATTCCAGAAAGTTCAAGCCATAGCTAAAAGGAAGAAAAATCAAGAGCACATTCTTTGTTTGTAGCCAAAATCTGGGGCTTTTTGGATTCAGTGCTTTTATCAGTTGCTCTGTATGGCATCAAATTCAACAAGGGCTGACTTTTAGTTGCTAATGAAGACTTGAGAATGTACAGTGGTACCTCGGGTTACAGATGCTTCGGGTTACAGACGCTTCAGGTTATAGACTCCGCTAACCCAGAAATAGTACCTCGGGTTAAGAACTTTGCTTCAGGATGAGAACAGAAATCATGAGGCGGTGGCACGGTGGCAGTGGGAGGCCCCATTAGCTAAAGTGGTACCTCAGGTTAAGAACAGTTTCAGGTTAAGAACGGACCTCCAGAATGAATTAAGTTCTTAACCCGAGGTACCACTGTACTAAAGAGTGTGCTCCTGTTTAAGAACAGAATAAGAGCCTGCTAGATGAGGCCAATGGTCCATCTAGGCCAGCATCCTGTTCTCACAGTGGCCAACCAGATGCCTGCAGGAAATCCTTAAGCAGGATCTGACCTCAAGAGCCCTCTCCCCTCCTGTGGTTTCCATCAACTGGCATTCAGAAGCATTCCTTCCTCCGACAGTGGAGGCAGAGTATTGCTATCATAGCACCAATAGCCTTCTCCCCCTTGAATTTGTCTACTCCTGTTTTGAAGTCATCCAACTTGATAGCTATCACTGCGTCCTTTGGGAATGAGTACTTTGTTTTATCTGTCCTGACTCTTCCAGCATTCAGTTTCATTGGGTGTCTGTGAGTTCCAGCATTGTACGAGAGGGAGAAAAACTTATCTCTGTCCACTTTCCCCATGTTATGCATAATTCTACATAATTCTGTCATGTCACATCTTACTTGCTAAAGTTATAAGTTTGAATGGGTATAAAATGCTGGAGAACTGTCATCTAGAACCTCTTCACAGCTGTTGTGCAAGCAAAGCCTGCTCTCAAAATTCTAATCAGGCGCCTCTCAGGATAACATCTGGCTTTTTGCTTTTCTCGACAGCTATAACAAGGGTTGCAATTATATTCATAGAGGTCCTGCAATGTATTACCAAGTGGGTGAGTGCGTAGTTGCCCTGTAACGCCCGTGGGATCCATTAATCATATATTACCATACGCTTATAGACTAAAGATGTTGGGCCTCTATTCTGAAATTGCAATCGGGGCCTTTGGTTGTTTGGGGCACAAACAGCATGCAAACAAGTAACACTGATAAATTTATGTGGCTTGACTTGTTACGTGGTTTGAATCTACAGGGAGGGTTTTGAGGAATTGGAGATGGTGCTTATATGGTGTGGCAAGTATAGTGGGTGGGGCATTGCAGATGATGACCAAGATGTGGAGTTTGGGGGGGTGCAGGATGGCAATGCAGGGTGGATGGACTGTGGGAGCACTGGAATGATTCTGCCTGTCTGCCAGTGCTGCAAAAAGGAAGTTTACTTTAGGCAAGAGTTTTCCACTATGGTAAAAGCATCAAACAAGGCTGGTATTTTTCCATTAGAGTGAGATAAGCTACCTGATGAGTTATCTCTGGGAACAGGAGCGGCAGAGCTCTCACAGCAGGAAGCTGAAATATGTGCTTGCTTGGAGATGGTTAGCAGCAGCGGCAGCAGCAGTTGCAAAGGTGCTCTGAAATGATGAACAAGTTTAGGACCTCCCTCTGGGACCAGAGAAAGAAAAGTTTACTGAACTGTATAAAAGACTGAACCCCACTGCTCATTTACAATGTCTTACTTTGTTATTTTGCAACTTTTATCTTATTGTAAGGTAAAGGTAAAGGACTGCTGGATGGTTATGTCCAGTGAAAGGCAATTATGGAGTGCGACGCTCATCTCGCTTCAGGCCGAGGAAACCAGTGGTTGTCAACAGGCAGCATTCCGTGTCATGACTAAACCACTTCTGGCGCAACGGGATACTGTGATGGAAGCCAGAGAGCATGGAAACGTTGTTTACCTTCCCACTGCAGCTGTACCTATTTATCTACTTGCACTTCAAACTTCTAGGTTGGCAGAAGCTGGAACAGAGCAACAGGAGCTTACCCCATTGTGCGGATTTGAACTGCCTACCTTCCGATCAGCAAACCCAAGGGCTCAGTGGTTTAGAGCACAGCGCCACACACATCCCCTATCTTATTGTAACTAGTATTTAAGAATGTTCCTCAGTAAAGCTTTGAGGCTTGTTCTTGTGGTGGAGAAAATTCATTTCCACACAAGGTTCAGATCACGGACTCTGCTGAACAACTCTGACAATGCTCACCTTTTCTCTAAATGAAAATGAAAACTTCCTTTGCATCCTCCACTTGAATTCAAGCCGCACCAGAAGAGAAACATTTATTCCTTTGCAGACACAACTTGAAATCTTTCTTTTGCAGTTGCCAGGGGGATGTCCCCATGACCCAAGATGATGCAACTGCAAAAGAAAGATTTCAAGTTGTGCCTGAGAGGGGGAGAGAGGATTCAGAATCCAGCCAGTTCCCCTCCGCTGCTGTAGGTTAAACCACCAGTGCAGTATAATACAGAAGGAAACTGAGAGATGGTAACTAGGGCAGGGTAGGGAAATGAATGGATCTCCAAGTGCTGTTGGCAGCCAGAATAGACATGGGGTTGCCAGCATGGAGCTGTCCAGGAGCTGATGAACTACAACTCCCATCATCCACAGGCAGATTGGTCAGAAGTCAGACATGATGGGAGTTGTAGTCCAGCAACATCCAAAAGGCCACAGATTAGCCATCCTAGAACTGTAGACATTCCAGTGAACACCTCGTGCTCTGATCATGCAATCCTATGTACAGTTTATTGGGAATAGGTCTTAGTAAACCCAGTGGGACTTACCTCTGAGTAAATATGCATAGAACTAGCCCAGTGTTTCTCAAGCCTGGGTCCCCAGCTGTTGTTGGACTACAACACCTATCATCCATTGGTCCTGCTAGATAGGGATGATGGGAGTTGTAGTCTAGCAGCAACTGGAGACCCACTCCACAACCTGTTAGCCACAACATCACCCCAGGTTCCACACTGCTGGTGTTTTTAGGCATATAGACAAGTTATAGCTAGAGAACACTTTGTTCCATCAGCTAATGGTGGGTTTCTGTGGCAACAGACGTTTGCTTGTAGTAGAGGCAGCTTGACCTTGAGCAGCAGGGTGCCAAACCAAACAGGCAATCATTAGCTCTGTAGGTTGTCAAATGAATTCATGCAAAATGTGAAATCCATAAAAATAATAAATTACATTGCTCGAGGCAAGCAGCGTGTGTTTTAAGAATTCACATTTCCTTGACAAACAGAGACTCCAGAAGTGTTTAACTTAAGTTTTCCTTGGGTCTCATGCAAAGAATGATTTTGGTACGGAAGTTGCAGCAGCACAATGCTGTATCAAGGAGAGGAATGCCATGCTGTTGATTCCAGGTTTGGGAACAAAAAGAATTAGGTTCAAACCCCCTTCTCGGCTGCAAACATCAGGATGTTTAGCTGGCCACGGCTAGGGATGATTGAACTTTCCTGGCCTGGATTCAGAATGGGCTTGCCTATAATGTACTAATTTGGACTCCATAGAGTCCAAATAGTGCCATAGAGCCATCCTCCAGATAGTGGTGTCACTGTCACTTAATGGAGCAAAGTGGTGGCAAGACCAGGGCAGCACTGGCAGACCGGCAGAATTAATCCAGTGCTCCCAGCAGTCCTTCCACCCTGCATTGCCATCCTGCCCCCCCAACCCCACATCTTGGTCATCATCTGCAATGCCCCACCCACTATACTTGCCACACCATATAAACACCATCTCCAGCTCCTCAAAAGATTCCATCAACAGTGTCTATGAAAAATTTTACAAACCACTTGAGAAGACAGGCAAACTAATGCCAGTGTACTGGAAGAAGCAAAGATCACCAGTGTCAAAGCAATGATTCTTCAACATCAACTTTGTTGGACTACTCATGTTGTGCGGATGCCTGATTTTCGGGTTCCAAAGCAACTACTCCAAACTTAAAAATGGAAAGCGTAATGCTGGTGGTCAACAAAAGAGGTTTAAAGACTGTCTCAAGGCAAATCTTTAAAAATGTAGTATAAACACCGACAACTGGGAAACCCTGGCCTGCGAGTGCTCCAACTGGAGAACAGCCTTTACCAAAGGTGTCATGGGTTTTGAAGATGCTCAAACTCAGGACGCAAGGGAGAAATGTCCTAAGAGGAAGGCACGCTTGGCAAACCCTCACCGTGATCAACTCCCACCCGGAAACCGATGTCCCCACTGTGGAAGGACGTGTGGATCCAGAATTGGCCTCCACAGTCACTTACAAACTCACTGTTAAAACCGTGTTCATGGAAAACAATCTGACTCGGCCACAAGGGATCGCAAAAGAAGAAGACTTGCCACAACTGATAAACTCAGAATGGATGTGAATTAGCTCATTTTAAGCTCAGGCCCACTCCTAAACTCTGGGTCCCATTGCTGTGGAATGCAAGGCTAGGAATGTTGGACTAGGACCCAGGTTCAAAACTTTGTGCAGTCATGAAGCTCACTTTAGGCCAGACTCACTCTTGCAACCTGACCTCCCAGGATAAAAGAGCTCCATTCGGTGCCCATGAGTTCCCGTGTTATGAGAGAGGGAGAAAAACTTTATCCCCTTTTTGCATGCCATGCTTAACTCTATACACTTCTGTCACATTGCCTCTTACTTGCCTTTCCTCTGAAATGAAAAGCCACAAATGCTGAAATCCTTCCCAACAGGGGAATAGCTTCCCTTTCCCTGGGAAAACCTGCTGCTTACTACTGAATCGGAACAAATTGTGATGGCTTGTGAATGGTCTTCACAATAAGTACCTCTGCTCACTCAGAGATTTATACAGTTCTTTATTTTACATATGTACAAGCAGTGCATTACAATCATGTGTCTGAATCCTCCGGTTCAGATTCTGGGAGTGACCTACTCTGGCTTCTCCTCCAACAGAAAAGGGGGGGAAGTTTCATGTGATGCCTCTGCCCCCTCCTCTTTAACTCTCTCCTCTCCTTGGCAGACGGAATAGGCATTGTCTCACTATCGGTTTTCCCAGTAGTGGTGTATGGAAGTGAGAGCTGGACCATAAAGAAGGCTGATCGCCGAAGAATTGATGCTTTTGAATTATGGTGCTGGAGGAGACTCTTGAGAGTCCCATGGACTGCAAGAAGATCAAACCTTCCATTCTTAAATCAGCCCTGAGTGCTCACTGGAAGGACAGATCGTGAAGCTGAGGCTCCAATACTTTGGCCACCTCATGAGAAGAGAAGACTCCATGGAAAAGACCCTGATGTTGGGAAAGATGGAGGGCACAAGGAGAAGGGGACGACAGAGGATGAGATGGATGGACAGTGTTCTCGAAGCTACCAGCATGAGTTTGACCAAACTGCGGGAGGCAGTGGAAGACAGGAGTGCCTGGCGTGCTCTGGTCCATGGGGTCATGAAGAGTCGGACACGACTAAACGACTAAACAACAACACTATCGGTGCCAGAACTTCCTATGCGGTGCTGAGGCTCTGCTTCAGCATCTGAGATCCTTCCCGCCTCCTGGCTTTCCCCTCTTTCCTCCATCGCCACTTCCTGCCCACCTCACTCTGCCTGTTTCTGCTCCTCCCTGGCATTGTCTGGCAGTACCATGACACAAATGGCAATTGAGTTTTCTGCAGTGGTAAAGAGCAAGTTTTCCCTGGGAAAGTGGCAGGACAATACTGTTCAGGCACAAACCTGCAACGTGTGGACCTGTGCCTGGAAAAACAGGCGCAAAAGGGAGTATGGATGAGCCCTTAGATTAACAAACTGGAAAACCCTCCCTGTAGAGTCAAACCACGTAACAAGTCAAACCACGTAAATTCCTCAGTGTTACTTGTTTGCATGCTGTTTGTGCCCCAAACAACAAAAGGCCCCTATTGCAATTTCAGAATAGAGGCCCAACATCTTTAGACTATAAACGTATGGTAATATATGACTAATGGATCTCACATGCTTTACAGGGCAACTAAGCACTCACCCACTTGCAGGACCTTTATGAATATAATTGCAACCCTTGTTATAGCTGTCGAGAAAAGCAAAAAGCCAGATGTTATCCTGAGAGGCGCCTGATTAGAATTTTGAGAGCAGGCTTTGCTTGCACAACAGCTGTGAAGAGGTCCTAGATGACAGTTCTCCAGCACAGCATGCTTCCGTTTATCCATCAGGCAGAAGACTGCATGTTTGCAAGTTGATCTATGATCCGCTTAAGTCAGTGTGGCACAGTAGTTGTGCTCTGACACAGTGCCAGAGTAGGAGCCACCCAGCTTCAAAACATTGTGCAGTCATGAAGCTCATCTTCAGCCACTCACACTCTTGCAGCCTAACCTTGATTTCATTGTTTCATCTTTTTATAAACTGCTTTGAGGTTTTTGGGTTTTGTTTTTGTTTTACAATTACGCAGTGTATGAATTTTACGAAATAAATAAAATAAAATAACCTCCCACAGGACTGTATAATGTTGTGAGAATAGCAGAGCAGGGGGTCGGGGACCATGCATGCCGCATGGATCTCCTTGGAGAAGGGGCAGGGTGTTGACATAATAAATAAAGTCAGTAAGGAGTTAGAATCATAGTATTGTCACAACAGCCAGGTGCCTCTCTCTCTCTCTCTCTCTCTCTCTCTCTCTCTCTCTCTCTCTCTCTGACAAGCGGTGGCAAGAGCCCATGGGGTCCCAGGCACACACACAGGCACACACACACACACACACACACACACACACACACGGTCTGTGTCTCTTCGGAGAATAGAAGAAATACGGTTTATTCACCTATTTACACCTTCAGTCTGCATGAAGGGAGTCCAGATTTTACGGCATACACATTTCCAGAGGATGGAGTGCAGGCAACCTTCAGGCTGCTCTCCTCCAAGATGGGTGTCCCCTTCTTCATCCCAGAAAACCCTTTGCCCTCCCCCCAGAGAAGTTACCCAGGCAACCTCCCAAATCCCCAGCCTTTGTTCACACCTGGGGGAATAAGTTAATGGCCCTCAATTGTACTCTTGATAGCTGTAGCTGGACCAATTTGGTTTGCATATGCCAGCCCAGGAACTCCCTGTCTGGCACAACTCTGCAGTTTATGTTTTAATCCATATCCCAATTAGCACTTATTCATTCCTAGGGTTCAGGGGGGACCCCCCACACACACACACACACATCTATAACAGTATTTAAAAGGGAACTTAGGTATCATCTACCACCTCCTCCTTCCAATGCAGGAAATCCACTATTACTGCAAATAGGTTGCAGTTGATTTAGAAACAAAACCTGGAGGACAAATTCTCTTTTCATTTACCTGCTCCCAAGCGGAGGGTGTTTGCTTTAAAAATTATCACAGTTGGGTCAATACCAATTTCCCTCCCATTCCTCTGATATTTCATTCAGGTGTTCACTTTGACTCATAGAGGTGTCCCTCCATCAGACTCAGCTGAGCTCTGCTGGGCTCTGCCATCAGAGGTCCTCAACCACCATGGATGGCACAGTAGAAAACCACATTTCACTACCCACCACAGTCCACCCTGAGTGGCAGGACTTCTCCTGGCCAGGAGTTAGGATTGCTCCATGTGTTAGGAAGAAACTCAGATGCTTTAGGCACAGTGCCTGATGCCCAGGTTCCTGAGAAGGAAGAGGAAAGATCAAATGTTGTACGTGAGAGAGAAACAGGAAGGTGAGCAGGGAAAACATACGAGGAGGGGCTGCTTTGTCCATGGTGCTGTGTCCCATTAACAGGGAGCAGTGAAAGCACACACATGGCAACCCCTCACAACAAATACCCAATATGTAAGTGGTTCAAGCAGTACTGCACTCACAAACAGAATTCTTCTTGTGCTTGCAGGGTTAGAATGACAAATCCACATTCGATCTTCCACTGTGTGAGTCATCAGCATTCTGCTCAAGCTGGGGAGCAAAAGGCCATAACATCGCAGACTGAAAATACATGAAAGCCTGTCAGCTAATGTCATGAAGACAGGGGGAAGGATAGAAACCTGTGGGTGGATCTGTCAGTTTCGGTTTGCTCAGTTTCTCATTTTTCCAATCTTCAATTCAGTTCCCCACATTGCACCTTTAATGTCATCAGCCCTGTCCTGTGGAACACCCTGCCAATAGAGATGTGGATGCATCCCATGCCAACTTTTAAATGCCTGCTGAAAACTTTCCAATTCTGCCAGCCCTGTGCAGGCCATTAATAGTACACAATGCTCTATCGGTGTTTCATAGAAGGGACCCAAAGGTCATCTAGTCCAACCCCCTGCAATGCAGGAATCAAGGCTAAAACATTTTAAATTTCTTTTTTGCTTTTAACTTGTTTTTAACTTTTTATGATGTTATCGTTTGCTTTTATGTTATTTACATTTTTTGTAAACAGCTGCGATATGCTTTTTATGATGCAGTGGTCTAGAAAAGCTTTTATAAATAAAATAAATAAATGCAAATCGTTTCTGCAGCCATTTGCTCACTTAAAAAAAAATCCTCATGAAAATACATCAGCATTTTGATATCTCCTAATAAACACATTATTTTGAATGCAATTTAACCTAATAGACACATTCTTTGGACAAAGCAATCTTCCATTATGTAATGTAATTTTGCATGCTGTTTTTGCGGATAGCCTAATTCTTATACATATGGACAGCAAAATTTGGGAAAGTGTGAATTTCAAAGGATGGCTGTTTTGGTTCATGTATTCTTTCAGGAAGTGTGAATTTGGTTGGTTTGCCTTTAAATGCAAACTTTGTTGAATTTCTCCCCCACCCCACCTGCATATAAATAATCCACTTCCCACCCTGTATTCCACAAGACATCCTGCATAAAGCCTCTCAGTATACCAATTAGTTGGTTGACAAGTGTTTGTTCCTCATACACTGAGAGGGCTCTGAAGAGCGAAAATTGCCATTAACTATCTACTTCTGAATGCAGACTGATGAGGGTGTTTATAGGATGAAGCTAATTAGTAATGGTCAGTGCTAACACATACACACAGAAACACAAAACACAGAGGAAAAAAGGAGAGCAAAAGAAATATAAAGCAGCAGCTAGGAATACTAAAGTTTATCTTCCCACCATTCCAATAAAGCACATTTATCCTCTGTATGCTTTTACTAATAAGCTCCTTTGTACAATCTCTGGTAAAAAACAACAACCAGTTGCAGCCTTGATTTATTTAATTCTCTAATTTCTAGCACTGCGAGATAATTAACAGACAGCACGCGGCTGCACATGGATAGCTTTATGATTAAATTCCTTTAATTGTCTACTGACCTTCAGCTAATTCGCTAGTTCTGAGATTTTACAGCTTCAGAGAACCCCTTCTGCACTGAGGTGTTTTCACTGGAACGTACACATACAACCCTAGACCATAAAGAGGACTGTTTGTGTTAAGTTGTGGGTGAACGTATCAGACGACACAGCGATTCTTCAAACAGCTCTTGTTTATTCACAGGTCGAGAACAGAACTGGGCTGAAGGGTTCAGCCAGCCTGCTTATATAGAGCACAACTACAAAGCAACAGTAACAACTTTCTGTAACTATCCAATCACCAAACGTCACTTTCAATTCCTTATTTGCATATGTGGACCTGAGTGAAAACTATCTACAGTATCCCCCTGCTGGCCCAGGGTGAGAACTTCAGTACATAACAGTTTGTACTTTGACAAACCTGTGTTCACCCTCCTTCTTGTTTCTCAGAGGCCCTGTTTGGACTACGCAGGCATTATCACCCATTATCTAGATGAGCACATAATAAGGTCTCACTTATCCATGACTTGATCATGAAAAGGGCGCCAATCTGGCGTTTTATTACCAAGACCTGGGTGGGTGAGCTAGGAGTTGATCTAACCCAGCTGTGTCCACCTGGATATTCAGTGCAGACTCAACACGGGCTGCAGTGCCAGAGGAGGAGTTGCAGTAGTCCACAGAACTTCTGTTTCCATCAGCAGGAAACCCCTCTGTCTTCTCAAGTTGGGCCAAGGAGACAGTAACCTAGGACTACTGGTGATGTACTTTCCACCCAGCTGCCCAGCAGCTTCTCTCACCAAGCTGGCAGAGGCCACCTCAGATTTTGTGTTGGAGCAACCCAGAATAGTTCTGGGTGATTTCAATATCCATGCTGAAGCTGCCTCTAGTGGTCCAACTTGGGGCTTCATGGCCACCCTGACTACCAACACTAGAAATGGAATCGTATCCTCTACTGCATCTGAAAGAAACTGGCTAATTTAGGAGGCCATGTGGCATATACAGCTCTGTCTTCCAACACAGGGAAATGCCTGGGGGTTTCAGGAGGAACTACCAGAAGGCAGCCACCACTACCACCTGATACAGTTGCCCCATTCTTCCCAGTGATAGGACTGGTCTGGTTGTAGCATACAACAGATTCTGGGAGTGACTGGGAGTGGCCGCCGAGACCATATAACACCAGTCGTGAAAGACCTTCATTGGCTCCCAGTGCGTTTCTGAGCACAATTCCAAGTGTTGGTGATGACATTTAAAGCCCTCAACAGCCTTGGCCCAGTATACCTGAAGGAGCGTCTCCACTGCCATTATTCTGCCCGGACACTGAGGTCCAGTTCCAAGGGCTTTCTGGTGGTTCCCTCACTAAAAGGAGTGAGGTTACAGGGAACAAAGCAGAGGGCCTTTTCAGTGGTGGCGCCCACCCTGTGGAATGCCCTCCCATCAGATGTCAAGGAAATAAACAACTATCTGACTTTTAGAAGACATCTGAAAGCAGCCCTTTTTAGGGAAGTTTTTAATGTTTGATGTTTTGTCACGTTTTTAATATTCTGTTGGGAGCCTCCCAGAATGGCTGGTGAAACCCAGCCAGATGGGCAGGGCATTAATAATAATAAGTTGTTGTTGTCGTTGTTGTTGTTGTTGTTACCGAATACTTTCTGCCCCCACAAGCATGTGATAAGTGTAGCATAGGAACAAAGGAATCTACCTTATACTGAGTATACTGTGTCAGATCCAGTGATCCATCTATCTCTATATTATCTGCATGGATTGAAAGAGAGGAGACTTCCTAGCCCTACCTGGAGATGCCAGTTTTTAATATTTGATGCTTTATCTCATTTTTAATATTCTGTTAGGAGCCACCCAGCTGGATGGGGTATAAATAATAATTTAATAATAATAATAATTCCTTGAGCAATTTGGGTTGGATGGCATTGCTCATTCCACACACACTTTATTAAGGATATTTCACAGATTCCTTGGGACTTCTATCCTGATCTCTTTTGTACTCAGAGCCAAAATTTCTCATGTCAGGGCCAGGTTTTAAAAAGAATAAAAGGAGTGGGCAGGGCCATGAAAGAATGCAGCACAATATCCAGGAAGGTTTCCAAGTCCTTATCAAAAGCTATGGCATTCAATCATAAAAAATGTCACATAAACAACAGAAATGAACTTTTAAAATAGCAGGTGGGTCTGGCTGGATTCAACCGACACTGTCAGCTGTCCTGCTTTTGCCATTGACAACCTGGAGTATGGCATCAAATACTAAGCACAGTACTGTCACTTTTACAACAGGGAAATGGCTTGACATTTTAAAGTATATGAAGAAAAGAAAATAAGTGTTGCCACTTATTTTGGAAGAAATGTTTGGGGGTTTTTTCTTTTTACCCCACAACAAACATACAGTGGTACCTTGGTTCTCAAACTTAATCCGTTCTGGGAGTCCGTTCAACTCCTGAAACCGTTCAAAAACCAAGGCACGGCTTCCGATTGGCTGCAGCAGCTTCCTGCAGTCAAGTGGAAGCTGCGTCAGACATTTGGCTTCCGAAAAATGTTCACAAACCGGAACACTTACCTCCGGGTTTGCGGCATTCGGGAACCGATTTGTTCGACAACTAAGCCATTCAGGAACCAAGGTAACACTGTATTAAGTCCTCACTGAGCTCTTTTAATTTTTTTTAATAATGTTTTTACTGTTTTAAAATAAATACATTTGTAGAAAGAAAAAACAAACAAACGCAATAATAGTATAATAAACATCATTTATACACCCAACAATGCAAATAATTATAGATCATGTAAAGAGAAAAATTAAAAATGACTTCCAATTAGTCTCACTGTCCTTTATCTATTGGTTACCTTATACCACAGAGTTACATATTTCTTATATAGTCTCTCTTTACATCCCTGCGAACTGGTCAGTTACTTTTTACACTATACAAGGGTCAGTCTAGTTCTGCCAGGAGGTTTCCTTTTATACAGTGGTTTTTTAAGTATTCTTTAAAAATTCTCCATTCCTTATAGATTATTTGTTTTGTTTGGCCTTTGATCTTTCCTGTCGCCTTTGCTAGCTGCAGGTATTCTGCCATTAGGGTTTGCCAATCTGCCTTGTTAGGTATTGTTGTATTTTTCCAATTTCTTGCTACTAAAATTCTGCCCGTTGTTATCCCGTACATGAACAATGTTCTTTTCGATGTCCCTATTTCTTCTGGCAGTATGCTTAATAAAAATATTTCTCACTGAGCTCTTTTGATTGGGGGCAGGTTTTCCACCTATATATATATTTGTACTTCTGCAGATCTTGGGGTTCTCACAGACCTGCTGTTCATTCTCTCTTGCACTTAAAGGTAAAGGGACCCCTGACCATTAGGCCCAGTTGTGGCCAACTCTGGGGTTGTGGCGCTCATCTCGCTTTATTGGCCGAGGGAGCTGGCGTACAGCTTCCGGGTCATGTGGCCAGCATAACTAAGCCGCTTCTGGCGAACCAGAGCAGCGCACGGAAACGCCGTTTACCTTCCCGCCGGAGCGGTACCTATTTATCTACTTGCACTTTGATGTGCTTTTGAACTGCTAGGTTGGCAGGAGCAGGGACCGAGCAATGGAAGCTCACCCCGTCGCGGGGATTCAAACCACCGACCTTCTGATCGGCAAGTCCTAGGCTCTGTGGTTTAACCCACAGCGCCATTTTGCCATCAGCCTTACCCGCACCTGGAGAATTTGAGTTTGCTATTTATATATATGGGATTTTGCACTGGGATGTTAAAAGACTCTGAGAAGACTATGAGATGTTTTGGCAAGTAGAAGAGAAGCTTTGGCTAAGGTTGCCAGATGTTTGCTCCCCCATCGCCCCCAGAAAAGCCTCTTTAAAAGTGGTGCATGTGCCAAAAACTCAACTGGCAGGGCATCACTGTACTTTGAGTTTGAAACCTGCCACATCACTGTTAAGGCACATATCCTGGCAGAAGGTGGGGGGGCATTCAGCTAAGTACCCTATTTCCCATATGCTTTCAGAAGGAACTTTAAATTTCAACAATACAGGTTTCTGAATGCATATTGTGCAAAGGTAGAACATACTGTAACACCATTGTGCAATTTAAGTGACATACGGATAAGCAATTACTTAACGTAGTCAAATCTCCTGTCTCTGCTCATTTAGAAGAATGCATCATCTTGGTTCCATGCACAAGAAACAACCCACAAAACATCTTTGGAATAGTTAGAGGGCAAAAATCTTCAAAGTTAACTTGGTAAGCAGCCAGTTTTAGGGCAAGGTAAAAAAAGCACTGGCACTGACTGAGATTATAGAAAGCAACATGGACTGTATTTTAGTCTAGTGGTTCCCAACCCCACTCCACCCTACCCCCCTGACTCTTAATAATTTCTGAGACTCCTGGCATTGTGCTTAATGATTTTTCTACCTGTGGTAGCAATCGTAATGCACTGTGCTAGATCTACGTAATTGTATTTTTTTTATTATTACTTCTTTTGCACTGTATTTTATTCTATTAAAATTTGAATTCCATAGAATCCCTCCCATGATCAACTGGTTGGCCACTGTGGCAACAGGATGTGATGGGACCACGAGGGTCATCTAGTCCAACCCCCTGCAATGCAGGAAACTTTTGCCCAACCCACGACCCTGAGGTTGAGAGTCTCATGCTGTACTGGCTGAGTTGCTATAAAACAGCAGGATCTCGTAGAATCGCATCCCCACCGTATATTCAAGGGTGTAGCCAGGGGGGCAAGGGGGAAACTGCCCCCCAACTCAATAAAAAATAATAATAATACTTAACTGAGGTTTTGCCCCCCCCCCAAAAAAACCCCAAAAATCCTGGCTATGTACAGGCATACAATTAAAGCACTCTTATACCATTGTAAACAGGACGCGGGTGGAGCTGTGGGTAAAACCTCAGCGCCTAGGGCTTGCCGATCGCATGGTTGGCGGTTTGAATCCCCGCGGCGGGGTGAGCTCCCGTCTTTCGGTCCCAGCTCCTGCCCACCTAGCAGTTCGAAAGCACCCCTAAGTGCAAGTAGATAAATAGGTACCGCTTTCTAGCGGGAAGATAAACGGTGTTTCCGTGTGCTGTGCTGGTGCCGGCTCGCCAGAGCAGCTTTGTCACGCTGGCCACGTGACCCGGAAGTGTCTCTGGACAGCGCTGGCCCCCGGCCTCTTAAGTGAGATGGGCGCACAACCCTAGAGTTGGATGCGACTGGCCCGTACGGGCAGGGGTACCTTTACCTTTACCTTTATACCATTGTAACAGGCATGGCTTCCCCCAAAGAATCATGGGAACTGTAGTTTGCTCAGGGTGCTCGGAATTGTAGCGCTGTGAGGGGTCTGCTAACAACTCTCAGCACCCTGAACAAACTCCAGTTCCCATGATTCTTTGGGAGAAGCAATGGCTGTTAAAGTGGTAAAGGAGTGCTTTAAATGTATGATTGCGTTGTGACTTTAGGCCAGAGGTAGATTTTCTGGAGTTACTGCTTTTCATTCTCCAAAACAATGAAATTGGTTCTGCAGTTCTCTGCCATGCACTGGCAGGCATCTGAGGAGTTAGCTGTGTAAATGCCAACCCCCCTGCCTTAGGCTAACTAATTTATTATGACATACACTTCCATGAACTACGGTTCATTTCGCCAGTTGCTAATTGTTTTAACACTTAAGGGATTCTGAAGGTGCACACTTAATTGCAACATGCTGGTGGACCGTAGAATTCTGTTATGATGGGTGGTATTGAAATGAAGCCATCCTGCTCTAAAACACATTCCAGCTCCTTCATACCAGACAGTTGCCAAAGCCTTGGCAGAACCCTCCAGCAGCTTCAAAACATGAAACCACTCCATCTTCCTATTCCAACCTTCCCCACCCCTGGGGGCGGAGGAGCGTAATCCAGTAGGGTTCAGATGGAACAGATGCAAAAATGACTTTAAATATTTGCCTAAAAGTGGTCATTTTGGCCAGCGTGGACTGTCCAGTAAGTGACAAAAAGCCACAGCTGCCAAACTGCAACCCAAGGAATTTTTTTAATAAAAACATTTTTCGAAAACTGTAGAGCCATTAGTTTTCTATATGTTCCATTAGTCTAGGAAGCAGGAGTCCTTGGAAAGCTGTCAAGACTACCACTTTGCATTCCTTCCCTTTCCTCCCTATTGTTGTTGTCCAAGGTCCTTAATACTCTGCTTTCATTCACAAAGCCCAGAAAGAATATTACTTGGATTGACAAGCCGATCATGTGCGTTGGTGGCGTTGAGAACTTGCCATTCTTCCCTGATTCTTCCAGTCTGACAGCAGGAACATTGCTATTATCATCAATAAAGAGCTGATTTTTACCTTCCAAGGCAAATACACATGAAGGTCAAATGGTGATTCTTTTATCCTGCATATTCCTCCTCACAGCCATTGTCTCTGTACCCACCTAATTAATGTCATAAACACGGGTTTCTTGCACCTTTGTCTCCATCCCAGCAGCACAGCTGCCTTCTGCTGGGAGAAGCTATGGGTTTTGAAATCAACAATCACAATTCGTGCTGCTGGCGTATTGCTGATTAACCCACCGTTGGGAAGGAAACTTTGACAGAATGAGTCTATTTTGTCTTTTGCTCAGCAAGCATCTTCTCAGCAGAAGTCTTCTCTGGCCCAAAGTAAACCAATTAAGAAGTCAGCAGAGACTGTCTCATGTGACCAGCCGATGCAATTCAGGGAAGAAGCCTGATGTCTTTGAAGGAAGAGGACATTTTGGCAGGCATTACTCTCACACTAATACACAGGATAATGAGGGAAGGCAGCAATTTTGAAACTGGTAACTGCAGGAAACTGGTAACTGCAGGAATTGCCACAAGTGAATTTATCCCTGTGGCCTGTCCAGCTGACCAATCCTTCTGTCAAGTAGATCCTGGTAATTGTTCAGCAAGGTCAGCTGGTATCCGCTAATTGTTTATTCAGTGATGGTTTCTGGGCACCTGGAGAGTGCTTTTGAGCATTTTAAAGGAAATATCCAACAGAGCTCAGATAGAGTGCTTCCCCAGCTAAGGAGAAGGGGTTGATAGATGGGGTGTGTGAAGTAGGCATGCTTGAGGAATGCAATTTATGTGAATTTTGATACAGGCTGAGCTGATTTCCTGGATTAATGTGTAGACTACTAGAATATAATTATCCTTTGGATTTTGCACTTCTCTGAACCATTTCATGCAATTTCCGGCTCAAAAAAAAAGTACAAGTTACTGTCTTTTTTCCAAATAAATTACACTGTTCTGGTAAAGCATGTTGTGATTCAAACACAGGGATTTCGTGTTGTGGCAACAGTTCTCTGCAATTATCTTGCCTTAGGAAGTGAAGTGAGCCCTAACATTGTTATCTTTCCGACTTTTGCTCAATATTCTATTGAAAACTTTTCTCCCAAGTCTTCCCAAATGAGCCTGTTTCATTTCTCCAGTTTTAAACTCTTGTTCTTTCTTCTCTGTTCTGTTCTTTTTAATCTGCTTCTGTAATCCACTTTAATGGTGGTTTTAGTTGTACCGTTTTATGCTTTTTTGTATTTCATTGTAAGGTAGGGTTGGTTTTTGACTGAATATTTTTACTGATGATTGTAAATAAATAAATAAAATTGAGCTGAAATGTTTCTTTACATGCTTGTTTCCATATGGATTCTTTCTAAAAAGAAAGATGCAGATTGGCGCAGAAATGGAATGAGACAGGCTTCTGAAAGATCACATATGAAACTGGCACAGCCATTTGGAACAGCGGTGGAAAGAGAGGAAGTTGTCATCCAGTCAAAGGCACCTGGAGGGTTCTTGGGTTCTCTCTGGAGATCTGGAGTGGGGTTGCAGATAACCTGCCTGTTCTTCATCTCCACTTTTGCATTTTTAAATTTTATATCCCACCTTCCCTCCAAGGAGAACAAGGCAGCTTGCCTAGTTCTCCCTCCTCCATCTTATCCTCACAACAATCTATGTTAGGCTGAGAGACTGTGACTGGCCCATGGTCACCTAGTGAGCTTCATGACTGAGCTCCAGGTCCTGGTTTAACACTCTAACCACTACACCACAATTGCTTTATAAATATAGCAACCATTGCAAAGATACCCTGAGTCAGCAGTCCTCAGAGTATCCAAAGGAAACTGGCCTCAGCTAATGCTGTCCCCAGACCTTCTATAAGAGTTTGGGCAACCACTTGCTCTGTTGATCCTGGTCCATCACAGCTTATTGAAATTGAAATTGAAATACTTTATTGTCACTTGTACAACTTGTATACAGTGAGATTACACGAGCACCCCCCCCCTCAGCTCTCTTAGTCTTAATTCCCCTCATTTACTGACGCACACCCACCAAACCCGAAAGTCAGTTGCCCTGTTGTTATCTTTTCATTCAGCAGCCTAACAGCCCACGGATAGAAGCTGTTCTTTACCCTGTTGGTGCGACTAATCATGCTTCTATGTCTTCTGCCTGAGGGCAGGAGATCAAGAAAGTGCCGGCCAGGGTGTGAATCATCCCTGAGAATTTTCCTCACTCTCCTGAGGCAACGTTCTTCCGCTATTTCATCCAGCGGATTCACAGGACAGACCATAATATCTTGTGCTGTGTTCATCACCCTCTGTAGGCACTTCCTATCAGTTGATGTCAAACTAGCTTATGAAAGCTAACTGAGAGTAGGTTTGTCATATTTTGAAGATGCTGCTCTGTTGTAATAATAATAATAATAATAATAATAATAATAATAATAATAATAATA
>JAXCMG010000005.1:9568639-9692014 GCA_034642415.1 Podarcis siculus | reverse complement strand
TAATAATAATAATAATAATAATAATAATAATAATAATAATAATAATAATAATTTATTATTTATACCCTGCCCATCTGGCTGAGCTTCCCCAGCCACTCTGGGTGGCTGCCAGAAAACTATTAAAATACTGTAATACATCAAACATTTAAAGCTTCCCTAAACAGGGCTGCCTTCAGATGTCTTCTAACAGTCTGGTAGTTGTTGTTCTCTTTGACATCTGGTGGGAGGGCGTTCCACAGGGAGGGCGCCACTACTGAGAAGGCCCTCTGCCTGGTTCCCTGTAACTTGGCTTCTCACAGCGAGGGAACCGCCAGAAGGCCCTTGCTGCTGGACCTCAGTAGAACAATGGGGGTGGAGACGCTCCTTCAGATGTTGTGATTCTCTACTGTAGACTAGTTTAGCCAGGTGCCTCAAACCTGAGTCTAATGCACTAGAAAAAAATCTTGTGTTACTGTAAATAAAAACAAACAAACCCCCCAAGACATTTTGCCAAATTTTAAAAATGTCCCTGGACAGAAATTTTAATCCTGCAAAAGAGGATATGCCTGGGGGAAAGAGGGCATAGGGCAGCCAGACCTGAAAAAGAGGATGTGTCCTGGGAAAAGAGGATATATGAGAACCCTAGCTGAGAGGGGTTGACTAGGTGGGTCCAGGAAGTGATTAATGCAGGAGGAAGTGGTGGCACATGTCCTTAAAGAGATACATCCCATCCTTAAGTGGACCTTCCTAGACCTAGAAGTTTTGAATAGCTACCGCCCAGTCACAAATATTTCCCTTTTTGGCAAGGTGCTCCAGAGGGGTGGACCTGCTTGGGGGGAAATGATTCAGGCCTGGGTTTGGAACTGAAATGGCCTTGGTTTCCCTGGTGGATTACCTTTGCCAATGAACTGTAGATTATCCTTGATGTCTTGATGGATGTCGATACCATGCTATCATTATACGATTCTGGAAATAGAAGCTCTGTGGAGGGAACAAGATGCAATGCTCTGCATCCTTAACAGACTACAGTTCCCCCTTGGCAGAAGCCATGGCTGCTTAGTACTGTTGATGATACTGTTCTAAATCAGATGGAGCTTGAGGTAAACATGGCATGAAGTTGTCATTTTGGGAGGAGGCAAAATCAACTCTTTCTAATTTTTCCAACATTACAACATTACAACAGAATCCTAGACATGTCTTCTTAGAAGCAGGCTTGCTCCCAGGTATGTGGGATTAATAATAATAATAATAATAATAATAATAATAATAATTTATTATGTAACTTATTATTTATGCCCCGCCCATCTGGCTGAGTTTCCCCAGCCACTCTGGGCGGCTCCCAATCAAGTTTTAAAAACAATGCAGCGTTAAATATTAAAAACTTCCCTAATATTACTGCCTTAGTGAGCTAGGTAACAGCCCTGGGGCAGACAACTCTGTTCCGCTCTGTTGGGATTCCCTTATGCACAACTGTTGCTGCTCCAGTCCAGGGAAGGATAATTCCTTTGGAACACAGCACAAACATCTGCTAAGTGGATAGAATCTATTCGCTGCAGATGAGGACATTTCCATTGACATCAGTCCAGAACAGTCAAATGTTGTTGATAGATGTCAGAGCACACATCACCCGCCTTGAGAATTAGTGGCAATTTTGACTACCTCTGCTCCAAAAATTGACATTGCCTCTAATTGACCAGTTAATATTCCTGCTTCACTGTTTAAAATAAATAAATGAAAATGAAATGGTCCTGTTGGGCCTAAAAAAATCCATCCCGTTCAACAAACAGCAGAGGAGTCACGGTGGACCAAAATGGATGGCAAGGAAGGAAAAGCACAACTCTGCGCTACTGTGTGCAGAGACCATTGTATCTTTATTATATTTGCACATATATACAACCTGAGGCTCAACATGATTAACTCTCTGGAACCCACAGCTTTGGATTCCAGCAGAAATCAGGCTTTGCTCTGACTCTCTGCCTTCCCAGCCTACTAGCTTGCTTCCATCTTGTACCTTCCTGCTCACATAAGTCAATTTTCAACTCTGGCTTTTACCTTTCTAACTACTAATGAGTTGATGTAGGGGGCCAACCCATTTTCTCTCTAGCACAGAGCCACTCCCTTTGTTTCCTTAATGGACCTCACCAGGAAACTTGACTGGCTATTCCAGGAATTAGAAGGGTCTCAGCATACAGCCTACCCCCTTCCCAGCAAATGCATAACAGTGTTTTGAATGAAACACTGTACATCAACCAATCTTTTTTTAATATTCTTTTCAATTACAATATTGCGTCTGTTGTTTTTATCACTGGTTATGCTTTTTCTCTCTGACACCCTGAGCTGCTAATGTGTAAATCTGATCACACTTAAGATAACCAAATTAACCCCAAATTTAGGATGTTGGGAAATAACTGGGGAATACCAGTTAATACTGAAGTCCCATCGGTGTTGTTGTTGTTGTTTAGTCATTTAGTCATGTCCAACTCTTCGTGACCCCATGGACCAGAGCACGACAGGCACTCCTGTCTTCCACTGCCTCCCGCAGTTTGGTCAAACTCATGTTGGTAGCTTCGACAACACTGTCCAATCATCTCGTCCTCTGTCGTCCCCTTCTCCTTGTGCCCTCAATCTTTCCCAACATCAGGGTCTTTTCCAGGGAGTCTTCTTTTCTCATGAGGTGGCCAAAGTATTGGAGTCTCAGCTTCAGGATCTGTCCTTCCAGTGAGCACTCAGGGCTGATTTCCTTCAGAATGGATAGGTTTGATCTTCTTGCAGTCCATGGGACTCTCAAGAGTCTCCTCCAGCACCATAATTCAAAAGCATCAATTCTTCGGCGATCAGCCTTCTTTATGGTCCAGCTCTCACTTCCATACATCACTACGGGGAAAACCATAGCTTTAACTATACGGACCTTTGTTGGCAAGGTGATGTCTCTGCTTTTTAAGATGCTGTCTAGGTTTGTCATTGCTTTTCTCCCAAGAAGCAGGTGTCTTTTAATTTTGTGACTGCTGTCACCATCTGCAGTGATCATGGAGCCCAAGAAAGTAAAATCTTTCACTGCCTCCATTTCTTCCCCTTCTTTTTGCCAAGAGGTGATGGGCCCAGTGGCCATGATCTTCGTTTTTTTGATGTTGAGCTTCAGACCATATTTTGCGCTCTCCTCTTTCACCCTCATTAAAAGATTCTTTAATTCCTCTTCGCTTTCTGCCATCAAGGTTGTGTCATCTGCATATCTGAGGTTGTTGATATTTCTTCCAGCAATCTTAATTCCGGCTTGGGATTCATCCAGCCCAGCCTTTCGCATGATGAATTCTGCATATAAGTTAAATAAGCAGGGAGACAATATACAGCCTTGTCGTACTCCTTTCCCAATTTCCATCGGTGTAGGAAACTGCAAAAGAAAAATGGCTGACTGTCTGAATTTTAAAAAGTGGCGGGGTGACTTGATTCACTCTCTATGCAAAAGAGCCCTCAGCAGCGTTTAAAACAGAAATGTGCATTTGCAAAGTGCAGGAAATGTAGGTTGTTAGACCTCTAAATGTCCGAGCATTAAGAGCTCACAAATGTGCTCCCCCGCCTCTACCCCTCTCAGAGTGAATATACCACAACAGTAAGGAAGTTTAAATGCTTTACTTACAGTAATATGAGGTCTCACTCATGCATCGTTTAATGCTACAACAGAAACAACACAGGCAGGGTAATTTTAGTTGCAAAATGCAAAAGTTAGTCTCAAACACATGGCCTGAGTCTGGAGTCCCAGTTTCAAATGTCTGGTGACATGGTTCAAAGGAGAAGAAGGAGAGACAGAAAGGAACAGGAAATAAGCCTTACTTACTCCCTCCCCAAAGTTGAGGGGGTGAGTCATAGCTGAGGCTTCTCTAGCAATTTTCAACTCTGTGGTCTTTAACCCCTTTATATCCTAACTAGCATAGGCATGCATTGTTCATTTGATGGCAAAATCCCCCACTAAGGGCACAATCCCTTTCCCTCTCACACATGATTGCAGCAACCCTTCCTACTGTGAAGTGTTTTTCTAGTTCTAGAAACTAGGAACATAAACGCAGCAGAAACATAAACACAGCTAGGAATTTATTGTTTTCCAGTGGGTGTATTTTATTGTCATTTGAAGGGCTGTGGAGAAAAGATATTGCAGGGAACCTTCACAGACATCCAAACGTCGTTTAGTTATAATACAGAAACGTGTTGCTGGGTTTCTTTTTTAAGATTCTAGCTACAATGGGGAAGCGGAGATGGCTGATGGTGAGAGACGAGGAAGAAGCAAAGGAAAACACAGGGAGGAATGGGTATTAGGGCACTGTTATGCAGTGGTACCTCGGGTTAAGTACTTAATTTGTTCTGGAGGTCCGTTCTTAACCTGAAACTGTTCCTAACCTGAAGCACAAACGATTGAGCATTCTTAGAAGAATTCTGATTACAGTGGTACCTCAGCTTAAGTACTTAATTCGTTCCGGAGGTCCGTACTTAACCTGAAACGGTTCTTAACGTGAGGTACCACTTTAGCTAATGGGGCCTCCTGCTGCCACCGTGCCGCCAGAGCACGATTTCTGTTGTCATCCTGAAGCAAAGTTCTTAACCCGAGGTAATATTTCTGGGTTAGCGGAGTCTGTAACCTGAAACGTATGTAACCTGAACCGTATGTAACCCGAGGTACCACTGTACAGTGGTTCTGCTCCTTCCTCCTGCGTCGTGTTCAGAAAGCGGTTTGGGGGATGAGTGTTCAGACCCCTGGGCTCTCATTTGTGGGGTGCCTCAGGGTTCTGTCCTCTCCCCTCATGCTTTTCAACATCTACATGCAGCCGTTGGGAGAGATCATCAGGGGGTTTGGGCTGCGTGTTCATCAGTATGCAAATGATACCCAGCTCTACCTCTCTTTCAAATCAGAATCACTGAAGGTGGTGAAGGTCCTGCGTGAGTGTCTGGAGGCAGTTGGGGCATGGATGACGGCTAATGGATTGAGGTTGAATCTTGACAAGACAGAAGTACTGTTTTGGGGGGACAGGAGGTGGCCAGGTGTGGAGGACTCCCTGGTCCTGAATGGGTAACTGTACTAGGTGCGCAGCCTGGGAGTTAGTTTGGACTCGCAGCTGTCCATGGAGGTGCGGGTCAATTCTGTGTCCAGGGCGGCTGCTCGCAGACTGTCTCACCAGAATGGTGCATGCTCTAGTTATCTCTCACTTGGACTACTGCAATGCGCTCTACGTGGAGCTACCTTTGAAGGTGACCCAGAAACTACAACTAATACAGAATGCGGCAGCTAGCCTCGTGACTAGGAGCAGCCCCCGAGACTACATAACACCGGTCTTGAAAGACCTACATTGGCTCCCAGTACGTTTCCGAGCACAATTCAAACTGTTGGTGCTGACCTTTAAAGCCCTAAACGGCCTGAAGGAGCATCTCCACCCCCATTGTTCTGCCTGGACACTGAGGTCCAGTGCCAAGGGCTTTCTGGCGGTTCCCTCACTGCGAGAAGTGAAGTTGCAGGGAATCAGGCAGAGGGCCTTCTTGGTGGTGGCACCTGCCCTGTGGAACACCCTCCCACCAGATTTCAAAGGACAAATCAACTACCAGACTGTTAGAAGACATCTGAAGGCAGCCCTGTTTAGGGAAGCTTTTAATATCTGAAGGACTATTGTATTTTAATAGTTTGTTGGAAGCAGCCCAGAGTGGCTGGGGAAACCCTATTATTATTATTATTATTATTATTATTATTATTAGATGAGAGGAAGGAAGTGAAGACTCAGGCATACAGCTTAACGCGCGCGCGCACACACCAAACACTCACAACAATATCCACACACATTAAGCTGCCAATAAGGGCATAGATACACCGGTTGGTGGAAAAGATAGCAACCTTATTCAGCAGGTTGAAAGAGTCTGGCATCATTGTGGAAGATGCCACCTGTGTCCAAACTTGGCCCTGCCTCCTTCTCTGCATATACAGGACCTGAGAGGGAAATAAATTGGGGGGTGAGGGATTGAGGGTGGAGGAATTAACTGTGTGCTGGTCCCAGGGGGAGGTTACCGTGGGGCGAGGTCCAGTACCTGAGTCGAGGGACGCCAGACAGTCCTCCATGGGCGAAGCGGGGTTCAAAGCGAGGAGCCGGGCAAGGACAGGAACACTGGAGGAACAGGACTGGGTGCTGGCCGAAACAGCTCTTTAACAACGTTGCTCCCGCAACCTGGGACCGGGCTGACTGGCCTTTATCTTCTCTGAGGCCAGGGGCGGTCCCGGCCCCCAGGAGACCCGCCTCTCCTGGCCTTAAGGCGAGCACTCCTCCTGGGAGAAACCAGTTCCCTTCGCCTCTCTGCCCTGAGCCTCTGCAGTTCAGGAGAGGCTGGAGGGTTACTGGACCCAGGGGGAGACTCACCTGTAGGCACTGAGTCCTCAACCACCTCCGGAGCCAGAGTGGGTTCACCTGGTGCCTGCTCCTGAGGATCCGGCACAGGTGCAGGCGCTTCAGAATCAAGGCCCTGCCCCAGTTCAGCCGGCCCTGGAGGCGGGGACTCCTGTGCAGGCTGGGATTCCTCCGGTTCAGCCTCTGAATCGGATTCCCAGGCCATCACAAACTGAAGCAGAATGCCTGTGTAGCCCGAGGGCTAGAAGATTTTGAGGGTAACCCTCCCCACCCCACCCCCACAATGCTACAGTGTCCTTTCAATTTCACAAAACCACAAAACTTTTGGTTTCTGAAAGCAAGTTTTGTTCAGATGACACCACTGCCACTCAGCAAAACACTCTCTGCGTGAAGCAGTTTAGATATCATCGTCCCTGAGTATTAATAACATCCTGCCATTTGAGATGACGATTTTGGTCTTTGGGTCCATTAGTTTCAAATGATCTGCAAATGCGTGGGTGAGTCTCCTTTGCAACTGTGCAGACCCGTTTTGCAAAGTTTGTTTCATGTCTTTGTGTAAATGGATAGCAAGTGCCCCTTTTGTCTTTGGCTTATGCTTTCAGCCAATTAGTCTTTTCTGATAGAGTAATGCCGCAGGAGGAATTAAATGAAAGAGATGCAGCTAGCTGAAAGCAGGAGAGCGGTGAGAGGGACAGAATAGCATTTTAAAAAAATATTTCCCCCTTTAAAGTGTATTAATTGTTCCAACTTTTTCAAATTAACTTTTACAAAGCCATCTTCTAAAACGCCTTTCCTGCAGCATTTTTGTAGTAATTCTCAGGCATTTTGTCTCTCTCTACTTCCTTTACAACTTCTTCTCAGGAACTTTTGATTTGGTGCATTCAGAAGTCTATTCTCAAGATTGAGTTCATTATTACTTCTTTATAGCACTCTGTCTCAATTTTGTATCTGTCTGCCATTATGCCAAGGAAGATTTTTTTGGGGGGTGGCATTTTCTCATCTACCAGTTTCAAAACTACTAAATTCCACCCACCCATCATATATTCCATTCTTCCTTGTTTGATTTCCCACAGTTTATCTTCCAACTCTTACCTAAGGCTTTTAATTTTTATCTTATTTTGTTTTCTTTTGTTCTTGGGCATACAATGTTTCCATTTCCATTTGAAATTTTTTTCTCTTTGTGTTAATTTCCAGGCTTCAGTCTGAAATTGTTACTTCATTTGCGAAGTCTACCATGGTTAGGCACAGTTAACTGCAATTTTTCCAATTTAAATGCCTGTCAAACAGACTTGTCATTTTACCGGTATTCTAAGCTTTGTCCCAACCTTCTCTGAAACATCTCTACTATTAATCTACTTTACATGCATGTATTCCTGTTTCCCTTCTCTGCTTCTAATAGTGTTGACTTCATTACATCAAAAATGCAGGAATGTGCACTCCTAATATTCTGATACTGTTCTCCATTTTCTCTTTATTACATGTAAAATGCTTGTGTGCAGGTAATATTAGGGGAAATGACAGCCTGGCTTGCACATAATCCTTGAGGATGGACTATTCAGAAGATTGCATTTGTTGTAGCTGGGTGATGTCAGGTATTCTCTTCCTTCTTCTTCTCTGGCGATCTCTCATAGCCGAGTAAGATTGTCTTCCATAAACACGGTTTTAACAATGAGTCCATAAGTGACTGTGCAGGCCAATTCTGGATCCACATGTCCTTCCACAATGGGGTCATAGGTTTCCTGGTGGGAGCTGATCACGGTGTAGATTTGCCAAGCGTGCCTTCCTCTTAGCACGTTTCTCCCTTGCGTCCTGAATTTGAGTGTCTTCAAAGCCCATTACACCTTTGGTAAAGGCTGTTCTCCAATTAGAGCGCTCACAGGCCAGTGTTTCCCAGTTGTTGATGTTTATACTACATTTTTTAAAGATTTGTCTTGAGACAGTCTTTAAACCTCTTTTGTTGACCACCAGGATTACGCTTTCTGTTTTTAAGTTCGGAATAGAGTAGTTGCTTTGGAAGACAATAATCAGGCATCAGTTCCAAGTTTCTCTCGAATGTACTGAATTCCACGGGCATTTGAAACATTGTCTTATATCCCACAGTTAAATTTATTTTGTTTACCTTTTGTCTATGTCTCTTTTACCCCTCGAGGTGCTGAGACTTCCCCCCCCCCTTTCTATATTACTCAGTAGATTTCCTGAAGTGCTGACTCACTCATAACGATTTTTCCTGCGCCATTTTCTCCGCCAGCGTCAGGTAGGATTCCCTTAATTCCCAAACTGTTAAAACTTTTCCCCAACCTCCTTGTTCTTTTGCTTCTATTCCGATTTTCCTGTTCATCTACAGGTGTCTGAAGAGGAGGCAGCAGAAGCCATGGTTAACTTATTAAGGCTCTCTGGACTGACATAGCGTGATCAGCCTTCTCGTTTTACACTCCTTCCAAATAAACTCAGCAGGATCCAGAAAGCCAGCCATCCAGTTGCCCAAGAAATAAACGTAACATAATCAACACAGCTACTGGATGATGTTCCTGTTGACTTGTACTAGAGGTTATTTTCCCGACACTTCAGAGAGAGCAGCCAGCGCACAGAACATTATGCATTAGGGCTTTTTCCCCTTAATGCAAATGTTGTTGAAAGAGAAAGGGGGAATAAGCAAATGCCCAACCATCACAGCAACTTACTCTAAATGCGTTTTGCAAAATAAATGGCCCCACTGTACCCAGTTCCATCCATTCTACCTTATCCATACAGCCGAGAAAAAGTGGAGAGGGAGAGAGAGAGCTTATATTTAGCAATTCCAGGAAACGGAAAGCAATTTTCTGAAAATTACATTTGTTCTTTTCACATCACCTTGCGCCACGTGCATTGCGCCACGTGCTCAAAGTGAGAAGTAGTATTTATCACACTCATTTGAACTCGGGCACCCCATCTAAATCTCGTCTGCCTTCCCCCACCATTCCACGCCACCCCACCATCCAGCCAAACCATCTTTTGGGTGGCTATGTGGAGATTTTCACATGTGATGGATGCATCTTGCTGCTACAAGTACATCAGGCCAGTGTTTCCCAACCTTGGGCCTCCAGCTGTTTCTAGACTACAACTCCCATCATCCCTAGCTAGCAAGACCAGTGGTCAGGGATGATGGGAATTGTAGTTCAAAAACAGCTGGAGGCCCAAGGTTGGGAAACACTGCATCAGGCTACATGGCCCAGGGCAGATCGATATAAAAGATGGTGTTAACTGGAAGGTACCACCTTCCTTTCAAACTCAGCTTGTGTTGCATGGCAACTGGGACTATTTGGAAACTCCATGCATTGATCTGAAGGGCAGAAAGGAACAGCTCCTGCCTCTAACAGATGCTCACAGAACCAGCACAAAGTCTCAGAGAAAGAGAGGGCTGGCGCTTGCTGTTTGCTATTATGCTGCTTGATTAGAAAGGCAGGAAAGTGCCTTATGCCATCAGACAATTTGCCCATTTCAGGGATGGGGAATCAGATGAAATTTTTCATAAGGGGACAGTTAGTGTCAGAGGCACCAGCTTCTGGGGGGGGGGAATGGGGGGGACCCTGGCATAGTGCACATCACATTGTGACGTCCCAACATTGCATGTGTGAGAATCGCACCTCCCTCTCTAATCCGGGCAGAAGCGTCCTGGGCTTTGGGGAGGAGGTGACAGGGGAACATTTAGGGGACTAGCCTAGCCTCCCTAGTCCAATGACAGCACACCACTGTGAGGACTCTTTTTTTATGATCAAGGTTCAAATTCATCAAGCAATGTTGTTTCCACCTGTCTTGCCTATGGTTACCAGATTTTTTTCAATGAATCCAGGGACACTTTTTTTTTTAGCTGAGTAGCAACAGGGAGTCAGTAGTGGAGATGGTGAGGCAAAAGACCCTGGGCCCAAGCATGCATGCATATTGTATAAAGGTGCAAAGCCCTTCTTTTGCACCCTGTGAAACATAAATGCACAGAGTTTTTTAAAAGTTGGGCAACGGCTGCCTGCCCGCAACTCCTGAGCCTCCCCCGATCAGTCAAAACAAAGGGGGAAGGGGGCAGGAGATCACACAAGACACATCATATGGGGACTTCTGGCGAGGGAAAATGGTGGGCGCCACGGCAGCGAGCAGCTCCTGAAGCCAGCCAGAGCCAACTGCACTACCAAGCTGGCTCCGGGCTGCTGAGGCTGTTGCTGCCACATTTCCCAGGGACAGATCTGCAAATCTGGGGACATTCTGGGGATGGAATTTGTCCGGGGACAGGTTTGCAAATCCGGGGACATCTGGTAACCCTAGTCTTGCCCCACCTAGCCTTTCCCAGACTATGACTTTGAGAACAGCAGCTTCTCCGTTGGGAAGACAAGAATTCAGGGAGATTTTTTTTTTTAATAGTTTTATACGTTGTGCTTCTTTGTTTCTCCATTTGATCCTTTTACATGGTTTTGTATGTTTTGTGGTATTTTATGCATTGTGATTTGCTGTTACTTTTATTGCTTTTAGATTGGTAATTCTTTATTGTGGTTGAACTGCTTAATTATTATTTGCTGGTGTTTAATTTTACTGTTTATTATTAGATTCTGATGGATTGTTGAATGTTGCTTTGTTTGATATAAGTTGTTTATTTTAAAGTTATTGTGAATTTTATATTGGATCAGATTGTTACTGTTAATGTCTGATGTTTTGGAAGCCGACAAGAGTGGCTTGGGCAGCCCAGCCAGATGTGTGGGGTATAAATAAATTATTATTATTATTATTATTATTATTCCCGCCTAGGCAGTTATTCAGAGACCGCATGCTATTGGTGGGCAGAGTCAGAAGCGAAAGCCAGAAGAGCAGCAAATGTAAAATTTACCTTTTTACAGAAGGTTAGTTTCTTCACACACATATTCCTCTCCATTCCCCATTCAGACAACCAAGAGGCATTATCCGAGCTAATGGACATGTGCCAGCCAGGCAGAAACATTTGAGGATGATGAGAGTTGAGGAGGTGTGACTGAGGAGGTCATGTGGCCTGGAGAGAGTCCTGGGGCCTGATAGAGTGACCTAGAGGGCCACATTTGGCCCCCAGGCCTGAGATTCCCCACCTCAGTCAAGGCCAGTATTGTCTATTCTGACACTACTAAACATAGGCACAGAATTCTGGCTCTGTGTTGAACTAGGAAATGGGGAAACAATGGGAAGGAGGAACGGAAGGAGGTACATGGCATGGTTGGCTGGCTGGAACCCTGAACTCCACACTACAACATTTTATTGCGTAGTCTCATTTGTTCATTCTGCAGTTGAAAAATAATAATCGTGATAATTGTGCTCTGGGACTGAGACATCATTTCCTTCTTCTCCGCTCTTGGTTCCTGCTCAAGAAGACTTGTGGGCTGTTTCTTGGAAACTGTTTAAGATGCTTGTTTATGCATCCTTCCGTGGTCATGATGCATGAAACAACCTTGGTCCCCTTGAACTCTCAGGCAGGCACAGCCATCCGGAGGGACCTCATCCTGCTGAACGAGGCTTTCAGATTGCAGCTTTCAAACGTGGCAGCTGTAAATTAAATGGATCTCTGGGGGAACCTGGCATAACGCAATGTATTCTGAGGGTTTGCCGAGATGTTACATCCTCTCCCCCAAGCACTTTGATCTATGCAGGGAGTCTAAGAACCGTTCAACTATTTGTCAGCACAGAATCTCTGCTCCATAAGGCCTTCATATACGCAGCAGCCACCGGGACAGCTTCCACTCTGATCAGGAAGAAATGGGATGTGGCTTTGGAAGGAAAGGTCTGCACCTCTTGTTTGCAGCCATAAAGCTTCTTAATGAGATGCCAAATCAGTCTCATAACTGGACGATAGAAATCTTTGAACAAAGCTGCTCTTAAGTCTTCATACATTGGGCAAACCAGTAAGGAGTGGGGGTAAATCTGTAGGCACATTTCCTCCAAAAGGCCAAACTCTCTCTTTGTAAGGAATCCAACGATAGCATCCGTCAACTATGGCAGAGTGCATAGACTGGAACCTCAGAGTCTTAAGGCTTTTCTCCACTTAGCACCAGTTATGCTAGTTACACAGACTTGGGAAGACAGGCGAACTAATAACAGTGCACTGGAAGAAGCAAAGATCACCAGTGTTGAAGCAATGATTCTTCAACATCAACTTCGTTCGACTGGTCATGTTGTGCGGATGCCTGATGATCGTCTTCCAAAGCAACAACTCTATTCCGAACTTAAAAATGGGAAGCGTAATGCTGGTGGTCAACAAAAGAGGTTTAAAGACTGTCTCAAGGCAAACCTTTAAAAAATAGTATAAACACTGACAACTGGGAAACACTGGCCTGCGAGCACTCCAATTGGAGAACAGCCTTTACCAAAGGTGTCATGGGCTTTGAAGACACTCAAACTCAGGATGCAAGGGAGAAATGTGCTAAGAGGAAGGCACGCTTGGCAAATCCTCACTGTGATCAACTCCTGCCCAGAAATGTCCCCACTGTGGAAGGACGTATGGATCCAGAACTGGCCTTCACAGTCACTTACGGACTCATTGTTAAAACCGTGTTTATGGAAGACAATCTTACTCGGCTACGAGTGATCGCCAAACAAGGAGGAGTGTGAGGGGTCTGAATGGGTAGTTTGGCATACAGAAGGGCACATGGTTCTATTATTTGGCTATCAGTTTTGTGTGATCAGCACAAAAATGATGTTTCCAAATATGACATTTAATGTGGCGAGATGCCACCTTTAGGTCCAACAAGCCCACAATGCCCAAAGAGAGGCCATAAGTAACTTGTAGTATTTCCTGACTCCAAGATGGAATTGCACTATTGTAAAGACTCAACATCTCCTTGAAAGCAGAAAGTACTAAAATGGGCCCTATCCCACTTTTTCAGTTGGCCAAAACCAGTGAAGGCCAGAGTGCATGTCCTTGCATTTAGGCTGGAAGATTGGATGCATTGTTTGGAACTATTTTGTTTCTCCCCTTGCTGGATTATTATTGTTGTTGTTGACCTTATGCTATTTCTTGATTGTTTTATGCTGGTTTCAAGCTGTGTTTTGTACTGGTTACAGTTTTTGTATTGCTTCTGTATTTTGCTGATTTTTAAATTTGCAAACCAGACATTCATTGGGCAGAATATAAATGACTCGATCAATAATTATAATAGTAGTAAGTGGGTATCCATGTTCTCAAGGAGAAATCTTTCCCAGACTTGCTACATGGAGACTTTCCGCTGAAGAGGCTAGGGACCAAACCTGCCATTCTTTGAGTGTTAAAAAATGTGCAGTAGTGTAATCTATCCTTTACGCCCGTTTCTCAGTAGTGCATTTCAGAGGGGTCTGCTCCACTTCCTTCCATGCACAGGGAAAACCTCCAGTTTGAACCTACAGACCCCTGCAAATAAAACTAGAAAATCCCAATAAAGCCTTAAGTATGCAATTCTACATGGGACGCGGGTGGCGCTGTGGGTTAAACCACAGAGCCTAGGACTTGCTGATCATAAGGTCGTGGTTCGAATCCCAGCGATGGGGTGAGCTCCCGTTGCTCGGTCCCTGCTCCTGCCCACTTAGCAGTTCAAAAGCACGTCAAAGTGCAAGTAGATAAATAGGTACCACTCTGGCAGGAAGGTAAACGGCATTTCCGTGTGTTGCTCTGGTTCACCAGAAGCGGCTTAGTCATGCTGGCCGATTGACCCGGAAGCTGTACACCGGCTCCCGCGGCCAATAAAGCGAGATGAGCGTCGCAACCCCAGAGTCAGCCACGACTGGACCTAATGGTCAGGGGTCCTTGTGCAATTCTACAGGGCTTCTTTCCAAGTTGAATTTCTCTTGGGGTAGACAGATTTTTCTAGCATTTGACATTTGGAGTATAAATCCAATCAATCAATAAGGTACAGTTCTCCAGACTCCTTGCTAGTTTATTTGTGTTTTTTGGGTAATTTATATACTGCTCCACATTTCAAAGAAATCTCTGAGTGGTTTACAACATCATAAAAACATCACAAATGAGTACAAAAGTTACAATAAAAATGCCATATTGTTTAGCAGCACAAAACAACCGGGCAATCTATCCTTTTAAAACAGCAATATAAACTGAAACAGCTAGCGTATGGAGACCATAATAACTACACTGGGGAACAAAATTTTTGTTGCATTGACACCTGCAGTTGTTCTAACCTAATTTTGACGTGCTGATTTCATATCTGAAGTTGGTTATGTTCTGTAAGCTCTAGGTTTTTTTGCAATTCATGTTTTTCACTTTTCACCATAATCTTTGTTTTTCGCAATGCAAGAATTCAATATTTTATTAAATACATAGCCAAAGTAGTACGATATGAGTATAAATGTAAGTGACTTATATAGCATTGAATATGACATGTATATCTATGTACAGTTGGAGGCATGCAAAAAAACGGACTGTATTCCCTTGGAATACACAGTATACTGGGGAACATATTTTTTTTCCATTTTCTTTTGCATGAGATTTTTCAACTGTTCTTATATGTTCTTTCAATGCTGATTTCAAATCTGAAATCGATTTTCATGTACATGCTATAGTTATCTTTCAATTTCCAACTTTTGCCGTTATGTCATATTTACACTGGGGATAAGTGGACACTGACACATTGATCTACCCTAACCACATGGTAATTATTGTTTTGCAAACTTAATTTTTCTTTATTTTTACAGTTTTGTAAAAATCCATTGCTGGTGAGGTGCTGCTGCCATTGGTGCTGCTTTAGGGGCAAGTTCCTGCCAATATTAGGTGAAATTTCGCCCCCAAATCCCATGAGATCCTGGGCACTCCACAAAATCGCATGCAATTTTGGGTGAGATCTCGCCCAACAGGGACAGGATCTTGCCCCAATCGGCGCCAGTGCTGTTGCTACTTCTCTGCCACTGGCACTGGTGACGAGGCTGGCGGGGGACCTATGGGCATGCTGCCTGATGGTCTTCTGAGGCAACAGCTTCACCCTGCCTAATGACTAGTCCTAACCCTCACTGACACAGAAGAGATGGGAAATGTGAGCTGTTCTGCAATCCCTTAAGGTGGACTTCTTGTGGCAGGTGTTGGGATGCTGCCAGGGAGACGGGGGCATCAGGCAGGCCCCCAGCTGGCTCCGGACGATCACCTGTCTCCCATGGAACAGCATCAGTCAATTAGCAACACGGTCCCAAGATACGTTCCAAGACCCGTGCACACTCTGTCAGCAGAGTGTATAAATCATCCACAACGGAAGAGGCAGACAGAGAGAGCATATTTACAGCTTTATTCAGTGTAGTTCATGAACAAAGGAAAACATGACTGCTTGCCTTCATGTCCAGCGTAACAGCCACATAGCAAAAGCAACATACAACGGAAGTTCCCAGCAGACAGTGCTGGGAGTAAACAGGCATGGGATACACAAACATCATGCCTGTACCCTTTTAAGGTGGAATGGAGCTATATCCTAACAGCAGGTGCCAGTGTGCATGAGCACACTCCTTTGTGCTGAGTGGCTGAGTCTGGCCTGGAGCAGCTATTCCCAAGCTTGAGATGTGATTGGACTATGACTCCAAGCATCCCTCACCACTGGCCCTGCTGGCTAGTAATGATGGGAGTTGCAGTTGAAACAGTATCTGGGGACCCAAAGTTGGGAAAGGCTGGCAATGAGAGCAGGGATAGCTAATGTATGGCTCTCTAGAGGTTGTTAGATTCTATCTCCCATCATTAAAGGAGAGGTTCTGAGTTGATCCTATGAAAAGAGGGTCTCGTGCTTTTTCTTCAATGGGGAACCCTCACAACATAAGCACTTAAATGCAACCTTCAGTATTCACAGTATTCAAATTCTTCCAGTACAGTGGTACCTCGAGTTAAGAACTTAATTTGTTCTGGAGGTCCGTTCTTAACCTGAAACTGTTCTTAACCTGAAGCACCACTTTAGCTAATGGGGTCTCCCGCGCCGCTGCTGCGTGATTTCTGTTCTCATCCTGAAGCAAAGTTCTTAACCCGAGATACTATTTCTGGGTTAGCGGAGTCTGTAACCTGAAGTGCCTGTAACCTGAAGCGTCTGTAACCCAAGGTACCACTGTATTTACATAATTTATCCTTTCAGCCAATGCCTAGTACATGCTTTAACTTGAGAAAATAGCATACAATACAGGGCTAGCACTCAAGCTTGCTTCTTCTTTTTTAATTAAGCTTAGCTGGGTGATGTGGTGGGGGAACCAAAAACATGTTTTCTTTAAAATAAAAAAATGTGTTATTAATAAAAATATCTGCTGAAGCTTGGTTCACAATGCAACACAATACACAGTGCGGCCTTGATTAGTTTTCATGTGATAGACACAGTGAGAAGGCTATTAATAAGAAGCTTATATCAAGCACAGAAGCAGCGTGGAACCTGGCAGTGTATCAGGTTTCTGGGGTGGTTGCTTTCACATTGCTCCAAATGAAGAAATTCATCACCAATTAGGACACTAAAAGAGGACCTTGTGTTGCATAAAATTTCCTTGTGTTAACGTGTGTGTGTCTGTGTGTGTGTGTGTGCATGCAAATCTCAAAATAATTACTATAATGCAGCGGGTGGACTTGGTCGTGCTCATCCCATCGTTCCATCTGCACAAGAATTGCAGCTTAGCAGATGGAACCATCTCCCCTTTCCTCTCCCCAGCTGTTGTTCTGGGGGCTCACCTGAGCCAATATTGGGGAGCATGGAGGGGGCTATGGGGAGAAGAGAGAGCGTAAGCCCTGCAGAGGTGGAATTAGAGCCTCGCAACCAGTTCTGCAGCACTGGGCGCCAAAACTAGGGGGCACTGCAGGCCATCGCAGTGATGACATGGTGAATTGAGCAGAACGGAAGGCAGGGGGCAGGGGGCACTGAATTTTGGCCTTGCACAGGGCACCGCCTGAAATCTGAAAGATCCAAGCCTGGTGCTAAGCCCTGCTGAGCAAGTGGAGGTCCTTGTGCAGGGCTTCTGCTGATGGAGGCAATCCCACCTTGTTCATCCAACCCTAGTGGGGAAGGGCATAGCTGTGTTCACAGTTCCCACTTCACTCTAGAGAGGTAATGTAAACACACCTGTGCACCTTTCTCAGTCTGCTCTCCTGAGGCCCCTGCTCTCCCTTCTATTGGTGCGTGATCAATCAGCCATACTTTATGTCATATATTCAGTGGTCTGTGTTTGCCTCAGCTTGCATCTGGACTAAGGATTCTGAGCTCCTGTGTTCTGATTTGATACACATTGTCCAATCACAGAACATTTCAGGATTTGGGCCTCTGCCATTGGCCCTTGAACTCTGCGCCGTGATTCGCAGTTTGTAAGTTTAGACAGCCAATCATGTTGGGAGTGGGAGTGGCCCAGGCTTTCAGAAATGTATTTAAGCAGTTGCTTTGCCTCTGTTTCCCAGTTATGTAGTTCAATAAAGGTATTTGCATGTTATCACTGTGTCTTGCCTTCTGGGACCCCCTCTATACTTCACTTTAACTCTGGAAAGTGTACGCAATATCCATCCTAAAGGAACCCACTCTATGTTTCTTCCACTGCCTTCCTGATTGGAAGGGGGGAAATCTCAAAGCGCTGGCTCACACAGAAACGTGATGGGATGACTCCTCAAAGGATAGGTAGTTCTGCTTTGGCTTTGCAACCATGGAGACCTGAAACTAAAGAAGAAAGCAAGTTTCTGAATTTAAACTACCTTTGCAGCTTTCCAACAAGTACCTTGCAACAAGTAATTTGCAGCGGCAATTTCTCCCACACGTTTACTCTACTGGCTGCCCACATAACCCTTGGGAGTTATTTGTCTCAGAGTCCTGGAATAAAGACAGGTGGGTCTGAACTCACAAATATTGACCCTAAAAATATTGATCTGATTCCTTTTCACTTTGACAGGCCTTTGTTCTTCTAGTAACTAGATTTAGCAATGTTTTCACCTTTTGAATGTTGATCGGTCAGCCCCACTGTGTATTTTGGTGGGATTCAAAAGGATTCAGATGGAAGAACAATACTTTGCTTTAGGTAACATAGAACCAGTAAAAAACATTAGTAACAACGACCTTCCTAGAAGAAAAAGATAGTTTAGGAATGAGAATGAAAAATGTTAATTGTATGTCTGATTTAGCAACACTAGTGTAGAACAAAGAATAAAATGCAAAGGCTACCTTAGGCAAGGAATTGTTTGTAAAAAAATAAATTTAGAACAGTGTGTTATTACAAATGCTGTAAAGGCATCAATTTAGTTTTACCACAGGGCCTTCCAGATGTTGTTTTGCTTGTGCATTCATGATTATTTGTGCTCAAAACCCTTATTGGGGATGCCACTTCCAATACTGTTTGTTCCTGAAAATGTTTGGGGATGATTTCCTTTCCTGTCTGTGAATATCCCATAACTTTCTGCTCAAGTCCTGTGGTTTTTATTTATTTATTAAAACTCACAACTTTTTATACCACGGATTCCTCTGGTTTGTCTTGCTTTTGTTGCTCTGCAGTCCCGTCCCCGGGCAGCAATAATGTGATAGCATTGGGAAAGCATTGCAAAGTAACTAAATGAAGCAGAGAAAATGCTCCACTAAGACACTACTATTGTCTCAAAAAATACGTTGCAGAATATGCCCTCAATAAAACACCAGACTCGAGGAGCCAGTGTGGTGTAGTGGTTAAGAGCGGTAGTCACGTAATCTGGGGAACCGGGTTCGTGTCTCCGCTCCTCCACATGCAGCTGCTGGGTGACCTTGGGCCAGTCACACTTCTCTGAAGTCTCTCAGCCCCACTCACCTCACAGAGTGTTTGTTGTGGGGGAGGAAGGGAAAGGAGATTGTTAGCCGCTTTGAGACTCCTGAAGGGGAATGAAAGGCGGGATATCAAATCCAAACTCTTCTTCTTCTTCTTCTTCTTCTATATGTGTTTTGTCACGAGAATGAATGTTGAGACTATGCACCCAAAGTGAGGACAACTTCAATCGGCAGCTGTGGTAAGATTCTGCAATGAAGACTGCACACTTTAAAATTACTTTCCACTTTGCTGTGTTTTTATTCTCCTTCTATGACATCTTAGCAATCCTAACACACCCCAAATGGCCATGGGGCAGGGGCAGGATGGAGCACAATTGCCTCTCCGCCAACCTCTGTCACCAGAGAGGTGCACCTTTGATTCAGGCAGTAGTTTTGCTGTGGCAGGGGCTCCCGCTCCACACAAGCAGGCAGTAAGGTACCACTGTGGACAGCCAGAGGAAAGCCCCAAAATTATTTCAGAGTGGCGCACTAGGAGCTTAGAATCCACTGGATCCAAAGCCCCATGGATCTCCGAAGTGGCCCAAACATTATTATTATTATTATTAATAATAATAATAATACCTTTATTGTCATTGTACAACCTGTGTACAATGAAATTAAATGAGCCTCCCTCCCCCCCAAACACTCAATCTCTTATCGAACAACACACCACCTTGCAAGTCAATTTTGCTATGTTATTTGCCATTCAGCAGCCTAACAGCCCACGGATAGAAGCTATTTTTTAGCCTGTTGGTACGGCTGATACTTCTGTATCTCCTGCCCGAGGATAGAAGATTAAAGAGGTGATGGCCGGGGTGTGAGTCATTCCTGAAAATTTTCCTCGCTCTCCTAAGGCAACAATCCCTTGCAATGTCATCTAGCGGACTCAAGGGACAGCCCATGATATCATGAGCTGTATTCACCACCCTCTGTAGAGACTTTCTGTCCATGGCTGTCAGGCCAGCATAAAGGTAAAGGTACCCCTCACCATTAGGTCCAGTCGCAGATGACTCTGGGGTTGCAGCACTCATCTCCCTCTATAGGCGGAGGGAACCGGCGTTTGTCCACAAACAGCTTCCGGGTCATGTGGCCAGCATGACTAAGCCACTTCTGGCGAACCAGAGCAGCACACGGAAATGCCGTTTACCTTCCCACTGGAGCAATACCTATTTATCTACTTGCACTTTGACGTGCTTTCAAACTGCTAGGTGGGCAGGAGCAGGGATCGAGCAACGGGAGCTCACCCCATCGCGGGGATTCAAACCGCTGACCTTCTGATGAGCATATGAAAGGAGTTCATCAATTGTTGTTTAACATTATTCTTTCGCAAGACCCTGGGGAAATGGAATCTCTATTGGGCCTTTCTGACCACCTGAGTTATATTGATTTTCCATAAGGTAAACTCCCAGGAATTAGACTCTTCAAAGGAGGTTATCAGGATCCCTTGTTAGGATTGTTCTTAACTCTACTTGTTTTTATGTCTAAAAGGAAATAAAATGGTTGTTAAGAGACTTTGTCTCCTGCTTTTCATATAAGTTAAATGCCAATACATTATCTTAGTTCGCTGAGGTACCGACAGCTTATCTAAAAAGTGGGGGTTAAAAACTCACCTTTTGGAGGCAACATGAGGCCTATGTTCCAGCTATCCCTTCTCACCAGGGATAAACTCTGTTAACTTGTACTGTCTTGGGTAAAACTCTGAACAGGAGAAAGATAGGTCTTGACTGTAAAGTGGCATGCACATAATATAAATGCATGCATGTCAACCCTAACACACTCTACATGGATGCAGGAGAAAATTGACTTGGTTCACATTTAAAGGTGAGTGCAGCCACTTCACATTTTCCAAACTGGTATGTGAACCAAAACACAGCCATAATTTACTCTTATCTGAATTTTGCAAGGCAGTTCTCTAACCAAGGAACGTGCACAATAATGCACATGCTAGAGTTAAGAGTGCATATAAATGCATATATTGTTTAAAATAGCACACACAAAATGAAATTATATTAGGGGAAATTGCACAAATATGCCTATTAGGCAAAAACGCATTCAAATCTGTATATTGAGAGAAATCTGCACTGAGATTTCCATGAGGACTTTTTAATAATTAAAAAATGGAAACCCATGTGGAAATGTGGAGAACGGAAGACTGGAAAAAATGAGAAACCAGAATTGACAAATATCTCCTCTCCCCTAGTTCCGTGTTATGCACAACCTGCCATCAGGAACAGTGTGAGAACAGGTTGTCCCTATGAGCTGCCTGTGTCTAACACAAAACAGGGAAGGCTGGTGTACCTAAATTGGATCCCAAAAGCCTCAGGTCCTTATCAACTCTAGTCCCTAGCAAGGCTGGCACTCCACAAAAGGTAGACTATGCAGAACATCTCCATCAAAAGCAGGAGGCATGCCACATGTGGAGTCTTAACATGAGAGCTATTGCCATTTTAAACTAGCCAGAAAATTATAAATTGCCCAGAAAGCAATTCCTGGGTGAAAGTGAGCAATTAGCCCATCCACAGTACATTATGTACCATGGAAACCACTTCGCATATTTGCTTCTTCTTCTCTTTTTCAGCTTTCAAATGCCTGCTGTTTTTCCTATGCCCAGTCTGTGGCTTGTTTGCAAAGCCTTTCAGATGGTGTCCTCATCCACAAAGGATCCATTTGTCCATCATGCACCCGCAGATGTCCAGGTGTGTGAATGATGCAGCACATGGACAAGTCAGGGAGGGGGTTCTCTGTAGAATTACCTATGCAAAATACCTGTGTGATCAGCCCTTTCCATTTAATTGCACAGTTATTTGTTTAAACTCATCTGTGCACCACATGAGGTGTTTTTTCCGGTGCCCAAAATGACTTCTAAAAATACAGTGATGAAAAAGCAGCTCCTTCACAGCTGGAGGTGGTGTCAGAAGGTGACTTCCATCAATTCGGTTTTGCAGCAGATTGACGTTTGTTCCGATTGAGCTTTAAAGAGCAGGTTTTCACTGGGAAAGCTCAGGAGCAAAAACGAAACAAACAAAGGTACTCAGATATGGAGCTTTCAATCTCAGGCAGTGCCTGGAAAGGGCAGAATAAAGGTAAGTGTGGATTAGCCCTCTGCCACCCAAGTCAGTGCTGGCTTCCCCTTACTCCATTTTGAATCTCATTCTTGCCTAATGGACATAAACTCAGACACCACCACAATAATGAGAACTGGAGAAGGAAGGGCAACTGGGAGGAGCACAGAAAGAAGAAACGCCATGGTACGCCTGGAACAGAAGAAGAAGAAGAGTTTGGATTTGATATCCCGCTTTATCACTACCCAAAGGAGTCTCAAAGCGGCTAACATTCTCCTTTCCCTTGCTCCACCACAACAAACACTCTGTGAGGTGAGTGAGGCTGAGATACTTCAGAGAAGTGTGACTGGCCCAAGGTCACCCAGAAGCTGCATGTGGAGGAGCAAGGAATCGAACCCGGTTCACCAGATTACGAGTCTACCGCTCTTAACCACTACACCACACAGCACAACCAAACACTTTCATTTGCTGCAACTGCAACAAAATATGTCTCCCCCATATTGGTCTGTAACTCTCCAGTGGTTTGATTTCACCCCCCCCCAAAGGTGCATTCTGTCATTGTGTCCTGAGACAGATGGCTGCCAGCCAACAAGACCAACCTGAGCAGTTCTGCATATCTCAATAGAATCCATCTCCATTAAACATCAGATTTGTATCCTGTTGTTTGTATGTTCCTATTTTGTACATTTATTTAGTTAACTTCTCCTAGGCTGCTGTTCCAGCAGTTCAGAGCAACTTGCGTCAAATAAAAGAAAAATACATTTAGGAGGACAAAAAAAGCAGCATCAACAACATGCCACTACAGATGAAAGCAGCCACACACAAAAACAGATTTCTTCATCAAAATCCAGAACAGAAAAGGCAGGGCTTGCAACCTCTCCTCCAGCAAGATAATGAAGTTGCATCTCTCCCAACCTCTTCAGAGAGAAAGCTATATTTAGGGACAATCACTCAGAATGCTCAGCTCTTGATTGCTGACATCTAAACCTGCCACCAAAATGGAACAGCCAGTACAACCTGCTGAATCATTCAGGGAAGCATATGTAGCTCTTAAGGCATGAAAGTCCCAGGCCATCCAAGGCTTTAAAGGTTAAACCACTATTATCTTGAATTGGTTTCCATAGCAAACCAGCAAGCCCACATAACCGCTGCAGATGTGGTTGAATATGTACCTTTCAACTCCTGTTAAGAGGTGACATCAGCATTTAAACCCTCTCAGTATCTGTACAGGATCTGAAACTGTTTTAGGATGTGCCATTGCTTTAACTTCTTTTATATATGTAATGGTTTTCTATTTGTTTTATGTAGGCAATTGTTTAGGTGATTTCATATAGGAAATTATTTGTATATGGTTTTATTGTATTGTGAATAGGATGTTCCCTTAGGACGTCCCTATTTTAATTAGAGAAATGTCAGAGGGTATGGAGTTAGGTGACCCCCCAAGCCAAGGAAATAAGGAGATACAACCTTTAGAAGACATCTAGAGGCAGCCCTGGATAGAGAAGTTTTTTAATGTTTCATGTTCTATTATGCTTTTAAATATGTTGGAAGCCACCCAGAGTGGCTGGGGAAACCCAGTCAGATGGGTGGGGTATAAATACAGTCATACCTCAGATTGAAGTAGTTTCAGGATAAGTATTTTTGGGTTGCGCGCTGCGGCGACCCAGAAGTAATGGAGCGCGATCTACAGGTGGTACATGACCCCAGTCAAGCTTGCAAAAATATATCATATGCCCAATAATAAATGCTGGAAATGTAATGAAGCTGAAGGTACCTTCTACCACCTTTGGTGGACGTGCCCAAGGATTAAGGTCTTCTGGGAAATGATTTATAATGAAATTAAGAAGGTCCTTAAGTGCACCTTTCATAAGAATCCAGAAGCCTTTCTCCTGGGCATGGTTGGCCAATTGGTGTTAAGGAAGGATAGGATGTTTTTTATGTACCGTATTTTTCTCTCTATTACACGCAGATTTTTTCTCCTAAAAAGGAAGGGGAAATGTCTGTGCGTGTTATTGAGCGAATGTGGGGGGGCGGGGGTCCCTGGAGCCGACTAGGGGAGCGCAGGAACAAAAATCAGCAAAAATCAAATCGCGAGTTGAGTCGGAGAAGGGAAACCTGAAAAGAGGAAGTTGCTGCTTTCCTGCATTCTGCCTCAGGGTCTTACTGCCCACCCGCTTGTGTTTCATTGCTGTGTTTGCTCAAACAGAACAAAGAGCAGGCAAATCCCCTCCCCTCCAGGCAAGCAGAGGGGAAAGCAGAAGCGTCCTTCCTTCTAATTCCTCTCCGTGCTCCTCGCAGGCAGCCAGAAAACATGCAGGAGAGAGAGGGGGGGGCTGGCTTCGGTTTGGGGAAACTTTTGCCTTCCTTTCCACCCTCCAGTTATACCCCTCTCCTGCATTCTTAGCCAGCTGCTTCTCTGCACACCGCTCTCGTGCTCCTTGTCGCTTCTGTGTTTTTCCTTCCCTCCCCACTTAAAATGTAGTTACAAAGCATGGATCCACATGGATCCTCAGGATCTTTGGATTGGGCCACCCCAAATTCACCATCAGATCACATAGCAGCCTGCCCCCCCCCCCAAATCACACACCCACTGTTGCCTGGGGCTGCAATGGTGCAAAAACGTGGTTAAAAAGCATAGATCCACATGGATCCTCAGGATCTTTGCATTGGGTCACCCCAAATTCACCATCAGATCACATAGCATGTCCATGGCTACAGCCTGCCCCCCCCCCCAAAATCACGCACCCACTGTTGCCTGGGGCTGCAATGGTGCAAAAATGTGGTTTAAAAGCATGGATCCACATGGATCCTCAGGATCTTTGCATTGGATCACCCCAAATTCACCATCAGATCACATAGCATGTCCATGGCTACAGCCTGCCCCCCCCAAAAAATCACGCACCCACTGTTGCCTGGGGCTGCAATGGTGCAAAAACGTGGTTAAAAAGCATAGATCCACAGGATCTTTGCATTGGGTCACCCCAAATTCACCATCAGATCACATAGCATGTCTATGGCTACAGCCTGCCCCCCCAAAATCATGCACCCACTGTTGCCTGGGGCTGCAATGGTGCAAAAATGTGGTTAAAAAGCATGGATCCACATGGATCCTCAGGATCTTTGCATTGGGCTACCCCAAATTCACCATCAGATCACATGTCTGTGGCCACAGCATGAAGCACAAAAATGATACATCCACTGTTTCATTCAGAATTTTTTTCCTTGTTTTCCTCCTCTAAAAACGATGTGCGTGTTATGGTCAGGTGCGTGTTATAGAGCGAAAAATACGGTATGCTACAACAGCAGCAAGAGTTCTCTTAGCAAAGTATTGGAAGACACAAGAACTACCCACGCTGGAAGAATGGCAGACGAAGGTGATTGACTACATGGGACTGGCTGAGATGACTGGCAGAATCCGTGACCAAGGAAAAGAGACGGTGGAAGAAGATTGGAAGAAATACAAAGTTTAGCTTAAGAACTGCTATAAAATTAATGAGTGCTAAAATGTCAAGGGTAATGAAAAAAACAAAATTACAGCTGTAAATGATTGGGTAAGAGAAGAAGGATTAAAGAAAATGAGTTATAAGTCAATGGATGTGAGGAGTTGCTGAAGAAAATTACTAAATAGGGATGCAGAAAAGGGAGGCATGGGGAAGTCGGTGAAACAGGGTTAATGAAAAAGAGGTTATGAAATTATGCGTGTTTATATGTTTGTTTGTCTATGTATTGTGCAGTGTATTGTGTTTAATTCATGTTGGAAAAATCAATAAAAAATTATTTTTAAAAAAAAAGAAGTAATGGAGCGCGTTACTTCCGGGTTTTGCCGCTCATGCATGCACAGACGGTCAAAATGATGTCACATGCATGCGCAGAAGCAGCGGATCACGACCCGCGCAAACGCTGGTTGCGTTCACTTCTGGATGCGAACGGGGCTCCGGAATGGATCCCGTTCACATCCAGAATTACCACTGTAGTAAAATGGTGGTGGTGGTGGAATAGGACATCCTTATTTTCAGTGGCACAACCTTGATGGCAGAAAGTGAGGAGGAATTAAAGAACCTTTTATTGAGGGTGAAAGAGGAGAGCGCAAAATATGGTCTGAAACTCAACATCAAAAAAAACAAAGATCATGGCCACTGGTCCCATCACCTCCTGGCAAATAGAAGGGGAAGAAATGGAGGCAGTGAGAGATTTTACTTTCTTGGGCTCCATGATCACTGCAGATGGTGACAGCAGTCACGAAATTAAAAGACGCCTGCTTCTTGGGAGAAAAGCAATGACAAACCTAGACAGCATCTTAAAAAGTAGAGACATCACCTTGCCAACAAAGGTCCGTATAGTAAAAGCTATGGTTTTCCCAGTATGGAAGTGAGAGCTGGACCATAAAGAAGGCTCACTGCTGAAGAATTGATGCTTTTGAATTATGGTGCTGGAGGAGACTCTTGAGAGTCCCATGGACTGCAAAAAGCATTCTGAAGGAAATCAGCCCTGAGTGCTCACTGGAAGGACAGATCCTGAAGCTGAGACTCCAATACTTTGGTCACCTCATGAGAAGAGAATACTCCCTGGAAAAGACGCTGATGTTGGGAAAGATGGAGGGCACAAGGAAAAGGGCACGACAGAGGACGAGATGGTTGGACAGTGTTCTCGAATCTACTAACATGAGTTGGACCAAACTGCGGGAGGCAGTGGAAGACAAAAGTGCCTGGCGTGCTTTGGTCCATGGGGTCACGAAGAGTCGGACACGACTAAACGACTAAACAACAACAACAATTTTCAGTGGAGGGACACGGGAGGCGCTGTGGTCTAAGCCAATGAGCCTCTTGAGCTTGCCGATCAGAAGGTTGGCGATTCGAATCCCCGTGATGGAGTGAGCTCCCATTGCTCTGTCCCAGCCTCTGCCAACCTAGCAGTTCGAAAGCACGCCAAAAAGTGCAAATAGATAAATAGGTACCACTCCAGCAGGAAGGTAAACGGCATTTCCGTGCACTGCTCTGATTTTGCCAGAAGCAGCTTAGTCATGCCGGCCACATGACCCAGAAAACTGCGGACAAACGTTGGCTCCCTCGGCCTGAAAAGCGAGATGAGCGCCGCAACCCCAGAGTCATCTACAACTGGACTTAACTGTCAGGGATCCCTTTACCTTTACCTTTACCTTTATTTTCATCAGAGAAATGTTGTTGTTGTTTTTTTTATCAATATTTATTAGAGTTTTTAGAAAAAAGAATACAATAATAATAAACATTATTACTTTTGTTTTAACAAAATTTCATAATATCCTTGAACTTCCTCACGTCTCCCTCTCCCACTTACATCATTATTAAATTTTGTCAAGCAAATTATCAACTTGTTTCCAAATCTATAACCACTTACTTAAATACAATAAATTAATTCTCCTGCAAATTTGTTTCTCTTACTCTCTCTTATCATCAATTCCTAATCTATTTTAGTGATGGCCAATTATTTATAACCAAGCATCCTTCTTAACATTCCACTAAGTCACAATATTTCTGTAAGTAAGTCTTAAATTTCTTCCAATCTTCTTCAATCCTTTCTTCTCCCAGATCTCGAATTCTGCCAGTCATCTCCGCCAGTTGCATATAGTCCATCAGTTGCATCTGCCATTCTTCCAGTGTGGGTAGATCTTGTGTTTTCCAATTCTTGGCGAGTAGTATCCTTGCTGCTGTTGTTGCATACATGAAAAATGTTCTATCTTTCTTTAGCACCTTCTGGTCGGCAATGCCCAGAAGAAAGGCCTCTGGTTTCTTGGTAAAGGTATACTTAAATACCTTTTTCAGCTCATTATATATCATTTCCCAGAAGGCCTTCACTTTGGGGCAAGTCCACCAGAGGTGGAAGAATGTTCCTTCATTTTCTTTACATTTCCAACATTTGTTATCAGACGAATGGTATATTTTGGCAAGTTTAACTGGGGTCATGTACCATCTGTATATCATTTTCATTACATTTTCTTTCAAAGCATTACATGCAGTAAAGTTCAACCCAGTGGTCCACAACCTTTCCCAGTCCTCAAACATAATGTTATGCCCAATATCCTGTGCCCATTTTATCATAGCCGACTTAACCATTTCGTCTTGTGTGTTCCATTTCAACAGCAAGTTATACATTCTTGAAAGTACCTTAGTCTTAGGTTCTAACAGTTCTGTTTCCAACTTCGATTCCTCCACCTGGAATCCTAACTTTTTGTCACTTTTAAAGGTTTCCTTAATCTGAGCGTAGTGTAACCAGTCTCGCACCTTGTCCTTCATTTTCTCCATACTCTGCAATTTCCAATTATCTCCGTCTTTTTCTAACAGTTCCCAATATTTTGGCCAGTAGGCTTCCATATTGGGTCTTTTCCGAGCCTTAGCTTCCAAAGGTGAGAGCCACCTTGGAGTTTTATTTTCCAATAAGTCTTTGTATTTTGTCCAGACATTAAACACTGCTTTTCTGACAATATGGTTCTTAAAAGCCTTGTTAATCTTAACTTTGTCATACCACAAATATGCATGCCAACCAAAAGCATTGTTATAACCTTCCAGATCCAACACATCAGTGTCTTCAAGAAGTAGCCAATCTTTTAGCCAGCAGAAAGCTGCGGCTTCATAGTACAACCTTAAGTCTGGCAGGGCAAAGCCCCCTCTTTCCTTTGCATCTGTTAATATCTTAAACTTGATTCTGGGCTTTTTGCCCTGCCAGACAAATTTGGAGATATCTCTCTGCCACCTCCGGAAACACTCCGTTTTGTCCACAATTTGCAGTGTTTGAAACAAAAACAACATCTTTGGTAGCACATTCATCTTAATCGCAGCTATTCGTCCTAACAAAGAAAGCTTCAGTTTTACCCAACTGTCCAAGTCTCTCTTAATTTCAGACCAACATTTTTCATAATTATCCTTAAATAGACTCAGATTTTTGGCTGTTATATTAACCCCTAGGTACTTTACCTTTTTCACCAATAATAATTCTGTTTCTCTCTGAAACCGTTCTGACTCTGTATCTGTCATATTTTTCCCTAACACCTTCGTTTTTTGTTTATTTAACTTAAATCCTGCAACCTGACCAAAATCATGTATCAGTTGTAATACTCTTTTCGTACTAGGTTCTGGCTCCTGCAATGTCAAAACTAGGTCATCTGCAAAAGCTTTAAGTTTATATTGTTTCGCTCCGACCTGGATCCCCTGCACCAACCGGTCCTCTCTAATCATGTTCAAGAGCACCTCTAAAACTGAAATGAATAACAGAGGGGAAATCGGGCAGCCTTGTCGTGTTCCTTTTTCAATTTTAAATTCTTCCGTTACCACATTGTTAACTATCAATTTGGCTTTTTGTTCTGAATATATTGCATCAATCCCATTTTGAAAACCCCGCCCCGCTCCCATTTCTTTTAAATTTCCCTTCATAAATTTCCAAGAGATGTTGTCAAAGGCCTTCTCCGCGTCTATGAAAATCAGCACTGCTCTAGTGTTTATATCTGTTTGCAAAAGTTCCAAAATGTCAATAATGTTCCTTGTGTTTGCAAACATATGTCTACCTGGGAGAAAGCCAGCCTGATCCTTGTGAATTACTTCATTCAAAACTCTTTTAAGTCTGCCTGCTAAAACATCAGCAAATATTTTGTAATCCACATTTAAAAGGGAGATGGGGCGGTAGTTCTTAAGTTGTGTCTTTTCAGTTTCTGATTTTGGTATCAACGTGATAAAAGCTTCCTTCCACGATTCCGGCGCCTTCTTTCCCTCCAGAATTTCATTGCTGACCTCCATCAAGGGTTGGATCAAATAGTCACTCATTGTCTTGTAATACTTGGAGGTCAAGCCATCTGGTCCTGGAGATTTGCCCAGCTTCATGTTCTGAATAGCATGTTCAATTTCTTGTCGTGTTATTTGACTATTCAGGAGTAGTCTATTTTCTTGTGTAAACTTTTTAAAACTGTTTTTTTTCAAAAATTGTTCAATCTCAACCTCATTTTGCGGCCCTTGAGTATATAGTTTCTTGAAATATTTCTGGAAAGATTTTCTGATTTCCACGGGGTTCTGGATATTTCTTCCTTCAATTTCTAGACTTGTTACTATGTTCAACTTTTGTCTCTTCTTCAACTGCCAAGCCAGCAGTTTCCCACATTTATTTGCCGATTCAAACGTTTTTTGTTTCATTGACTTAATCTTCCATTCTATTTCCTGGTTTATCAGTTTAGAATATTGTGCCTGGAGAAGTTTAATTTCTCTCAGAGTCGGCTGCGACTTCGGATTTATTCTTAGCTTCTTTTCTAATTCTTTTATTTTTTCCAAAATCTTATCTTTCTTTTCATTTTGTTTCCTTTTTTTAATCGCATTCTGTTGTATTAAGAACCCTCTCATCACTGCTTTGCTTGCGTCCCAAATTGTTCTTTTTTCCACCGTTGTGTTCAGATTTATTTCGAAATAGTCTTTCAATGCTTTTTGGGCCTTTTTAATAATCTCCTGATCTCTAAATAGATTGTCGTTCATCTTCCATCGAAAGGAACCGGTTGGTAACAATGCCAAATCCATTTTCAAAGCGTTGTGGTCGGAGCAGGTCTTTGGGCAGATTTCCACTTTTCTGACCTTAGGTGCCAGACCTCTGGTGATCCATATTTGGTCGATTCTTGTCCAAGTCAGATGGGCTTCAGAGAAGAATGTTCCTTCCTTTCCCAAGGGGTTTCTCATTCTCCAGATGTCAATCCAATCCATATTGTCTGTCATTTCAAAAAAGGTCTTTGGTAGTCTGCCATCTTTGGTAACTTTTTGACTTTGCGACTTATCCATGTTGGTTGATACAATCCCGTTCATGTCTCCCATCATAATGATGTTGTCAAAGTCCAGATATTCCAGCATGCTCTCATGCAACTTCTTGTAGAATTCCGATTTCCCTTCATTTGGCGCATAAATTCCTAATAACATAATTTTTTCTCCTTGATGCTGTATTTCAACTGCTAGAATTCTGCCGTGTTCATCTTTGAATAATAATTTGGGTGAAAGGCTCTCCTTTGCATATATCACCACCCCTCTCTTCTTTACTCTGTCCGAAGATATAAATTCCTGCCCAAGTCTTTTATTTACCAATACTTTTCTATGGAGCCTAGTCACATGTGTTTCTTGCAAGCAGATAATGTCCAATTGTTCCTTTTTTAATATGTGGAAGATTTTCTTCCTTTTTTCGAGAATGTTGCAGCCATTTATATTCCAGCTCAGAAGTTGCAGAGACATCCTGTAGAAATCTGATTACTTTTCAGGGGGTAGTACTTTATCATCCAAGGGTGCCGGTTCCTTTGGTGCTCCGGGCTCCGGCAGTGATCCAAGTCCTTTATGAAGGTCTTCTCCGTACTGGTTCAAAAATTTGTCTCTGTCTTCCAATGTTCTGATTTTAATCTTCCTCCCTCTAAAAGTAAACGATAATCCTTGAGGGAATTCCCACCTAAAGATGATTGAGTTGCTCCTCAGTAATTTTGCTAGTTCCGAATATCCTGATCTCAAATCCAAAAGCTGTCTGGGAATATCCTTGAAAATTTCAATTCTTTTGTCCAGAATGTCCAGTGAATTTTTGTAATGTAGGCCCAAAATTCTGTCCCTTTCCTCCTTTGATCTCACTGTAATCAAGCAATCTCTGGGCTTGTCTTTATTTATCAATCTTCCCAGCCTGAAGGCTGATGTAATTTTAAAGTCTTTTTCTTCAAGTTTCCACTGCACGGAAAATATTTTGGTCAGGAACTCAGCCAGTTGATCTTCTTCTACTTCGGGTACAAATCTTATCCTTAAGTTGGTCTCCCTATTTTTCAATTCAATCATCGAAAGATAGGTCTGGTGTTCACCTACTTGTTTGTTGAGTGGTCTTACCTCTTTTTCTAACTGTCCAAGTCTTTGGCTAGTGTCTTCAACCAATTTCCTGTTTTCACCTGAGGCCTCCTCCAATTTTGCAATCGATTGGGTGTTCTGTGCCACTTGCCCAGTTATTCTATTTAGGCATTCTGTATTCTGGTCTATTTTCGCAGTTTGCTCATCAGCTTTTTTGTCCAAGGATTCCACTCTCTTATCCAAAGATTCCAATTTTTCATAGATTTTTTCTAGAATGGAAGAAGCTGATCCTGAAGCCATATCCTCCAGTTGTAAATTTTTTATCAGAGAAATGTTGGAAGGTATGATTGTCAGCTGCAACCCACGAAAACCCCCTACCCAGGCCCGGCCCATTGATGAGGCAAGGTGAGGCGCTTGCCTCAAGCAGTGGAAGTCCAAGAGCAGGCACCTGCCTCACCTCCATCCCCCACCCCACTGCCAGTGGAGAAGCAGCACCAGCAGAGGCAATGGTTTCTGGCAAGATCTCACTGTCATGGTCCGGTTCATGGGCGCTTGAAGTCCCAGCTGGGTACGTCAGGACTGGGGACAAGATGGCGAGGTGGGAGCAGGAACAGGAGTCCAGAAGCCAGGAGTCAGGAAGCCAAGAGTCCGAGGGTCAGAGAGCCGGGAGTCAAGAAGCCAAGGGTCCAAGGGTCAGGAAGCAAGGGGTCAAGGAGCCAAACGCAGCAAGGCAAGAAACCTGTTGCTGTGGCAAAGAGCCGAAGGGAAATGCTGACCTTATATCCCTTCCCAGCTCTTGCCACCAGGTGTTGTGAGTTACCAATCGGCCTCACCTGTGCCGTCACGCCTCGCCTCTCCAGAACAAACTTAGAAAGGCCCCAGTCCTGCAAAGTCCTACTGATCACAGGGCCTGGCTCCTGCACACACTCCTGACACTTAATGGAAGCCGGTGCCACTGCCACTGTTACACAGGCACCGTTGTGCAATACCAGTAAGAGTGGCAGCAAGGGGCTGGGGGGGGCAATGAAGGGGTGGGGAGGGGCACATTCCCATTTCCCCATAAGAAATGAAATGGGGCACGCCTCCCCTAACCCTGACCCCACCTAGCAAGATTGCAGCCCTGGAGAAGTTGGAAGGGTAACCAGAATAACAGGCGCCCTGTTACTTAGGCAGCACTTCCATGTTTGCATGCACCCCGTGGACATCCCATAGTGCATTAACACAGCGCAGAATAGATTGCCTTCTCCAATCCCAGTGTTAAGAACTGAACAAAGATGCTACCAGGTAATTCTCCAGCTGGCAAACCTGGCTAGGGAGTATCCAAGAGTCTGCACTGCCACCCTCTGGCTGCCAAGTGAACAGCACACTTGCCTCACCTTTGGAAAGCGGGAGAGACGATGAGACTTCACGTCGGCATTAAATAATTTGAAGAGGCCCATTTCAATTAACCTTCACTCCAGTAAGAACTGCAGATATAGGTGTGAATTAAATCTGCCGACAATGGCTTCACTCACATTTAGGCAGAACCAAAGCTTGCACTTAATAATACATTTATTTTCTATCGAGGGAGGTGTTGGTGCTAGCTAATTACTGGCCACTGGCACTGGGCTATTACGGATCAAAGCTGAAGGCTGAAACTCGGAAAGGGGAACATTAATGAAGTGTTAAAGCTTTCATCACTTTGGTGCATTTGGGCATAAACCGTAATCCCCTAAAACTACCACTGTCATTATCCCTGACCATTTACTGGAGCCGATGGGAGCTGGAGACTGTTGCGTTCAGAAGCCAGGGACTCTTAGAAATAAGAATCTAGACCCAGACTTTGGGTAGTAGATTTTTAAATTTTATTTTAGAGTTCTTTTCTTGCAGAATTCCCCTTCCTTCCAGAATTCCCCTTGCTGCAGAATCCTGGAGTGGAATAGTCTCTGGTTAGCCCAGAGCATTCAAAAATCCCGGTTTGAGATGGGGAATAGATCTGCCATAAACATTATAGCAGGGATTGGGAACTAGTGGGGCTTACTCCCCAGATTCCGGTTGTAGGACTGCAGCCTCAAGGATGTAAGAAAGCACTGTTTTCCATTTCTTCCCGTATTCACCACATGTACCACTCTTTCTGTTCTGCTGCAGTTTGTCTTCTGCCAAAAACTGTGTTACTCATATTGCTGGCTGTTGTTACGTATGTTACAATGTCATTAGGTTATTCTACCCCATTCATTTCAAAGCAAATGAAATGAAATGCAGGTGGGGGGTGGTGTAATAATTAGTTCATCATTTGACCTGACAGATTCATAGCATTGATTTCCATTCCAGACACGAGACGAATAAGCAAACCTTGGGAATTTCAGCTCCCGTTGCTTGTTTTCATCAGATGTCTCTGGCATCACTAACTGGGAACCCTGTGGGTCTGCTGCCCTGTGCTCTGTTGAAGAAAAGCATGGATAGAGATGGATTAAATAATGAATAAATCACTGCTTTTGAATTATGGATCAAAGATCTCTGCTGCAGCAACAGATGGCCGTAACAGCATTCTTGAGAAACATCACTTTCAAAAACATCTCACTCACCTTGACTAAATTTGTGAAAATATTCCACACCACAATAGGGATTTTTTTCTTATCCCCCCCTCCCAAAGAAAACTGGGACAAAATCCTAAAGATGCAAACACAGGATGCCTCAATATTATCACTGTTTTGCAGGCATACTGAACCCTAACCTTCAAAAAGTACCTTTCATTTGCTATTGCTGCTATTTAGAGATTGCTTTTATGTTTTATTTTGCATTGATCATATTTCAATGTTTGTATTTCTTGATTTATTTTTATTTAATGTAAGGAGAAGAAGGGGCCAGGTGAGCCTCTCTGGGGATGCTGTCTCACAGCCAAGGCCACCCATTTGATAGTCACCAGCCTTGTTTCGCTTGGCAGGAGCCCTTGAAGCAGGCTGTTGGGTCTCTTTGAAATCTATGCTGTGTGATCAGCTCTCAGTGCAACCGGGGGGGGGGGTCACATCATCAGGAAGGGATGTTGGATGCAGCCAAGGTAGCTCAGAACTTGCTGTTCTAAACAGGCTCTGCAGCCAACAACACCTGCAGATTTATAGGCATCGCGGTCATTTGCATTTCCATCAGGCAACCTTCCAAGGGGCCCAGAAGTACCCTATCAATTTTTCATCAGCTTTCCTCAGTCAAAAAGCCAGCTGAACATATGCTGTGCAGCACTGCTGGGACAGGTTTTCTATTTTCCCCTTTCCTGTGTATATTTTAACCAGACTATCTACCCTTTCCCATCATCTCTCCCGGCTCAGCAGAATGAAAGAGGATTAAATTTGAAGAATTTCAAATTCCCCACCCCCCACATTAGCTAAAAAAAAAAATCTCTCTTACAGTTAATTATCAGTGATCCATATTTCATTGTCCTCTAAATCACAGCTTTCCCACACTTCCCCCTCCCACAATCCAGATTCTCTCTTACCCAGGCCTGGCCAGCTCATGGGGCAGGCTGAGGAAGTGGCCTCAGGTGATGGAATGCCAAGAGGAAGCACCCTGCAGAGATCTTGTGAGATCTAACTGGACCCTCTTGTTGCCAATGCTGCTTTGAGGGTGCTGCCACATGACCCAGATAAGGGAGGCTGTGGTGGGGTGGCACCTTCCTGTTCTCCCCTCAGGCAGTGAAACTTGACACGACACCCCTGCTCATACTCTCACGCTTTTTGGCATATCCCTGGTCCAAGAAAATCTAGACCAACCGAGGGAGAAGTGTGGGAAGGCAGCGATTTAGAGGTCAATGGATAATTACTGTGGGTTGTTGTTGAAGTTTAGTCATTTAGTCATGTCCGACTCTTCGTGACCCCATGGACCAGAGCAAGCCAGGCACTCCTGTCTTCCACTGCCTCCCGCAGTTTGGTCCAACTCATGTTGCGTGTGTAGGTCCCCAGGCCACCCCTCAAATAACTTCACACATAACACGTAATTTTAGTTTAGGTTTTTGGGCACTATTTTGGCCACAACTTTATTAAAATACAAAATTAGTGAGTGGTTGTTTAGACATTGGTTATGACTATCTGTCCCCCTGCCTGGGACAGAACTGACATCCCGAGGTCCGATCGGTAGCCAGTAGAAGAGAAAGTCAAACTTGGGGGTCATTTGAGCTAAGCGTCGGACCCACGCCGCTCACCCCAGCAGTTCCCCGAAAGCTTGCCTGCCCGGTCCTATAACAAGGATTCCCATAACAGGGATTGGGCGGCCCTGGTCCCATAACAGGGATTGGACGAAATCATGGCAAGCCCCAGGATTCCTTTAACGGAATTCCCTTCAGCGCAATAGGAGGGGCAGGCACCAGCAGACCCCTCCACCACCAGCATATTATAACCAATGCCTAACCGCAACCTTACAAGTTGTGACGAATTGCTGAGTAGTAGGCAAAAACCAAATGGCACAGCCAATCACCAAATGGCAAAATTCCTACTAGGCCCCTGCTCCAAAGCAGACGACCCCATGACAGGCAAAGCAAGGTCAACCGGAAAGAGGGCGGGTGATCCGATGCACTCTGCAAAGAGAAAGAGAAACCAGAGTGCACCAATATTTAAAGACTATGGTCCCACCCACCCAATTTGCAACATACAATTTGCCCCAGCAACCCGGTTACCCAATCATGATGCCAGGCAACAACTATTAACCTGCCTGGCAACAAGAGGCCTGGCCTGGTGGCCCACACCGCAACACGTGCTCTCATTTATTGGAGAACACGCTTTAGTAGATTCGAGAACACTGTCCAACCATCTCGTCCTCTTTCGTCCCCTTCTCCTTGTGCCCTCAATCTTTCCCAACATCAGGGTCTTTTCCAGGGAGTCTTCTCTTCTCATGAGGTGGCCAAAGTATTGGAGCCTCAGCTTCAGGATCTGTCCTTCCAGTGAGCACTCAGGGCTGATTTCCTTCAGAATGGATAGGTTGGATCTTCTTGCAGTCCATGGGACTCTCAAGAGTCTCCTCCAGCACCATAATTCAAAAGCATCAATTCTTTGGTGATCAGCCTTCTTTATGGTCCAGCTCTTATTTCCATACTTGGAAAACCATAGCTTTAACTATACGGACCTTTGTCGGCAAGGTGATGTCTCTGCTTTTTAAGATGCTGTCTAGGTTTGTCATCGCTTTTCTCCCAAGAAGCAGGCGTCTTTTAATTTCGTGACTGCTGTCACCATCTGCAGTGATCATGGAGCCCAAGAAAGTAAAATCTCTCACTGCCTCCATTTCCTCCCCTTCTATTTGCCAGGAGGTGGGTATATATCCACATTAAATGACAGTATGGATGTGCCCTTTATTAGTTCAGCTCTGCCAGTCTCTGGCCCCATTAATCCTCTCCTATCCTCCACCACAGTATGTCAGTGGTACTCTTCAAGAGGTGGAACAGCCAGATGAAAATGAGGTCAGGCCTCCTGCAGCTTTGTTAGTTGTTGTATGGGCAATCTATCCGGAAGATAAATTGTACTTTGAGGAGTTAGTGGTCTGACATGGTTCCCTTTCCTGCCTCTGTCTTCTTGTCTCTTGTTATTTGATGGCATGAAGAACAGCCTTTAGTGTCCTAATCAGTTGGGTGGAAGTGATAGTGATAGGTACCTTCTTTGATGTTGGACATTGTTTTGAGGCATTGGGAGGGGGTGCCTAATGAATAATCTCCACTTAGCCAGTAATGAATGATCTGCATGTAGCCAGTTGGGCAAGCAACACAGGCTAGTTAACTATAAACTGGATGGTTGTGGGCAGAGTTTTTTTGAGAAGCTCGTGCACAGAATTGATCGGCCGCGGGGCCGTGTAAACTGAGGCTACCTGGGGGAGTCACTTCGCTGCTTCTTGAGGGCTTCCAAGTGGCAGATTGAAGTGCTTGCTTGGTATGTATATATTGCTTGCTGTTTAGAATAAAACCTTTAATCTTCTCACTCACTTGTGTTTTGTATTACTTCTGAATCTCATTTTTAAAAAGCCACCTTGCATTTGGCAAGACAGTTGTTTAGAAGAGGCAATTTCAGCAGGGACAGCTTGTCATGCAATTATTATTATTGTATTTTTCTCTTGTGAACTGCCTTGAGATTTGTGATTGAAGGGCAGTATACAAATAATGATGATGATGATGATGATGCTGGTGCGGAAGCCTTATCTTGCCCCCTTCCTCCTCAGGCCCCACTTGTAGTCCAGTGGTAGAGCATCTGAAGTTCCTAAATTGAATCCCTGGTATCTCCTGATAGGGCTGGGAGAGACTCCCTGCCTGAAACCCTAGAGAGTTGCTACCAGTCAGTGTTGACAGTACTGAATTAGATGGACCAACGGCTATAGCAGCTTCCCAGGTTTCTATGTTCATTGGGTCACCATACCAAGAGGAAGAATTAAACCTATTGAGTGCTGTCTTCTCCCCCCCCCCCCCGGCGTTTATTATTTCCTATTGAATTATTCCAAATTATACTACTCTGACATACAAGATGGCACCATACGTTTCTTACTTGCACAATTGCTTCTTGAATCATATGTCGCCTGGGGAGTTTGAAGTAAATACAAGTTATTCCTTAAATTAGTCTCCTTCGTTTTTCCGAAGCGTTAGTTCTTTGATTGAAAGGTGGGGAGGTTTCTCCTACTGTGTAGGAGGCAAAGACGTAGATTGTTAATTAACGGGCTCAGTCGTTTCAAGACTTTGGGAGGGTTTTAGCGTTACCTTAGGAACCTGTTTGTAATCAGATTCTGATTGGTATTTCAGGCTGAGTTCGAGGCAAAGTTGCTGCAGAAATCCATTAATAGGTTATTTTCCCATCTTTCCGGCAGCTGCAGTGGGAGGGGGAGGATATAAGAATTAGGACTGTCCTGCTGCTCAGGAAACGGGCTTGACGCTTTCCTTCCCATGCCATTTTACTGATTTAAATCCTACCCTTTTGAAGTCACTAAGTAAGGTAGAAAAGGTAATGGACCCCTGGATGGTTAAGTCCAGTCAAAGGCGACTGTGGCGTTGTGGCGCTCATCTCACTTTTAGGCCGAGGGAGCCGCTGTTTGTCCGCAGACAGCTTTCCAGGTCATGTGGCCAGCATAACTAAACAGCTTCTGACAACGGAACACCATGACAGAAGCCAGAGCGTATGGAAACACTGTTTACCTTCCCGCCACAGTGGTACATATTTATCTACTTGCACTGGTGTGCTTTTGAACTGCTAGGTTGGCAGAAGCTGGGACAGAGCAACGGGAGCTCACCCCATCATAGGGCTTCAAACCACCAACCTTCCAATTGGCAAGCCCAAGAGGCTCGGTGGTTTAGACCACAGCGCCACCCACATCCCTAAAGCAACTAAGTATCCTTTGCAACAGACAAGTATCTCTAGTGGTTCCCTCTAAGAGCCAAATAGCTCAATAGTTTCATTGCAAAAAGGCAAAATAGAAAGGTGGTCCATCCGTCCCCGCATCTGATCACAGCCCAAATAAGCCCCCTCTGTGGCAGCTTGAAATCATTATGATTTTAAGACTAGCTCCATCGGGCTTTCCCAACAACTGCCCCACAGGGCCCTGGTGAGACTGTTCGCTCTTCTTGCTCAGTTCCTGTCTGCGCTGGCTCATCCTGACCATGCCCATATTTTATTGAATAGCAGGACCGAAACCCACCCTCATGGCTGTTGTAAACAAAGGACAGGTGCAAATACCTTATTTCTCTTGGGGGCTCAGGCACAGTTACCTTTCACCTCGTGCTTTTTAGTCGCAGGTCTGCATTTTAAAGCGCTGTGTCAGAGCACTTTTTCTTTTTTCCCCCCAGTGCTTTCCCAGCAAAATCCCACTCTTTAACACTGAATCGGAACAAACAGCCATTTGGATTTTCTGTGGGTTGCTGTTTGCTTCGATTTAGCTGCAAAGAGTGGGTTTCTGCCAGGAAAGTGACATGACCAAAAAAACAAAGTGCTAGGACATGGCACATTCAAGTAGGGTTGCCATATTTCAAAAAGTGAAAATCCACACAAAAGTTGTTGGGCTTTTATTTGCAAGATCTCAAAAAAAGAGAAGTTTTTGAGATTTTTTTTAAGGAAATTCGCAAAAAATATAGACATATAGGCTGCCATACGTATGGATTTTCCCAAACACCTCAGCGATTTCTGCCTGGTCACTGTTACTGACTGCCATATTCTGGCTATGTCCAGGAAATTCTGGACATATGGCAACCCATAAACGCAACACAAATGGAAGTCTGGATGAGCCCTACGTGAGTGCATAGTTGCTGAGCATTTTGCAGGAATTGTCTGAGGTGCAGTGCAGCTTGCACTGTGGACAGATACAGTCATACCTTGGGTTGAAGTAGCTTCAGGTTAAGCATTTTCGGGTTGCGCTCCGCAGTGACCCGGAAGTAAAGGAGCGTGTTACTTCTGGGTTTCGCCGCTCACGCATGCGCAGACATTCAAAATGATGTCACGCGCATGCGCGGAAGCAGCGAATCACGCCCTGCGCAGACGCAGGTTAAATTCGCTTCAGGATGTGAATGGGGCTCCGGAACGGATCCCGTTCGCATCCAGAGGTACCACTGTATATCTTTATGAGAAAGGCAACAAGAGAGAGGAACCTCCAAGCTTCCTAGACTGCCCATCTTGCCCTGACCTCTGTTGATCTTCCTTCAGTGCTAGGCTGATACTCTTAGGGTTGCTGACCTCATGCCATATTTCCTTTCCTTCTTCATGTTTCCACCATGAGAGCAGCCATGAGGGCAAGCATAGATCATTGCATCTCCATTATAGCATGATAGATCTGAGGAACTTTCCTACCAACACGGATTTCCAATAATAAAGATTAGCTTTCTTGTTTTCTTAAACCTGGTGTATGATTGTATCCAAAGAAAGTCAAGGAGCTATGTTCTCAGAGTTCCCTAGAAAGGCGGGTCAGCTGTTAAGCCATTCTGAGAACTGGAGCTCTGTGAAGAGAATAGGGGTCTCAAAACTCTTCTCACCCTTACTAAACTACAGTTCCCAGGATTCTTGGGGAGGAAGCCATGGCTGTTTCAAGTGGTAAGATTCTGTTTTGAATGTGTAGTGAAGATGGAATCTGAGAAGTAAGAATTTGTGTTGGGGCTTATCTGCACTTAGCTTTCCTCTGCTGTTTCCAGACATGGTCCGTGCTTAAAAGCTCAAAAGCTCAATCCATGAAAAACCCAAATGGATGTTTGCTGCAACTGAGCACTAAACAGGGTTTTCACAGGGAAAGCTCTGGGGCAAAAACAAAATGCTAGGACACAGAGGTTTTAAGCATGAGCAGTGCATGCAAGGAGCAGGGCAAAAGGGCAGTGTGGCTAAGTCCTTAAGTCTTTCAGCAAGTGAAAACACACACAAAAAAAACTCATGGCCAGTGGTGGCTGTGGCTGTTTGAGACTAATAGGACAGAAAGCCAACAGTAGACAGAGTCAGAGCCAAGGACAAGCAGAGTCAACCAATCCTACTTTTCTCTCCATCCTCTTCCCCATGAGTTCGGCAAAAGCAACTCTGAGACTAAAGTGAGGGAGTTGGCCATGTACCCCTTTAACTGTGGGCATCCCAGAATTACAGAAGCCATCCCGGCTTCTGAATGCATCCTGGGGCGTCCTGCTTTGGCTCCCCTGAGAGAGCAGCCCCCAAAGACATCTGTTTTGGGGGAAGGTGCTCTTGCACAAGTAACCTGGTTGCAGCAAGAGCCCAGCTCCAAAAAAGACATGCGCCCAAGTTTCCCCTCTGCAGCATGTTGGAGAGTATGTGCTAGGTGGTGCCACCCCCCTGGAGTAAGAAAGCAGGCAATTGGAGGGTGGTGAAGGGCAGACTAAGGTTGGCACCCCATTCGCCCTAAAGGACCAGCCTCCTATGCCCAAGAGTGCAATTGTCATATGGGATTATTGCAACGCATGGTTTTCGGGTGCTGGGGCATAGCTAGCTGCTTTGGCACCTGTAGAGGCAGGTGCGGGGCGATTCGCACACAGGGCCGCGGTGGCAATCTGCGAACTGGGGTGCCGGGGCAATCCATGCAGGGGGGTGCCATGGCGATCCACGCATGGGGGCACAGCGGCAAGCTGCCCAAGGAGTCCGCCTGGCGGAGACAATCCCCAAGCTGCCATTTCGGGCAACGCGGGGCCCCGAGCCACCGCATCACTCCCAGGAGAGACGCACTGCAGGCCAGGCCCCACAGTAAGTGCCACCCCCTGCGGAGTGGCATTTTGTCACACACACCCCAAGGATGACACCTGGGGCGGACCGCACTCCCCCCGCTTCCTACACCCCTGTTCGAGTGGCCATTTTGTAATGTGTGAAGCAGCTCTTGCTGGCCTCTTCTGGCCACTCAGAAGTCTGCGCTGATCATTCCTAGCATCTAATCATTCCGAAGCAGAGGGCACCCAGTGGAAGAAACCCTCCCTGTGCCCATAACATATTGGGCTAAGCTGCAAGCCACTGATCCACCGAAGTGCTCACCATCGCAAATCAAAGGAGAGACAGGGTTGTCAGAGCGCCAATGAGCTCTGCCCTTTTCTTCCGGCGTGGCTTTAAGTCGGATGCTCACAAAGTCACTGGATCTCCTACATAAATACTTAGTGGAGAAAAATAAGCAAGCATGTTTTGAGCTTTCTACAAATGTAGAATAATTGGCTAAATAGAATTCCTAATCAGCCGCCTACACCAGCTAATCTGAATTCTCTCTGTAGCGAGAGGTTGTTTACTGCTGTTTCAACAAAGATCTCACTACAGAGACTGGAAGAGGCCTGAGCATAAGAAAGTGTTTGTTTTGCGGTAATCGGTCCCCAGATGTCTTACTGCCGTGCCAGCAAGTGGAGAGTTTGCTTCCGAGCGCCAGGCTCCAGCTGCAGAGCAAAGCAGCAATGGAAGGCAAGATGTCGCCCTTTCATTCCAGATTGAATTAATATGGGGCAAATAGAAGCCAGTCACCACAGGGCCTGGAGCAAGCCTGCAAAACCTGTGACCCGTGAAGCAGAAAACCACTTGCCAACTATGGAGTGTGGCCTGCCTGTGTTCCATTTTTACAGTTATAGTCAGGCAGCAAAGAGGTCCCTGGAAGGCCGCCCTCGATTACTGGTGGGTTTCATTCACCTAAGGGGGCAAGCTTAATGGACCTCCTGAGCAACTGATCCATGGAGTGCCACATCAGCAAACCCTTCCAATATTTCCCTGACGAAAGTAAGGTAAAGGGACCCCTGACCATTAGGTCCAGTCGCGGACAACTCGCTTTATTGGCCGAGGGAGCCGGCATACAGCTTCCAGGTCATGTGGCCAGCATGACTAAGCCGCTTCTGGCGAACCAGAGCAGTGCACAGAAATGCCGTTTACCTTCCCGATGGAGCGGTACCTATTTAAATACTTGCACTTTGATGTGCTTTCGAACTGCTACGTTGGCAGGAGCAGGGACCGAGCAACAGGAGCTCACCCCGTCACGGGGTTTCAAACTGCCGACCTTCTGATCGGCAAGCCCTAGGCTCTGTGGTTTAACCCACAGCACCACCTGCCTGACGAAAGTAGGGACATCTTATTCCATCATCATCATCATCATCATAAATTTATATGTTATTTATATTATTTATATGTGTTGGGAGGTTCTCCAGATTTGGAGGCAGTGAAGGAGATGCGAAGGGAGAGGAGAGGAAGAAGACACTATTTGCACAATCGGAAGCTGTTTTGACTTCACTGGAGTCAGCTCTCTGTTACTGGGAGGGCAAGTACTGTTAAACTTCATTTTTTAATTGTGTGTATTGCTTGTTCCAACAGGCTTGGGGGAACGGATTGTTTTTAAGGAAAGGGCTGCTGCTGTTGTGTTTTTATTGTAATGATCTCTATGTTTTAATTATAGATCACACACACACATACAGGAATTGTAGAGTTTGACATGACCAAATGGGTCTTTAACCTTCTGCAATGCAATAATCTTTTACCCAATGTAGAACTCAAACCCACAACCCTGAGATTAAGAGTTTCTGCTGTACCTATTGAGATATATATTCTGTTTAATTGTGTGTTTTTTCTAAGTATTGCTTTTTCTCTGTTTTTAGCTGTTTCTGATTTAGCTCTAAGCCACCTTGAGTCTCTGTCCGGGGGGGGGGGGGGCAGGGGATGCAGGATATAAATCAGGCTTCCTCAGAACTCGACCCTCCAGATGTTTTTGAGACTACAATTCCCATCATCCCTGACCACTGGTCCTGCTAGCTAGGGATCATGGGAGTTGTAGTCCCAAAACATCTGGAGGGCCGAGTTTGAGGAAGCCTGATATAAATAAATATAATAATCATAATATGGTGTGAGTCTCCAGGAGATGTTTTGTATTTGGCAACAGATGATTTGAATTTAAATAATGTATTTACTCCCAGCGGCTGCTAGCAAGAAAGCAAATAATCTAAAATCACAAATAATGGATGGATGGACAGAAGAAATAAAATAAAAATTCTAAGATCCTTCCGTCCTGCATTAGTGGAAGCTCATGCAACCTCTTGTCACTAGGTGGCTCTCACCTATTAAATGTGCCCAAAAGAGTTAAGACTCATCTGCACTATATATTTAAAGCAGAATCTTCTAGGTTTGTCTGGCAGGGCAAAAAGCCTCGAATAAAGTTTAAAATATTAACTGACTCGAAAGAAAGAGGGGGGTTTGCCCTGCCGGACTTGAGGTTATATTATGAATCTGCAGCCTTCTGCTGGTTGAAAGATTGGTTTTTGCTAGAAAACACTGATGTCCTAGATCTGGAAGGCTTTGATAATGCTTTTGGTTGGCATGCATACCTATGGTACGACAAGGTTAAAGTTCATAAATTGTTCAAAAACCATATTGTCAGAAAAGCAATTTTTGCAGTCTGGATGAAATACAAAGACTTATTAGAGAGTAAAACCCCGAGGTGGCTATCACCGATGGAGGCCAAGGCTCGAAAAAGGCCCAATATGGAGGCCTACTGGCCGAAATATTGGGAAATAATTGAAAAAATTGGAGACAATTGGAAGCTGCAGAGCCAGGACAAACTAAAAAATAAGGTGCGAGATTGGTTACATTATGCTCAAATTCAAGAGGTTTTTAAAATGGATAAAAAAGTTGGTTTCCAAGTGGAAAAATCGAAATTGGAGACAGAACTGTTAGAACCAAAAACTAAGATACTATCGAGAATGTATAACTTGCTGCTTAAGTGGAATACACAGGATGAGACAGTTAAATCTGCCATGATAAAATGGGCACAGGATGTTGGACATAACATTATGTTTGAAGACTGGGAAAGGTTATGGAACACCGGAATAAAATTCACGGCATGTAGTGCCTTGAAAGAAAATATTATGAAAATGATATACCGGTGGTACATGACCCCAGTCAAGTTAGCTAAGATATATCACCTGTCTGATAATAAATGTTGGAAATGTAAGGAGGCAGAAGGGACATTCTTTCATCTCTGGTGGACCTGCCCAAAAGTGAAGGCCTTCTGGGAAATGATTTACAATGAATTGAAAAAGGTATTTAGGTATACCTTCCCTAAGAAACCAGAGGCCTTCCTGCTGGGCATGGTAGACCAGAAAGTGTCAAAGAAAGATAGAACTTTGTTTATGTATGCTAGTACGGCAGCAAGAATACTCATTGCAAAGAACTGGAAGACACAAGATTTACCCACGCTGGAGGAATGGCAGACGCAGTTGATGGACTACATGGAATTAGCTGAAATGACTGGCAGAATCCGAGATTTGGACGAAGAATCAATTGAGGCGGATTGGAAAAAATTTAAAGACTATTTGCAAAAATATTATAAGCTGTATGAATCCTAAGACAGTGCATGATTAGGAAATGTTATGCTTTAGCAAATATGATTAAGCAAATGGTAAAATAAGTGATAAATGAGAAAAGGAGACAATGTGAATCAAATATATTATGTTTATTTTAAAGGTATTAAAACTGAGATACAATATATTGAATTTGGATACATAATAATTGAAAGTTATAACAAGGTGTGAAAAAAGGTATTAAATTGCTGACATTGTTAATTTAAATAACGCAGATCTGGAAGGTGTGGGGAAGTCCAATAAGGACCTACTGAAAGTCGAACTACTACATATTTACAATTTTTACTTTCTTTCTTTTTTTTTGTTTTAAAAAAAACTGTTTCTTGTATTTTGTCCTTCTGTACTGTTTGGAATGTATAAAACTATGAAAAGAAACGCAATAAAAAATATTTTAATATATATATATATTTAAAGCAGAATCATACCACTTTAAACAGTCATGGCTTCCCCAAAAGAATCCCAAGAACTGTGGGGTGCTGAGAATTGTCGGGGGACTCCTATTTCCTTCACAGAACAACAATTCCCAGAGTTGTTAGGGAAGAAGGATGGATGGTTAAAACACATTGTAGCTCTGCAAATATGGAAGGCAGGTTGGTGACATCACCATTACAGCATTTCAGTACTGTGCATTGATGGCTAGTGCTGAAATGAGATAGACCTATTTCCTCCAAGCTCAATCTGGAAGAGAAGGTGATACATCTTGTGGAAGAATAACACTATGGTGCATTTCCTTGGAGTTGGTTTTTTTGAGGGTGGGGAGCCTACCATTGAAATGATTTGTGCCTGTTCACTAGGGCTGCCATATTTCAAAATGTGAAAATCTGGACACAAATGTTGCAAAATCTTAAAAAAGAAGTTTTTTCTGAGCTCTTTATAAGGAAATTCTCAAAAATCTATACAGTGGTACCTCAGGTTACCTACACTTCAGGTTACATACGCTTCAGGTTACAGACTCCGCTAACCCAGAAATAGTACCTCGGGTTAAGAACTGTGCTTCAGGATGAGAACAGAAATCGTGCTCCGGCGGCACAGAGGCAGCAGGAGGCCCCATTAGCTAAAGTGGTGCTTCAGGTTAAGAACAGTTTCAGGTTAAGAACGGACCTCCGGAACGAATTAAGTACTTAACCCGAGGTAACACTGTACTTCCAACAATGGCCACCAGCAAAACCGGTTGCGATTTCTGACCAGGACACTGCTTCCAACTGCTGTGTTCCGGCTATGTCTGGGAAATTCATACTTTAGCACAGTTCCTTTTCTGAAAATGCAACAGAGAAGAGGCCGCATCTGCTGTCTGGTGCAGTTGCCAGTTTCAGTGAGTAATTCTGCACGAATCAAACTTCTCTGTACCGCTCAAATAAATAACCTAATGGCGAAGTGCACCAGCCCTTAAGCTGCAAACATTTGAGCCTGGTCAGCAGCACCTTCTGGTTTATCATCCATCTATTTAAGGCTGGGCATTGTGTTCAAGGAACCCAGTACCTACCTTGCAGCTATACAGAGGGTCCTGAAAATATGCCCTCAGTTTCCAAACCTTTCGGAAGAGCTGGAGTAATATACTTTCACTGAAGATAATCGCCCTGGGAACCAGAGGATCATGTTTGCCTTCATGAATATTCAGCAGCTAGTACATTCACCTTCAGGTCTGTAATTTGAATTCCATGTTTCCCTCTGGGACCTGTAGCACTAAGCCTGGTAAATACTTTACAACGTCCGTGGAGAGACTCTGAACGCAAAGGAGCAGCATAATAAAAGCTGAACAGAGATTAAATATGAATGGGCTGAGCTGCAGCATTTAGTAGTTAAAAGCCGCATGCTGTGCTTCGTATCGGTATGGCTTTCTTGCCGGTGTCCTGGGATAATGATTCCAAGTTAAGGTGTCTATAGATGTTACACAAGAACCAGTACAGCTTGCTATTTCACTTTTCCAAGCATACAGAAGACTTCTTGCCAAACTTAAACCAGGTACCTTTAAGGTGGTTTGTAAAGACCTCATAATACTGGCCTTTTTTGCGGTGAAAACGTTTCAAATGGGTAGAGTTTTACAATCACTGTTAGGCTTTTACTTTTTTGCATTTCCAACATATGTAGTTTGGGTATAATAATACCTACAGGGTTTGGAAGGATCCCTTCTTTTAAAATGGCTCCCTCGTACCACCATGAAACACTGGGCCCTTAAAATACGCAAAGTAGCAGAAGCAGAAATTGTGACATTGGAGGAATTAGCACAATTCCCTGAAGTATTTATTTGTTTAAGTTATCTATTCATTCATTCATTCATTCATTACATTTATACCCCCAAGTAGTTCAAGGTAGCACACATGGTTCTCCCCTTCCCCATTCTGTCCTCACAACAAGCCTGTGAGGAAGGTTCAACTGAGAGACAGTGACTGATCCAAGGCCACCCAGTGAGTTTCAAGTCTAAGTGGGGATTTGAACCCAGCTCTCCCAGGTCTTAGTCCAACAATTTAACCACTACACCATAGTGGCTCCCATCCTTCTGCCCAAAGGAGCAATCCTTCGTTCTGCTCAGCTATATCTGTGATACAGCCTCATCCAACACCAGCCGACTCCATCCTTAAGATTGGACTCTGTTCATAGTCCGCATGAGAATCTGTGGTGAGGGGATTCATAAAATGGCATTCTCTGTGTTGGGGGACCTTGAATCTGGAATGATGTCCCCTCAGAGTTGCATGTCTCCTTTGTGGTTGGGGTTTAGATGCCAACTAAAACAGTTTCTATTTTCCTAACCCTTTCATTCTGAGGTGGTAATAGTTTCCCTGAACAGCAATGTGTGGGTTGTGTTTTTTTAGTTACGGTTACATAATGAATGCTTTCATTTTGTATTTGTTTTGTTCCTTAATCCTTTGTCACACACAGCCCTTTGCTCTGTTCAAGGAAGTGTCATTTATAAATACAATAAAATGAACATGTAGCATAATGCAGGTGTTTTTTCCTGCTCTCATTTTTTGTTTCAAAGCAGGCTTAGCAGAGTCTTGCCCTCCTCTCGCCAACCACAAAAGGGAATTGTACAATATACGTGCTCATTATCTGAGCAACAGCCTCACCGGCTCCAATGTGGTGGGTTTAGATAGCACTTCTTAGGCAAACCCAACAGATGTTGCCATCAGCAGAAATTGTCCCTGCAAACAGAAGGCCAGTGTCACCACAGCATATTTTTTTCCCTCTGTGAAAGAATACCTGGAAACAGTGTTATATCAGAATATGTAACACACAATGGAGAGCTGCTGTGGCAAAGTGCTTACAGTGTTGGACCAGAACCGAGGAGACCAGCTGACCTTGGGCCAGTTACTGCTCCTTATTCTAACCTACCTCGCAGGGTAGTTATAAAATGAAAATAGGGAGAGCCATGCATGCCACCTTTTGCTCCTTGGGATATAAATGCCAGAAAATAAAGTGCACATGAATATTATAGGTGATATGAGTGAGGAGGAGTTCAGGTGAATCAAATCGCCTGGGATAGCTCAGTCGGTAGAGCATGAGATTCTTTGATTCCTGCTCGTGGAGCCAGTGGAGGTTGATCCATTTGGGCAATTGGGGTGCTGCAAACTTTGTGCGCAGGTGGCGCCGTGGGTTAAACCACAGAGCCTAGGGCTTGCCAATCAGAAGGTCGGTGGTTCAAATCCCCACAACGGGGTGAGCTCCCATTGCTCGGTCCCTGCTCCTGCCAACTAGCAGTTCGAAAGCATGTCAAAGTGCAAGTAGATAAATAGGTACCGCTCCGGCGGGAAGGTAAACGGCATTTCCGTGTGCTGCTTGCTCTGGTTTGCCAGAAGCGGCTTAGTCATGCTGGCCACATGACCTGGAAGCTGTACGCCGGCTCCCTCGGCCAATAAAGTGAGATGAGCGCGCGACCCCAGAGTCGGACACAACTGGACCTAATGGTCAGGGGTCCCTTTACCTTTAAACTTTGTACAAAATTACAAATTGAGTTATTTTGTACTTGTTTCATTTATGAAAATAGACACATTTAAGAACCAAATATATCATATGACTATTACCATGGAAATGATAGGGATCCTAATAAAAAGTCAACTCATTTATTGCAAACTGAAGACATCCTACCCTGTCCTCTTTCATTGTCACACTGTAAGTGACATTCCCATGTCCTTCACCTCTGGTACCCAATGATCAGGATAAAATATCAAACTCTGGGACAAAACTAGACATGTTGGCAGAGAGATATGATTGGATCTCTGGGATTTGGTGTGGCTTTGCTATTATGGGACTGGAGTTCAGCTCAATTCCTAGCCAGGTGAGGCTTGTGGAATCAGCAGCAGCAGCAGTGCCATCATGGGGCGTAAGTTGTGGGGTGTCCCAGGAGAGCAAGGCAAGGCGTCAGCCCCATGGGACTTGGTTGGCATGTGGTCCCCAGGTATGCTGGGGACTGAAATGATGGTGAGTGCTGTTGAGGGGACAAGGCTCCAGCATGCCTTAGAAATGTCACACAGCCTTCCAGGTCCTGGAGCTAAGCCCGTCAGCCCTATACATCTCTTTCTACACAATGCATAAAGCCTTGATTCAAAGGACCAGCTCATAAAATTTCTGAGAACCGGCTGTCAGCAAAGGAATGCAAAGCTCCCTTGAAGATGCTCTTCTCAAGACCCATCTGTTCTGCCGTGCAATTTTATCTGGAATATTCCGTCTCCAGTCTGCACACATCCAGCCCATGCTCCTACAACGCTGCTTCGGCACTGTATCATCTTGGGCCGATCCCTGCAATTCTCTTTCGCTCCAAATTTGCATGGCTTCCCAGACAGGAAAGCTCTTGTTTAGGTTATGGCCTGGAAGTCTACAGCACTATAGACACAACAAAAGAATGTGCCTAAGGAAGGGTGGAAAATCAGAGATCAAAAGGACTCTTTTTGATGAGAGAGAATGCCGAACATCAGCCCTGCTGGCTTGGGACCTGCGCATACTGAAACAGAAATCCCTTTCAAGTCAAAGTTTACAAAGGCCCCCTCTGCCCTCTCTTATGTGTAATTCCCAGATCTGCATTTTTTAAGAATGCACCAAACAATTTTGCTTATTTAGTTAATGGGAATCTTTTCAAACAACAAAAAAGAAAAGAGCAATAGTTTTGTTGTAAACTGATCTCATTCCCACCGATCCACTCATGGCATCCAACACAAGACAAATGGGAATAAGTGAATAAGCTTTGCACCTGTGCCATTTATAGAACTCCATGTTCAGATTACTGTAGGGCAGTCGCTTGTAAACATTTCCTGGTTGCTCCTGTAGTTTGGAATATCCTTTTCTCCTTCCCTCCGTGACCCATGAGGCAATTTATTTTAGCTACCTCCTGAAAACACACTTAAAAAAATCCAGGCAGGAGCTGGTTTTAGCCCAGCAACAACACCCCCTTTTTGAGCAAGGGAGTTGAATGGGTCATGGAGGCACAACTGCAAGCCTTTTGGGGGGATATGGATTATCTAGGCCCATTCCAATCTGGGTTCCAGCCTAGCTTTGGGGCTAAATCAGCCTTGGTCACCCTGATGTATGACCTTCATTTTGAAGGATAAGTAAATTACGCTACTCTACTGCACTCCCTCTGAAAGACCAGACAAGCAGCCTTGGTGACTATGAGTGCTTCTTACCACCTTTGCTTACTATCTTGGATACTTTTGAGACTATTGTACAGCTGTTTTATTGTAATTATTTGTATGTTTTAAACAGATTTTACATGATGAGTCCCATCCAGGAAAAAGGCAGGGCATTAATTAATTAATTAGCCATTCCCTGCCAGAGATAGTTTGACTAGAGCAGCTACTCTGCGGATTTGTGGTCGAAAAATGGAGATGATGCACCTATATTGCATTAAATATTGATTTTTAATAACATTTTTAATCGCTTCTTTCAATTCACCGGGCAGAGTTTTATGGTAAAATGCAGTATTATTAAGACCCGAAAGAAGCGGTTGGAAATGCATGGGGAAATCGTGCGGCGAATTAGGGCGGCGCATCGCAATTGCTACCAAAAAAGGTGGTGGTGAGGAGAGAGTCATTGGTTCCCCGCGTCCCCCGACAGAGACCCCCGGCAATTTGCAAGCGCTCCCTGCGGAGAGGCGGAAGTTTTTTGGACGAAGAAGGCGCAAGCCTGAGCGGTACAGCTGCTGTATGTAGTCAGGCTCCCTTGCCCTGCCCAGGACAGGCGGGGCGCTGTCCCTTTAAGGAGGAGGGTGCCTGGCAAGGCGGTGGGTGGCTGTTTTGCGCTCTCTCTCTCCGGGCCTGATCAGCCGCCTCCCTTCGCCGGGATCCGTCGGCCGCTTGGGCTGCCAGCCGTGGGAAGCCGGCGCAGCCCCTCCGCGGCCATGCTCCGGCTAGGCCGGCCGTGCGCTCTGCACGCGCTCTGCCCCGGCGGGCTGCTGCAGGTCTGCAGCAGGAGCGCCGCCTCCGGGGAAGCGGGAACCAGCAGCCTCCCGATCGGCCAGGTGCAGCCCAGCCCGGGAGTCGAGAAGCGGGCGCCGCGCAGGACGCACCGGAGGCTCCTGCGGGAAGCGCTGCTGCTCCTGCTGCAGCAGCAGCCGCCAAGCCCCGGGCGCTTCTGGATCCCGACCGCCGGGACTGATCTGCGCCGCGGAAGAGAGGGCGACCCGTCGCTGCTGCTGCTGACATATCCACTGCCCCAGGCAGAAGGGGAGGCGGGCGGCCCCCGCCAGCTGCTCTCCGAGATCACCCTGCATGCGGTCGGGGGCGGCGGAAGAGGCAGCAGCGGCGGCCTGGGGTCCGGGAAGGTGGGTGAGTCAGTAGCCACCTCGCGCGCTGTGGGTGGTTAAAACGCGGGAGAAACCGCACTTAAATAGGATCCCCCGCAAACGTGGCCAAGCGTTCCACTGAGCACGGGCAGAGTGTCCTTTCCTAGGATCCAAGACCAGCAGAGGCCTGGTTTAAGGCCTAGGCACCTCTCTTTCTCTCTCTGCAGGGCCTTTGCTGCAGTGGCTCCCCATTTGTGGAATGCTCTCCCCAGTGAATGCTCTCACCTGCAGCCTTAACTACATATATTTACGCGCCTCTGTAACCAGGCCCTCCGGCCTTTTAAATGCGCTTGTGAGAGCGGGTTATTGGTTTTGTTTGACGTTAAGTATTCTGCCTTTTCATTTTGTATTTTTATGCCTTGTGATCTTTGGATGAAGGGCGGTATATGCATTCAGTGCCAGATTTACATATAAGCTAAACAAGCTATAGCTTAGGGCCCCACTCTTGGGGGGACCGCAAAAAAATTGAAGGAAAAAACTGGATGTACGTTTCCAAAATATAAGATCAAATAAAATAAAACCGACATGCAGCAACAGTGTTTTGTGTTGTGTAGGCTCCTATGATGTAAGTAATGGGCCCCGCCTGCTAGCCTGCTCCCTAAAATATCACTGGTTTGCTCATTTCTATATATAGGGCGCCTACATTCTGCATGGACTTTGCATTCTGCATGGACTTATCAACAATTACTTTGACAAAATACATATTTTGTTATGTGCAAATGGCTGTAGATACCTATTAGGTTCATAAATTACCATATAGCATATATTCAACACTAAAAACCAGCGACAATTTGTTGTTGACAAAGGACAGCTGGACATATAAAGGGCCCCATTACCTTCAGTAGCTTAGGGCCTCATCAAACCTAAATCCAGCCCTGTATGCATTTAATTAATAATGATGACGATACTAATATTTGCAGTACTGTTGCCGGATTTGGTGGCTGGGAAATGTACGCCTGCCCTCTGATTCATAAAGGCACTAAGAATCTACATGGAAGTACTGCATATATTGTTAACCCAGTACAGTGGGGTGGGCGGTCTGTGGACATTCAGACTGCTACTCCCATGGTCCCCGGCCATTGCCCCTTCTGGCTGGGGCTGATGGGAGTTGGAGTCTAGCAACATCAGGAAGTCCAGGCATTGCACAGGCCTCTTGCACAACATTCCTTAGGGCATGAGGGAGGCTGAGGCTTGCAGCAGGCCAGGTGCTTAATAGCAAAACTTTGACTTGTGCTGACAGTTCACCCTGGTGACTGCTCTCTGCTGAACTAGCTCTGCTATTTCTTCATATCCATCAGAACCAGCACTTGTCTCTCTTATTTTTGTTATCTGTATTACGTGCATATTAATGTTATTACTTGTTTATCTCCTGCCATCCCATTGCAGAGCAAAGCCTGAGGCGGCTTTCAACTAACATGTTAAAAACAGTGTATGATGCACTTTTTTAAAAAATGGATCAAGCAAGGCTGTGGTGGCAGCATCAAAATACAAATTTGATGGTGGTGATATCTGAAAACAAGATCCAGCTGAAGAGCTTGCGAAACAAAAAATTTTTTGCATGGTGACAAAAATGCCATTGATGAGGCAAAGTAGGGTGGGGAGTCCTAAAGCCTGAATGCCACTACTAATAATTGAACTTCTGAAGGTCATGGGATCAGAGAAGAGACTTCTCTGGTAGTATGAGAGGAAGGGGAAGATATCTCAGTCCTAAATGGTTAGGGCTTCTGTGCTCTTTGCCTCTCTGTTGCCTATATGCTTGTCCTGTTATATCAGTCTGTTCTTATCGTTCAGCTGCTTCCTTTCACTCTGCTGCTCTGCTTCTGTACAGCATCTGGAAACCATTGGTGCTAAATGTTAAATAACAATGGCCAGGTGCCATGTAAAATTATGTCATTGAGCACTGGCTTCATTAATCCAGAGTCATTACATGGACGTCTGCAGGATTTTTTTTTAAGAGAGGTTTTGCAATGTTAGACACTTTAAAAAAGTGGGGGAAAAGGAATTTGGGGATTGTGGTTCATCTAGGGAGGAGGAGCAATTGCCTGGCTGGTCATCACTCACCCTTCACCCTATTTGGTCATCCAAGAATCATTACCTTTTATTGGTACTTTGACTTGGTAGCTAATTGGTAGCTACCAAGTGCTGAGTCCCTCAGCACCAGCATTATGTGTGTATGGTAGGATATGACATAATAATAATAATAATAATAATAATAATAATAATAATAATAATAATTTTTAAAAAATTACTTATACCGCAGCCATCTGGCTGGACCTCCCCAGCCACTCTGGGCGGCTCCCAACAGAATATTAAAAACACAATAAAACATCAAATATTAAATACTTCCCTAAACAGGGCTGCTTTCAGATGTCTTCTAAAAGTCAGATAGTTTATTTCCTTGACATCTGATGGGAGGGCATTCCACAGGGCGGGTGCCACTACCGAGAAGGCCCTCTGCCTGGTTCCCTGTTAACCTCACCATCTCGCATTGAGGGAACCACCAGAAGGCCCTAAGTGCTGGACCTCAGTGTCCAAGCAGAACGTTGGGGGTGGAGACGCTCCTTCAGGTATACTGGGCCGAGTCCATTTAGGGCTTTAAAGGTCAGCACCAACACTTTGAATTGTGCTCGGAAACGTACTGGCAGCTAATGAAGATCTTTCAGGATCAGTGTTATATGGTCTCGACTGTGTTGTAGCTGCCACTGATTTTGATGTGACTTGGGGGTTTTCTAGATTTGCAGTGTTAATCATATCACACCTTCCAATCTATCACACCTTCCAAAATGTTTAGCATGGCACAGTGAGAGCTGAACGGCCTGGGAGGTCAGGGTTCAAATTCACACTCGGCTATAAGCTCACTGAGTGATCTTGGGTCAGTCACCAACTCTCAGCCTTGTTTAGCAAAAAGTATTCAGCACTGAATTAAACCCGGGGACAGAGAGTTGTAGAGACTTTTGCTGTAAGTTATCGCACGTGTTGACATTAGGTCAGTTGTGCAAAAGAGAGTGATCTTATTTTTACTTCATACGAAATTTATTTCTCAGATCAGTTGTGTGTGAAGCGCATGTGCGTGTGTGGCAGTATGTCAACGTTTTCTCTCCCTGATGCCACTATATGCGCATGAAGCCGACTAGGCAGAATCTGTGTAGCACTGTTTTGCAGGGAGAAGCTGCCAGCTGATGATTTCTGGACGGCGGTGGCCTTATTTTTCCTACCAGCAAAAATAATCTCACCTAGCACAGCATCCTTTTCTCACAGGGGCTGACCAGATACCTGTGGGAAGCCTGGATGCTGGACATGGATGCAACAGCACTCTGCCCACCTGTGATATTCAGCAACAGAAACATACTGCCTCCAACAGTAGAGGCAGAACACTGCTAACAGGACTAGTAGCTTTTCCTCCATGTTCAGTCCTCTGTTAAAAATATCCAAGTTGGTGGGAGCAAGTTCCGTAGTTTTACTGTGAGCTGCAGGAATTAAGTGTTTTCTTTTATGCGGCATGAATCTTCCAAAATTCAGCTTCGTTGAATGTCTGTTCAGTTCTAGCATTTTGGGAAAAGGGGAAAAAAATATCTATCCATTTTCTCCATGCCATGTATAATTTTATAAACTTCTACCATGTCACCTTTTCTCTAAACCAGGGTTTCCCAAACTTGGGTCTCCCGCTGTTTTTGGACTACAACTCCCATCATCCCTAGCTGTCAGGAATGATGGGAACTGTAGTCTAGAAACAGCTGGAGACCCAAGTTTGGGAAACCCTGCTCTAAACTAACCCTTTCTTCATTGGGGAGTCGTTCCATCCCCTTTTTTCATTTTGGGTGCCCTTCTCGGAACCTTTTCCAACCCTGCAGCATCCTTTTTGAGGATATTTTTTAATTCATTTTCTGATGCATTTGTTTATACAGTGGTACCTTGGGTTAAGTACTTAATTCGTTCCGGAGGTCTGTTCTTAATCTGAAACTGTTCTTAACCTGAAGCACCACTTTAGCTAATGGGGCCTCCTGCTGCTGCTGCGCCACCGGAGCACGATTTCTGTTCTCATCCTGAAGCAAAGTTCTTAACCTGAAGCACTATTTCTGGGTTAGCGGAGTCTGTAACCTGAAGCGTATGTAACCTGAAGCATATGTAACCCGAGGTACCACTGTATTTGTTTTGTGCTGGAACAGCTCAGTTTAAATGTTGCAATCGAACTTCCTTTTCTAGAGCTGCTCTTAACGATCCTTGGAAACTTGCCTGGCATGATATATGTATTTTTCTAGAGCTGATGACCCTAGCCCTGAGCCGCCCCTTGTGTTCATTATTGACAGAAATCAAAAGGAGCTGTAAGGCTCATTGTCCCTCTTAAATTGCTGCCCTGCTTTTTTCAGCTGGAGGCACTTGATGCCGTTTTGAGCAGAAGTGTTGGAAGAAGAGTCGCATAGTGATGGGGAGCTGAATCGCTGCCAGTTCCCATCACTTCAGGTCCTTGACAAAAGTTCCTTTCTCTCCCTATTTTTTTAGACCACCTACAGACTTCTAGGCTTTTATCCATATGCCCTTTTCTTGGTTTGGGTTGAAACACTTCATTTGCACCCATTGTATGGCCTTTGCCTCTCTTAACATTTTCTAATATTACCATGGAAGTGTTTTTAGGGGGCAACATGAGATTAGCAAAGTTTCAAATGGCATATTTGGGGGGGAGAGAGCAGGGGGGATTTTTGCAGAAGAAGAAAAATTCTCCCGTTCAAATTCACATTTAATTTTTTTGGGTATCATAAGCATTTTCCTCAACATCACATTTTTAAGCCATAACACTTAGACGTGCCAACAAAGAAAGATCAGTCTAGGCTGCTACCCTATACCAAGTAAGCCCATTAAACCGAATGGGACTTATCTGTGAGAGGATGTATATGGGATTCTGCTGTTCATTGATTAATTTTCTTTCTTTTAAAGGAATATACATATTACATTTTTTTATATATAATACACAAAAGTTGCCAAGCATTGTTTGGGTGAACTTGATATTTCCTTTTTTTCCCCCTTACATGTTACGGCAACACACCAAGATACCCTCCTATCAAATCAACCTGTTTTTCATCCTCATCTCCGCCATGTAAAACTGGCTTCTACCAATTAAATCAAAAGCTTCAGTTGATCGACCTATTAAGGGCCGCAGCCCTGTAAGCAAGATTAGTTTGAAGGGTAGGCAGCAGAGATCATGGCACTTTCAGGGGGGCGTATCTTCTAGGTATCGTCAAGCAAGTTCATTGTGCCAAAACGATATACGAAAAATAGATGGGGGCATGGCGGGTTTGCATTTTGGGTTAGGTGGACACAGCAGGGGTGAACAGAATGGCATAGGGCTAACAAAGGACTGAAGGTAGTGAAAGGGAGAGCAATGGCTCATTTTGAAAAAGAGGCTCTGAGATCCAGTTTGCCAGAAATCCAAACACACAACCATAAGAAGAGTTAATAATAATAATAATAATAATAATAATAATAATAATAATAATAATAATTTATTTATTTATACCCTGCCCATCTGGCTGGGTTGCCCAAGCTACTCTGGGCAGTTTCCGACACATATAAAAACATCAAATATTAATAATAACAGTCTGATCCAATACAAAAAAAAGTTCAAACTCAAAGGCTGGGAATAATTCTGAAGACAGTACTAAGCTACATAGACCAATGGTCTGTCTTGGTGTAAGGCAACTTCCTGTGTTCTTGTTCTCACAGTGGCCAGGCCAACCACAAGTGCCTTTGGGATGCCCACAAACAGGACTTGAAGGCCACGGGACTTTCCCTACTTAACGACTGATAAAGTAAAGGGACCCCTGACCATTAGGTCTAGTCGTGACCGACTCTGGGGTTACGGCGCTCATCTCGCTATATTGGCCGAGGGAGCCGGCGTACAGCTTCCGGGTCATGTGGCCAGCATGACTAAGCCGCTTCTGGCAAACCAGAGCAGCGCACAGAAACGCCGTTTACCTTCCCGCCGCAGTGGTACCTATTTATCTACTTGCACTTTGACGTGCTTTCAAACTGCTAGGTTGGCAGGAGCAGGGACCGAGCAACGGGAGCTCACACCGTCATGGGGTTTCAAACCGCAGACCTTCTGATCGGCAAGTCCTAGGCTCAGTGGTTTAACCCACAACGCCACAAAGGCATATTCAAAGGTGGAGCAAGCTTGCTTCCTCCTGCTATGGAGGGCAGGACTTGAACCCGTGGCTTCAAGTTGCAAGAAAGGAGATTCCAACTAAACATCACAAAGAACTTTCCGACAGTAATAGCTGTTCGACAGTGGAATGGACTCCCTTGGAAGGTTGTGGACTCTCCTTCCTTGGAGGTTTTTAAGCAGAGAATGGATGGCCATCTGTCACGGATGCTTTAGTTGAGATTCCTGAATCGCAGGGGGTTCAACTAGATGACCATTGGGCCCCTTCCAACTCTAAAATTCTATGATTCTACTGCCTCCAACAATGGAGATGGAGCATGGCTATCATAACGAGTGGCCATTGAGCTAGTGTTGCCTCTTATCCTTCATTCAAAGGTGACCTCAACAGCAAGAGAAATGTAATCTGTACACGCCCAGGGAGTTGCAAAATGCCTACCAAAAAGACGAGGCATGGTTTGGGGAGATAATACGAGAAGAGGGTGAAGTAAGAGCTCTTTCTTCTGGCTTCCTCCTCCCTCTGGCCCGGCTACCGGTCATCCAAACAGCAGCCAACGAGCACACACAGAACAAAGCTCCCAAAACAAAATGCACAACATTGTCTTGATTTTCTTGAAACTTAGCTCTCTGTTGAGCAAAAGCCAAATTGTGTCCCAGTCGGGCGCAGCCACAGCCAGTCTCATTGTCAAATGGAAAAGCATTTTCTCTCGCTTCATGCCTCTCCTCGTGACTGTTTTAAGCGTCTGCAAACTATCCCAGTCTCCTTTGTTTGTGTGTGCTGTTTCCTTTTGTTTGTTTTTTAAAATTATTATGCCAAATCAAAACAAGTTAGCCTTTCTCCAGTTTTCTTGGCTAGGGTTTTGTTGCTAACCAGATGCATTAAAAGCTAGGGTGCTCAGAAGTGAAAGGGAGGAGGAGCCCGGCCTGCCCACGCAACGCTGTTGTCGCCTTGCAAGTTATCCACCAAGCTGAACGTAGCGCAGGAGCTCACCAAAGATGTTCACCAAGTGCCTCAGAAGATAGAAAGCTGCCTTAAATTGAGCCAGAGCGTGGTGCCAGTAACGCCAAGGTTGCAGGTTTGATCCCCGTAAGGGACAGCTGCATATTCCTGCTGTCACGGTCCGGTTCATGGGCGATCGAAGTCCCGGCAGGGGACGTCAGGACCAGGGGCAAGATGGTGGGGTCGGAGCAGGAATGGGGTCCAGAAGCCAGGAATCCAAGAGTCCGAGGGTCAGAAAGCAAGGAGTCATGAAGTCAAGGGTCCGAGGACGAAGAAGCAGGGAGTCAAGAAGCTGAGGTTCAAGGATCAGGAAGCAAGAAGCCCAAGGCAGGAAACGTGTTGCTGTGGCAAAAAGCCGAAGGGAAATGCTGACCTTATATCCCTTCCCGGCTCTTGCCACCAAGTGCTGTGAGTTACCAACTGGCCTCACCTGTGCAGCCACGCCTTGCCTCTCCAGAACAAACTTAGGAAGGCCCCAGTCCTGCAAAGTCCTGTTGGTCACAAGGCCTGGCTCCTGCACGCACTCCTGACACCTGCATTGCAAGGGGTTGGACCAGATGATCCAGCTCTATGAATCTATGAGTCAGGCCATTGGTCAATCTAGTAGAGGGATAGGGAACCTCAAGGCTGGGCTGCGGTGGGGTCAAATGCAACCCTCTATCTGGCCCTTGGCTCCCCAGGCTGCATCCCCTCCTCAACCAGACACTCCATCAGCCCTATTTCATACCTTTCCAGAGGGGGTTTTTTTTTCCTGGCTGGAAAGTGTCCTTGAATTCTGATAATGCTTCTTGATTGCCTGGGTGGAAGACAGAGGTATGTGTGTAGAAGCTGGTTACTGTACCACTTTTACCTCTGGTCTCACCCACCACTGGCATTTGGACCAGTTTGAAATGTGGCCCCTGTCTGGAAAAAAAAGATTTTCCCACCCCTCATCTATCCCAAAATATATCAATGCCCAAATACTTCAAAAAGTGCCTCTTCAATATGTTCCAGCCTGACCATTGAGATCAGAGGGGAACCTTCTTAGGGTGCTATCATATAGTGAGGACGGAGAGCCTTCTCAGTTGTGGCACCCTCCCTGTGGAACTCTCTGCCACTGGAGATCCATCAGCTCTCTTCAGTTTCATCAAGTGCCAAAGCTAGGCCTCTACACTCTGGCCTACAGGCCTTCCTGGCAGATGTCACCAGTTCGTTTCAGGAAAATTTGGTTTGTATGGGATTGTTTATGTCTTGCTGTTTTAAGGCAGAAGTGTTTCGATTTTATTTTGCTCTTCATGTATTTGACAGGCTGGGACGTGAGGACCAGGCCACCGTGATCCAGGGCCCTCTGTTTAGTGTGCAGTGGACCTGTAGGGTGAGCTGTCAGCAGCACCTAGAATGCTGTACATAACCCAGGGGTGGTGTGGTCCCTGGAGTCCCAGCTGGGTCACAAAAACAATCCCCTTCTCAGCCTTTTAAAAGGAGCCCTCTTCTAAGTACTCAAAATAATCTCTTTCCCTGCACAATTTGGGAGCTGCAGAAATTAAGTGTTTTCTTTTATGTGGCACAAATCTTCCAAATTGGAAGATGGGAGCGATCCACTCTGGGCGCTCAAGGTCTACTACATTTCCTTTTTTTTCCTGGCTCCCAGTGAATTGTTTCTTCCCGTATTTCCACCACCTTCTCTCCCATTAAAAAAGGGGCAGGATTTGTTCTCTCGGCTCCACTTCTCCTCCCCGCAAATTGCTTATGCAATGGAGAGGCAGGGCTGCCTTGGGAATTTGCTCATGTCCTCCCCTGGAATCTGGGAGTTCTAAACCTGTTCTTCCAGCAAAACAAACAAACCCACTGAACCTGTAGCGCCATTTTAAGGCTCACAGATTTGTAACTGATTTACGGTAAATGTTAAGCCTCTCAGGTGCCACAGCCTTTGTTGTTTTCACTGCAGTACTAACAGAGCTTCCCCTCTGGAATTTGTTCTCCCAGATCTGCTTTTATTAGTTGCAGTCATTTCACCAGCCTAGCAAAGCATATTGTCAGCAAGCGATTGCCAGCAATTCCCCAGTGGTCCCTTTCCTGAGTTTTCAGTATTTTGTTGCAAACGTGCATATTGCACAACATCACGGGAGCTGAAAATGCTGGTCTTTATACCGGGATGAATTATTTCAAGTCTCTAAATAGCTTTCTGCTTGCCTGCAGCAGTACAGTACTCCTAGGATTTGCACATGTTAGCAGAGCCAGCTGAAGCTTGAACTGAAAGTTACTATGCCATAATCAAGATAGATTCAGATTCTGTAGCTTAGAATCATCGAATTGCAGCATTGGAAGGGACCCCAGTGGTCATCGAGTCCAACCCCTGCAAATGCAGGAATCCTGCCCACAGTTGTCCCTGGAGCGGGGGGCGGGGGCCTCAAACCACCAACCTTCTGATTAACAGCCAGATGCACTGACTGACCCATTGTGCCACTGGAGTCTCTCTGAGTGCGCTTCTCACTTGTAAAAGTAGGGTTGAAGACTTAAAAATACTGTGGTTTTCAGTTTGTGATCAAATTGCCTTACACAGAGTTAGGTACCGTACATAGAACAAGGGTCTTTAAACTCTCTGTTCGTGTACAGAGGCCTTCCAAAGTTTGGACAGAGGTCTTTCCCAGTGTTGCTACTTAAGATCCTTTTAATTGAAGATTGGACCTTCTTTTTGCACAGCACACATTCTGTGGCCTTGGAGCATAGGCAAAAATGTCAGGCCATTGGTTCATCTTGCTGGGTTGGATAGTTCAGAAATGTATGTGAAGAATGTGCTCTTTTCTTCCAAATGGTGGTCTGCTGCCATATTCTTGTGGGTGTTTTACAACACCCCTGTAAAAAGGTCATGCATTTCATAGACCAGTTATTAGAACTGAAAGAGGGTGAATTGTTGAAGAACACACAGTGAGTCTGGACCAATTCTCTATGTACTTTATCTACAATCATTTCTCTCATTAGAAGCATGTCACCATCTCTCAGCTTCATGTTCCCAGTTGTAGTATGGGAATGACCATCAGTTTTGCAGCATTAAGGAGACTGTACAGCTACACATTCACAGTGTGTCCTCCTTGGACAACTGACCATCTTTCACAGCCTTTTACTCATTGCATGTTCACATCAAAATACAGTGTAGTACCTAGTTACGACTATTTTCAAAGAGCATTATGGTATCTTTTGAGGATCAAGAAATATGTGTAGTACTCTGCAGTAGGTACCCTTCACTGGGATAAGAGGGTGGTTGTTCTGAAGCAGCAAGCTATCAATAACTTATAGCATCTTATAATACACATTGTTTGAAATCAGATGTAGTATAAACATTGCTTGAAAAGTTCCATTGAAAAAAAGAAACTAGTTCAACTTTATCCCGTCCAAAAAGGTTCTGGTTCGTTTGTCCTTTTACAAAATAATTTAGTTCAAGTTCATAAAAAGTTTATCCTTGGCAAAACAAAAAGAGTGTTCAGAATGTTACAAGCTGAAATATAGGGTCCAAATGGAAGCCAGGGGGCACACAAAAGTAGTAAAGTGTCTGACAGACAGAATGTCAACAGGTGAAGTTTTCCTCATAAATGCATTTCCATACTAGGTTTACCTTACAGTGGTTACATATGCTTCAGGTTACATACGCTTCAGGTTACAGACTCCGCTAACCCAGAAATAGTGCTTCAGGTTAAGAACTTTGCTTCAGGATGAGAAAAGAATTGTGCTCCTGTGGCGCGGCGGCAGCAGGAGGCCCCATTAGCTGACCTGGTGCTTCAGGTTAAGAACAGTTTCAGGTTAAGTACAGACCTCCGGAACGAATTAAGTACTTTACCTGAGGTACCACTGTATTTAATTTGTGGCAGCCACACAGCTGTTAAAGGCACAAGGCAACATTTTCTTTGTTGTAGTAGTTCTTCCTACAAGATACTCATTTTGGAAGAGAGCAAATATTTTCAGCAAGGAAGATACAGGAAAAGCCTCTTTTTCCTTCCTTCTAATTGCTTAGCCATATTAATTGACTAAGCATCCTTAGAAGCAACAATAGCTCCATATCTGCCTGATAAGCCTTAGAACATTGTCTCCACACTTTGCTTTCTAACTTTGTCCAAGTGACTTAGCTTTCTTTCCCTTTCTTTTTCTCAATTTAAAAGAAAGAGTCTGGGCCTCCTTTTGAGGGGGGGGGGATTGGCTGTGAAGATGAACTAGAAATCATTCCATGTTCTACCTCCCAGATTAATTCACCTGGTAATTATGGGAACTACTTTCAGGTGTAGTGCAATGAATTTTGTTCAACTGAAGTAGTTCATTCCAAGCACTGAATAGGCATGATGAACATCACCATTGTAATTTTTAAAATTTGTATACTGCCCTTCATCCGCAGATCTCAGAGCGGTTCGCAGCATAAAAATACAATATAATACATATGAATGATGCAGGTAAGAAATAGGAAAACTATGGTGCACACAGACTATATTGTAGCATTTGAACAGAGCACTCTATGAACTAAACTTTGCACTTTTATTTTTATTTTATTTTTTATTTTTATTTTTGCTCAATCACTCTAGAAACATATTTTAATGAGCACCCATTCCCCCCACTATACATAGGAGACTAGTGAAACTGCAGGAAACGACCATGCAGATCCCAGCCAGGAGAATGGGAAGAAACCTAACAAATCCCAGCAGCTGAAGAAAGTTTTTAAGGAATATGGAGCTGTAGGAGTTGTATTCCATGTTGGGATTTCTTTGATGTCTCTAGGAATGTTCTATCTAGCTGTGTCAAGGTATGTTTTCCATACTATTTGTAATTGGGTTTGGTGTGGCAAGGACTTGATATAATGTCACATATAACGTGGGAGAAATATTTATGGCTGTTGGATATAAAAATTGATTTGCTGGATCAAAGAGAGATCCATCCAGTCCAGCATTTGGTTTCCAACAACAGTCAGCAAGATCCCTGTAGAAGTTTTTAAGCATGGAATTAAGATGCCCATTTCTTATAGTTTGTCCCCAGCATTTGACATTCAAGAGACACTAGGCTGTGTCCAGCTAACTTTTAAGTGGAACCACTTAAATTAATGAACCTCAGTTATTTATGCTAATTTTCAGTGGGTCTACTCAAAGTAAGACCTGCATTGGCTATAACCCACTGCTTTTTGGATATTATGCATACCCATCGATTCCCCTCCCCCCATACAGAGAGTCTCCATATAGTTGTCATTTTTAAAGCTATCTTAGCCTCCTTAAGAGGTAGATTTGTTGATCAGCCCCTTTACATGTTCCTCACCTGTAAAGTATTACTTTGATCAGGTCTTTGTAATAGTTGTACTGGCCAACTTGTATGTGAAGAGAAGCAACTCAGGTATAAAATTGTACTTTGAATACAAATTGGGTCCAGCTCCTAAGCCACCACTTTGTAGTGACTCCAACTGATGGACCTTGGAGTTGATATGACACATCTGAAGTCTGCCCATCCCTGATCTAAAGTGATGCCCATCATTAAATCTTGCAGTAGCGAAAAATATAACACTTTGGAAAATCCATGCTTGTTTTTGTAATGTTACTAAGCTAAGTTGTGGTTTGTTTTCACCCCCTTTTAGTGGAGTGGACATGACTGCCATCCTCTCCAAGTTGGGATTTGATGACGCTCTTGTGCAATCCAAGTTGGCCGCTGGGACGAGTACTTTTGTTTTGGCCTACGCTATCCACAAACTGTTTGCTCCAGTCCGCATCAGCATCACCTTAGTCTCTGTGCCATTACTTGTGCGATATTTTCGGAAGATAGGTTTCTTCAAACCTCCGACTCCAAATCCATGATTAAATCACTGGAGGAAAACAAGGCTGCCACCTCAGTTAATATAAAATATAAAATGTTTTTAAATTGCTGCACCCTGGTGGTGCCTGGGCAGATTCCTGTAATACCACCTTTGTATTGTTTATTCATGGTGGAGGGAGGGGAAGTGTTTTTTCCTGATAAACTACTTCACAAATACTGATTACCTATGTTTTTTCCTCAAGTCCTGTGCCAGCCCAGAGGGGCAGATGTTCTGATAACAATTATATGGGTACTTCTAGGAAGATAGGAAACTGCCTTATTATAGTAACTTAGACCATTGCCCCATATTGTCTGTTTGGACCAGCTGTGCCTCTAAGACAGTAGTCTTTTACCTCACTTTCTAGCTGCTTTTAAACTGGAGTTGCCAGGGGCTGATCTTGAAACCTTCTGCAAGAAAAGCATATGCTGATACAGTTGAACTTTGGTTCCTCTCCTTATAGATATCTGTATAAGCTTTCTGGTATAAGCTTTGTGGACTAAAACCTCATCTCATTAAATGCATGACATCTCCATTGGTGGGTGCATGTATACATATGCATATAAACACATTTGTATTCACACATAAATGCAAATGGGAGATGGCATACAACTAACAAAGTGGGTTTTAATCCACAAATGTGTGTATATATGCATATGTGTGCGCACAGACACATGCAAAGATGGAAAATTTAAGACAGGGGTCACCAACCCATGGTCCGGGGGCCAGATAAGGCCTGAGGGACTCATTTATGCAGCCCGCAGGAACCCCCTTCCGGGTTGGTGCAGCACCAGAAATAGCTTGTGTGCATGCGCATGGGCCTCCTCCAACCCGTATGTGCACCGAAAATAGTGTTTGTGCACACATACGGGTGCATGGTCCCCCACCCTCTGTGCAATCGTCGCTGGAGACACCGGCCTGAGGCAAGGAAAGCTTGGAGACCCCTGATTTAAGATGTCTGAGGACTATAATTCTAATAGCAAACTCTAGTGTTTAGTGCCAACATGAGTGTAGGCTAGAATGGGCTGCTAGGTAATGAGGTATCATCATGCCTGGAGGAATTCCAGGGTTTTCAGAAATACAAGAATTTGTAAAAATCTGAAGCAGGTCAATAAAACTGGGCCTAGGCAGTAGCCACATAATGTTGCCTGTCAACTGAAAAAGACTAGGGTAAGGGGCAGTGGATCACCCTATTTAAAGGGAAGGACTGGAAGGAATGCTGAACTGGTATACTCTTCAGGTGAGGTGACTGTTACCAATAATTGTATTGCCTTTGATGAGATGGGTTTGTTCGTATTTGTATCGGGTACTTCTCTTTCTCAGGTGTTCTCCCACTTGACCAAGTCTAATATTCTATATTGCCATCACTAGTAATAGTCAATGGTAAATTTATCCTCCATCAATTTGTTACCCTTTTAACAGCCATCACATTATAGGGTAGCAAAATCCGTGATTAGTTCTCTGTTGCATGAGGAACTGCTTTTGTCTGTCCTGGATATACTGCTAATCTACAGCAGTTGAGGCACTGAAAAGTCAGATTTGTTGGCAGGCCATTCTAGTGGACCCAAACACTACAGAAATCGACCAAGAATTGCCATATTCATTTGTTGTTTTCCAGGCCCATATGAAACAAACCGGACACAGGACCCACAAATGTTTCAACTCATACCTTTTATAATAGCCTCACATCCTTGCACACGGCATTGTAGGAATGCATCAGTGAGATATGAAACTTGTTGCTAATGACAATTTAAAAAATCAAATGCCTTCATTTCTGCAATGCATCTGCCTCTTTAATATTTTAAAATTTAGGCTAAAAATCAGTTAACAAGTTCATCCCCAAATTTAAGTCCTTGCAGAAATAAATCCAGATCACTTCCAATTACAGTGGTACTTCGGGTTAAGAACTTAATTCGTTCTAGAGGTCCATTCTTAACCTGAGGTGTGCTTTTGATAATGGGGCCTCCCGCTGGCGCACAATTTTCGTAACTCAAAGTGTCTGTAACCCGAGGTACCACTGTAAATTTATGAAACCATATTCAAATAATCCCAACAATAAGTTTTATTATTTGCACCACTTAAGTAAAGATATTTAACCCTGTAGCTTTAAAGAAGTCTCTCTTCCCCCTCTAATACGGTTTTAATAATCAAGAACACTAGTTCTGTCTTGATTTTCAAGACTAGTTCAACTAGTATTTATTCCACCTGGACATTTAAGCAGTACATTCTTCAAGTTACTGTTAAGTCAGGAATAGGGAAAATCTACCTTGCAGGCCCAACACTATTCCCAATTTGGCATGAGGCCAATTTCCCCAAATGCCCACCTGCCCCACACCTCATGTGATGTCAGATGTGGGATACGTAGAGATACAGCTGGGTTGACTTACAAGCGAGTTCCTAGTGGAGAATGCCAGGTGATTGACAGGTGGATCAGCCCATGGGGCTGGGAACCAATAAGGATCTGGCCTGTTAGGCCAGAAATGTTCCCTGCCCTGGCATAGGCAGATGTAAAAAATACAGATTTAAGTATCAAAGGCAACTTCACATAAGGTATGCAGAATCAGTGTCAGATCTTTGCTAGCCAGTAAGCATAGTTGTATTATTGGCAGATACACCAATCAGAATGTGTGGGTGCTTAGAATGACCACTAAACCGACCATTTTGGTAGCATGAAGAAGTTGTCTTGTTATAAAAATCTTTATTTAAAACTTAAAGGAAAAGAACAACTAAACAATACAGTTACACTCAAAGATGGATTCTATTCATTGCACATGTGTTTCGAATGTTATCTTGTGAGGACATGCTGCTTCATAAACTGCTTCATATTGCACAAGAATCCATGGCTCAGTTTCATGATGCTATCAAAAAGGGGCCAAAAGGGAAATGCCAGCCATGAACATGAGACGATCCTCAACCAGCTATGCCTCAGAGTGCATGTGCGAAGAGGACTTCAAGTAAGTTAAATATTGACAAACTGCTTTATGACCTGATTTGTAAGGTTCATGATCAGAGCTTACAATGCGATAAGCTCTGCCTTTTGAGTCCAACCAGCCTATATTGGCTGGATTACCACAGATTTCATCGGAACTACTTTGTTCCTGGGAACTACATGCTATGACTGGATATTCTTAGCAGTGGTAGTTTCAGCAACTTTATACTTGGGAGTTTTTGTAGAGCTTGCAATAATCCATGGATGTTTGAGCACCTCCTCCAGTGGCAGCCTGTGGAATGGATTATGCTTCAGCAGCTTTGAAATCAGATTCTGAGCACCCTCTGTTACAAATGGAGGAAATTTGTACTCTACCTTTAAACCAAAGAAATAGTCATCATTAGACATGTTTCTATGAAAGCATGCATTCAAGGTGCATGAACTATTAAGTATAACCATTAGACTCCCCCCCCCCCAATACATTAGTGATCATGGTTTTTCTCTTGCCTTTTTGCTTAGCAGTCCCTTTCTGTGTCACTGTGGGTTCTATTTAACTAGTGTTATCCCATACTTCTATTTTTGAACTAGCTCAGAGAAATTGTTCAAGCCTGTCTGTCCTAGGCTGCTTTTCCACAGTGGACTGCAAATGGGAAACGCAAATTGAGCAGGTAAGTGTGCCAGAGGATTGCACCTCAAATCTTGCAACTGAACCTGTTGGGAAGGACAACCTGGATTTACCAGAATACAAAAAGATACTAAGACAACACATTTAAAAATCAGAAATTCTAGTTCTTTAATTGAAAACTCCTGAACTAAAGTCAATGATATTAGGCCCCAAACCTGGAAAGTACAAGTTCCATAACAGCTAGTTGAGAGTTAATTCCTATACCATGAAATGCTCAGATTCTAAATCAAGCAGCATTATAATTCAACTTACCTTTGAAATGGCTCTGTATGTTTCCTGGTATGTGTCTGCCTCAAAAGGAGGCTTTCCTACTAGGAATTCGTAACACAAGACACCAAGACTCCATAGATCAACTTTTTCATCATGTGTTCTCCCTTCAATCATTTCAGGTGGTAAGTAGTCAAGGGTACCACACAGAGTCGACCTCCTAGGAAACAAAAATGATGCACAGACTAACAACTTAAGGTTGCCACACACAACTATTAAGATATTTCCCCACACACTCATCTAGATCTGCATTCATGATTTAACACTTTCTAAAGCACTTTGTCCATGAATAGTAGTATACAGTATACTGGAGGAAGGCATGGCTGATGGTCAACCTGAACAAGAGCATCCCTTCTAGGGATGCTTGATACCCTTGTAATCTAATCAACACTTGCTTGATACCGTTGTAATCTAAGTAACATTCTCAACTAACAGTAGTTTCCCTAAACTCAATTCTTATAATCAGAGACTAATGCTAAGTTATTTTCACAAAGCTTACTGCCTACAGAAACAAAACAATTTCCTCTTAGCCAAGTTCTGATTCTGTTGTCTGTCTCCATAGTACCAAGTTTCTTCAGCTCTCAGAAACGCAGGTCAGTAAGGCATGAGACTCAGATTAATCTCAGGATTGTGGATTTGAGCCCTACATTGGGCGAAAGATTCCTGCAATTTAGTGGGTAGGTCTAGATTATCCTCTGGTCCCTTCCAATTCTACAATTCTATGATTCTCTTACCTAGAGGATGGAGCATGCACAGACCATCCAAAGTCAGCAATCTTTAGCTCTCCATTCGATCCCAGCAGCAGGTTTTCAGGCTTTATGTCTCTATGAATTACTCTTTTCGAGTGGCAATATGATAGCGCATCTGCCAGTTCAGTGATATACTGTAGAACAAATGAAGATTACAAATATAAGGAGTTCAATCTAAGCATTGTTCAAGCTATGCAAATGCCTAAAATGCACAGGTAAAATGGTAGAAAATGTTTCTCAGTGTATCAATAACATGCTGCATCACTGATGCAAACAAGTCCTTAATATGGGACAAAAACCTTTAGACACACTTAATTCAAGACTCTCTTTCCCACAACCAAGTACAAAGAACTCAAAACATTAGATGCCAAGCTGGATTAGTATAGCCCTCAACATAGCTTCTTCCTCATAAGAAGCTACTTTTAATACCGTATTGGCCCAAATATAAGCCGCACCCAAATATAAGCCGCACCTTTAAAATTAGAGGGGGAGGGAGAGAAAAAAATACCCGAATATAAGCCACTCTATTCCTCACTGCTCCTGGCCGCATCCGGGGGGGGGGGGGCAGGCTGCATTGCCGACGGCCTTTCCCCTTCCTTGCTCTCTCCCTTCCCCGGCCTTGGGGGAGAGGATGGGGGACTATGCACAGGGCGGGTGCCACTTTGCCGCACTCCTGGCTGCATACTGTAATGTGGTGAATATAAGCAGCACTAACTTTTCACAGTCGGAATTTGGGGGAAAAGTGACACTTCTATTCAGGCCAATACAATAATAGACACTCCTACCCCAACCAATCTTGCCAACAACTCCATAGGCTTCATCTGCATGCATGCCAAGCACTGTCCTGTATCATCCAACCCGCCTTGTAGCCTTGCCAAAGACTGACAATGTCCTATTTATTCCAGTGAAATTCCTCCCATCCTATTTTGAGTTATTCTTTACTGGAAAAGCCAACCTAGCAGTTCAAAAGCACGCCCAAAAGTGCAAGTAGATAAATAGGTACCGCTCCGGCGGGAAGGTAAATGGTGTTTCCGTGCGCTGCTCTGGTTTTGGTGTTCCATTGCACCAGAAGTGGCTTAGTCATGCTGGCCACATGACCCAGAAAAACTGTCTGCGGACAAACGCCGGCTCCCTCGGCCTGTAAAGCGAATGAACGCCGCAACCCTAGAGTCGTCTGCGACTGGGGTCCTTTACCTTTTTTACTGGAAAAGCTATGAACTTCTCAACTCCACAAAACTGAGTAAACATACCTTACTCTACCATTTATACTGATATTGTTTCCCACTTTTGGACCAGTGAAACAAAGCTGTTATTATAACCCTGGCTCAAGTCAGTGAAAGGAGAATCTACTCTTTCATGCCCTTCTCTAAGGAAGAGTTTGGTCCTAAAAGTGCAGTTTTAGCTTCAAATGTGGTCACATACACAGTTCTGAAAAAAATATCCTCACAAGGTCAACATACATTAGCAGTCCGTTCCTCATCAAATTTAGTAAGCCTTTGGAGTTCTTTGTACACTTCTCCACGTGGTGCATGTTCCAGGATTAGGTAGACTCTTGTTGCATCATGGAAGTAGCCATAAAGTCGGAGAATATTTGGATGCCTACAAGTAAGTATATGCATCTTTAATAATGATGGCTTCATTTGTAAATGACGTGCACATAATTCTCCATGCCTCCCTCAATCTGCTAAATAAATACAAGTATCATTTGAGAAATTCTGTAACCACCACCAAGTTAGTTAGAGCAGCTGTGGCTAGGGGTGTGCTTTACCAGCTTTGTCTGGTTTGCCAGCTATGGCCATTCTTGGATGAGGATAGTCTGACCAGTGTCGCCCAAGTGTTAGTAACTTTGATGCTGGATTACTGCAGTGTACTCTATGTGGGGCTGCATATATAATGTGGCAGCCAGATTGCTAATTGGGGCACGCTGCAAACAAAATGTGACACCATTTTATAAAACATCTACACTGGGTGCCTATAAGTTCATTTGACATCAGCATGAAATAGACCCTTTAGTGTCATCAGCCTAGTCCTATGGAAAATTCTGCCAATAGAGATTCAGCAGGCACTTGTTTCAACCTTTTAACACCTGCTTAAAACTTTTCTGTGCTGCCAGGTATATGCATGCAATTAAGAAAACGTCTTTCCATAATAGTTGATTGCCTCTAAATTTCTTCTTGCTTTTATTATATATTCTTGTAAGCTGGAGTGATTTTTATGATATAGCATTTTGTGTGTGTGTGTGTGTGTGTGTGTGTACACACACAAACACAAACACAAATGTGGAATGCTTCTAAAAATAAAAATCTGCTTAAGAGAGCAAACATAGAAACCCATTCAAAACGGCCATTTAAAATCAATCTTACCGAAGATGAGACTGTATTTCTACTTCTCGCCGCAGTTGATGTTCAACACCTGCTTTTTCCAGCTGTGTTTTAAATAAGACCTTCAGCGCCAAGATGAATTTGCTCTCCTTTTCACGAGCCAGATATACATTTCCAAACTTTCCTTTTCCCAGAGGACGACCAATTTCAAAGTCATCAAGAGACCACTGTTTTCTACAAAACAAAGCTATTATTTAGGTTGCTGCAAAGTAATACAGCTGCCTCTCTGAAGTGAGAAGTTACTTTCATGCATATGGTCCTGTCCCAAAATAGTAAAGTTGCTGGCAATTACAAGGCATTCAGTAATATAACATGCAAAAGTTTGTTTTGTTTCTAGTATTTTTGCTTACCTCTGTATTGTGCAAGCACTTTGTTTGAGGAAGTATATTGACAAAGCCCACCTTCCTCATATTCAGATTATACCACAATCAAAGAGCTTTATTAAATCAGACCAAGGGCTTATCTTATCTAAGTCCAACATTCCTTTCCAACACAGGTTGATTAGATTTTCTTTACTTGAGTATTTCTAAACTACCAATTCTGGAAATGAATTCCATAAGTAACTTTATACAGTGTACTTCACACAATACACTATTGAAGACAGTGTACACTCAGAAACAGACAGATGACTGGCTGCAGTTCCATTTGGCTCTTATAACCCATGTTTTAAAACAACAGCATTCATTTTGCCTGTTGGTTCCAGGCTCAATTCAAGATATTCACAATAGTACTTAAAACTCTAAACAAGTTAGGACCCAAATATCTGAAAGACCACTTCTCTCTTTACAGATTCTCCCAGGTCTTAAGAGTGGCAGAAAGAGCCTTCTTGGTAGCTCCATCATCCTCAAAAGTACATGGGAAAAGGCATTCTGTCATAGCCCTTAAGCTGTAGAACTTCCTCCCCACAGAGGTGCATCTGGCAGCTTTCTTATGCAGCTCTTGTTAGATGCCAACAACACACCTCTTTACCCCAGCCTTTGAGATCTAAGATACAGTGGTACCTCTGGTTACAAACGCTTCGGATTACAAACTCCGCTAACCCAAAGTAGTTACTCCGGGTTGCAAACCTTGCCCCAGGATGAGAATGGAAATTGTGCGCCGGTGGCGCAGCAGCAGCGGGAGGCCCATTTAGCGAAAGTGCGCCTCAGGTTAAGAACAATTTCAGGTTAAGAATGGACCTGAAGAAGGAAATAAGTTTGTAACCCAAGGTACCACTGTAAATATTTTTTTGGACCCACCCCATTCTTCTAATTTGTTTTAAACTGATTTTAATATTGTATTTTTAAATTGTTGTAACCTGCCCTAAGTACTGGACAGGTAAGAAATAATAAATTATGAATTAGAGAAGAGTTTGGATTTGATATCCCGCCTTTCACTCCCTTTTAAGGAGTCTCAAAGCGGCTAACATTCTCCTTTCCCTTCCTCCCCCACAACAAACACTCTGTGAGGTGAGTGGGGCTGAGAGACTTCAGAGAAGTGTGACTGGCCCAAGGTCACCCAGCAGCTGCATGTGGAGGAGCGGAGACACGAACCCGGTTCCCCAGATCACGAGACTACTGCTCTTAACCACTACACCACACTGGCTCTGAATTAGGTATTACTACTATGAATTACACTTAAAGCCCCATCCTAGCTCTAGTGTTTATCTGCCCACTTTTTACAGCATTCAAAGTTGTATGAGTCTTTGTCCATGTATCCCCAACTGAAGTCACTTTTTTTTTCCTTTCTGAAAACCAACAACTTCATTCACATCAGTGTGGCTTTACCTGTGCCACTATATACCCAGCTGACATTTTCATCAAGCTAGGCTCCATGACCAAGTTCCTCAGATCTTACCAGGTTCTGAGTGTGGTGCTGACAATGTCAAGATTTCAGATACCCAAGATTAGATACCCATATGGGACAGCTGCAATTTCTGCATTGCAGGGAGTTAGACTAGATGATCCTCTGGATCCCTTCAAACCCCACAATTCTATGATTATTCAACGTAGGTAGGTTTATTTTCTGTCCTTTCCTTCAGGGCATAAGGTGCAGTACTTAATGCTTCCTTATTATATGTAATTTAGCCTTTTTACTGTACATTTCTCCAGTGTAGTAAGGAAAATGGGACAAGAGCCTCTAGGCCATTATTGTGCCAAACACCATTTCAAACACTCAGTTTCAAAACGATTTAAAATATGCAATATAAATCACTCTTGCGTCTCTGCCTGTGCATGAAAGACAAAACTGAAATTTAAGTGCATATTTCTGTCTTCCTGCAGTTTTCATCTTTGACATCTTACAGTTGAGGCTGTTTGAAATCACCATCTGTGTTTTGCAAGAATGCAGGGTTAGTCAGCATGCATTTCCCCTTCTTTACTCAGTCTGGAATTACTGCTAGTTCAAATTAGCATAATGGTTAATGTTATTTCAGAATTCCAAGGTTTCTGAGACAGGACTTTTCTCAACAACTGAAGTGTGGATTAATCACGCCTCCGTCTTCTATGATTTATCCGCACTCTGCCTTTACTTTCTTACCAGTTTAACAGAGGTTAGTCTAATAGCCCTATAAATCCCTGTATTCCTACATTCAACTCCATAGAGCTTTATCCAAAGCCATAGAAAAGATGCTTGCACAAGGGAAATACTCTGCACCCTGAAAGGAATATGGGGATTAGGGGATCCTCAAGAAAGTCCTGGGGTGTCAGATAGGGCAGCTTGTGTGTGAAGCTCCTCCCATGCCCAATTCCTCACTCCTCATGTTCCTGACCTTTCACAAGCATCCCCCCAACCCCAGAAGAGGGTTTAGGGCAGGGGGGCAAAAGGCCAAAGTACAGGAGGGATTCTACTTGCCAATGAAATCTTGTGCTCATGCTGGCACTGGATGCAATCCAGACTTGAGTACAACTGTGCATTTCAGAATGCACTTCAAACACAACATAAACTTTGATGAAGACCAATAAGCTGTAGCGAGTAGAGGTTAAATGAAAATATATCCAGCTTTTAATTTTTCTTTAAGGATATTTAACTAAAATGTTGTACGTATGCTCAAAGCATCCCATTTTAATTATCTGAGAGACCATCAGTAAGACTGGGAAATGGAAGCAAGCTTAGAAACCAATTTAGAGTAATATTTTTTAATCTTTTACTACGTGATTATAAGAGATTTGCCAAAAGCTGCAAAAAGAAGTAATCATGAATAACAACAACAGATTTGTATTTCATCTTCCTACAAAAAAATAATGTATGGAAGTAAATGAAGTATACAACTTACTTTTTGGTCTCACTGTTTGAATTTGACACCCCTTTTGCCTCTTTCTTCTGATTTGATACACCTGGTTCAGCTTTTTTTCCTGCATGTAGAAAAGTTCAATACGCTCAGACTTTATGAAGCGACACAGCTCTCTAGCAATTTGTGTTTTAAAATGTCCCCCTCAGAAGGTAAACTTCGTGCTTTATATCCAGCACACAAAATAAAAAACTATTTATCTTCACCTGAAAACCATGCAGACCAATCAATATTCTGAATATAAGCAGCTTGGGTAGCAATCTTACTTACTTGCCACATATGTACCCCCCCCCGGAAGCTGGTGAAGCTCACACACAAAAGCTTCTAGCTCAAGACCAGTAAGTGGCTTTTGGCAAGCTCACTATCTGTTTCCAAGTCCTCCCACCTGCAATACAAATGACTGCAGATGCTTTCTGTAGAGTGTATCTAGGTCATTTACACCACTGACTAAGTAACACTCCATGCCACCATCTCAATGAATTGGAGCCTAAGCTTCTACTGGGAAGAACCCCAAGGCAGGGCCGTCTTTACCTAGGGGTGAAAGGGGTGATGCTATGCGGCAGCAAAGTCAGTGGCACCTTTGACACGACTGATCTTGCGCCAGCGGCAGTCAGTCAGCGTGAGATTAGTCGTGTCAAAGGTGCCACTGACCACGAGGAATCTCAACTCAAGCCATCCAAGTTTGCTCTGCTTAAAAGCTTCCAAGGGAAGGAGTCAAGAGTGCCCACCACCTGCCGTTTCCTGTGGGGAAACTCTGTTCGCCTGATCTGCGTCTCCCACCCAAGCCATGATCAGCCTGGACAAAGAAGAGCCCAAGTTTGATTTCAATTTCCTCTTCCGAGTTTAACCAGAGCGATAAGGGTGCCAGCAGCAAAGGTGGGTGGCGAAGCAACGCTGTCCGGCCTCCCGGGATTTAAGGTGGAGTGTGTGGGGGAGAGAGAAGAGGTTAGTTTATTTGCAGCACGTTACATATAGTGGTTCTTCTGGGACGGAGGAAGAAGGGTCTTCACCAGAGGCAGAGCCGAGGCATGGAAGGAAGGAGCCATCTGGAGGCACCTCCTGTGGCTGCAATGCAAGCATCTCTCTCCCTTTTCTCCTAAGGGACGGGTCAGTTTGGGGGCTAAACTAAATTTGGCGGCACTAGGCAGATCTTTGCACCCCAGCAGCGCATATGCTAAAGACAGCCCTGCCCCAAGAGCAGGTTCCTATTTGCATTACACCCCAGCTATTGAACACAAGGAGACATTCAAAAATTTCTTGCTTCTCTCTGGAGCCATTTGGGTCCCTTGAAAACCTGCTCTGGAATGTTAAGGATCATGCCATGAATTGGCCTTCCCTGGATCAATTATACAAGTGAAAGGGTTGTTTTGTATGAGACATCCACATATTAGCTGCCAGCTGGGCATTCTAGGAACTGAGAATATGGCCCCACTACAAAATGTAATACAGGCAACCCTCGTTTTGGACAACTGTTATGTTCTGGGTCATAGTGCATGTCGGCAGAGGGCACATAAGCCTACCCCACCCCCATCACCCCCTCTTCCAAATTTGAAAACGCCTGCATGCACACAAAACAGGAGTTGCCTGTACATATTACAATTGAATTCTTGTTTCCTATCAAAGAGACCTAATTTTCTGAGCCTGATTCAAGGTACTTGCCTTGATATTAATGCTATACATGATTTGGGTCCCAAATACCTTCAAGAGCATCTATGTGCCAATTAGGACATGACAATTTGCAAAAGAAGCTCATCTTATATGGTGCCATTGCCTTTGGAAATGCAGGGAGCTGATGGTCTATAGCGGTGCATCAGGCAGTATCTCTTTATAGCTTTAGGTGCACACTGAAGGCTTACCCCTTTTTGACCTTTGACAGTTGAAGTATCATCTGGTTTGTTATATATATATATATGGCATATCATTTTGGGGTGGGACTGTTTTATTGCATTATATTATCTTTAACTGTAACCCACCTTGGGACCTTAAGGTGAAAGGCAGGTAACAAATATTAATCAGCATCTCAGTGTCATCCATGAACAGAAGGAACCCTTCTGTTCAGATACCTTGTTAGCACCCAAGCCTAAGTTGCTACTCAATAATTTGGTTTTTTGGTTGCTACTCAATAATTTGGTTTTTTCTGGCTTTCTTGACTTTATAACCATTTTAGTACGAACTTTATACAGAATAGCAACCAACACATTTGTTACAGAGGTGGACACATTTGAACAGCACTATTTACCAGAAACAGAGGGCTGCCGAGACGTTTCAGTGGCTTTACTTGGACCTAGACTCCTAGATGTTGGTTGAACAAGAAGTGTTGGTTGATGCTGAGTTAACTGTTTGGGACGTTTTGCACTGGCAACAGTAGGTTTCTGTGCCTGAGGCTGAATAGGCACCCGCTGAGCAACATTTAAAGGAGTCAGAACACGCTGCTGTTGGACTTCAATTCCAGGTGTCAGGTTCTGGGTCACAGGAACCCGTCTTGCACCATCCGCAATAGCTGCCTGATTTTTAAAAAACAACAACAGTAAATATCACACATAGCAAGCTAAGAGATCTCGCATCCTAGTTTGTCTGAACTGACCAATGAGAAAAAACCATAGCTTCCCAAGGTGGAATCTAAACACATAAAAACGCTGTGAAAATGCTTTAAAAAAAAAAAAGTTTTGAAAAATACATTGAATTTGGCATAGCTCACTCTCATCATCTAGTGTCACATTTGTATATTGCACTTTACAACACATTTAAAACATTTCATTTGCAGCTACAGAGTCCCAAGTTTGGACATAACAGAAAACTGCATTTATGCAAGCATTCATCTAGACTTGGCCTTAAATAGATGGGGAACATTACTCCACATGTTAATTATTCACTCCAGCACTATCAAATATCAGTTTTGGTCACATACAGAAATAATCCAGTAAGAACTGTAGCTCTGATTAACAAAGCCAAGATTTACTATGCTCAGTATCTGAAGATCACTTTACCTTGCCATTATGAGCTGAATTAGAATTCAGATTCTCTTTACAAGCTTTGTCCATTATTGCCTAGAGAAAATGAAATTCAGTTATTCAACTTGTGTAAAACAGGAAATCCAAGTTATTTAAAGCTCTCACTTCTATAACCTAGGCGCCAATGATTCTAAAACCAGTGAGCTTGACATATTTCATAAAATATACAATTATATGCCTGTCAAAGCAGTGAGGCCCCCAAAACATTAATCCCACTTCTTGATAATATTTAGGCAGCTTAATAGAAGCAAATAAGGCCACAGTAGAATTCCCTGATGCAGCTCATACTACCCGATATTTGAAAATGCCTGAAGATTTTATCACTGCCCAGAAGGCTTTTCCGTTTTAAGATCTGAAGGAGCAAACAAGCTATGGTATACTAATAAACTTGATTTGGAAGAAGTTCTTAATGCTTTCCACAGAGGTGAATTATTGGCTATTACAATATGCAGGTTGTCCCAGAGGGTGAAGCCCAAGTAGGTAAATGAGTCAAAGTGTAGCAGGTTTGTTTCTGCTTATCCAGCAGAAATGATGGGGTTGTGTTTTATGGATGTGAGAAAGGAAGAAAATAACTTTTTTATTGAGATACAGTGGTACCTCTGGTTGCGAACGGGATCCGTTCCGGAGGCCCATTCGCAATATGAAAAGAACACAACCCGTCGTGGCGTTTCTGCGCATACGCGGATTGTGATTCGCCGCTTCTGCGCATGATGTCATTTTGCGTGTCTGCACATGTGGCGAAACCCGGAAGTAACCCTTTCTGGTACTTCCAGGTTGCCGCGGGACATAACCTGAAGAAACGTAACATGAATTATGACTGTAATGCAAACACTAATAAACTATAAATAGTAAATAAAACTGGGTTATCCCCACAACTGGAAGGATCTCTGTCTACTCGGACTATATATGCATGTATCTTGAGAGTGAAGTGCAGCTTTGTTTTTTCCTAGGAGTAGGGCAAGTTGAAAAATGTGCTCAAACATTTGGAAAACCTACAGCTTCATGGCAGTCTTTGGGCCTCTTTACATAGTGTTATCCCCATACATCTTATAAGCCCCTTTATTCTTTAACTCTTCAAAACTACCTCACAACCCATGCCACACAACCTTGTTTCTTTGTTCTAATGAAACTCAACCTTGTAACATGTAACAAATAAAAATTGAAGATTACAGTTGATGCTTGGGGTACCTTCCAAAGCAGTGTTTTTTTCAGAGGGTACTCATGGGTATGCAGTACCGGCACCTCTTTCTAGGGAAAAAAACACTGCTTTAAACTACGGTTTTTAAGTACATTGCACCCCACCCCCCAAAAAACCTGGGAGCTGCAGTTTACATCTCCCAGAGCTACAATTCCCAGCGCCCTTAACAAACCAGTTCCCAGGAATCTTGGGGAAGGGAAAAAGATGTGCTTTCAGTGTATACGGTGCATGCAACCAAGCACTGAGGTCTCCTCAATTGGGATCAGACGGCCTAACCACTATGCGACACTCCCTCTCTTTCTACGCAGAAAAAACGGGGCTTTCTAGAAATTTCCTTCTGGGCGAGCCATTCCCACCCCAGAGCCATTCAAGCCATTTATGAGCTCACAATTTTTACCAGAAGCGCTACGGCTCTCCGGGATACGCCTTCCGCCTTTACTCACGACTGCCACAGCTCAAGGTCGTAACCACTTTCCTTAACGACACCCCGAAACCAGACGCAGGCAGGCCGAATACCTCACGGTTCCTGGGCACTCCAGAGGCCTCGGCCGCCTACCCTCCGCGTTCCTCCAACAGCCTCCGGAGCTATTTGAATTCAAACCTTCGCCCGCCCACTCAGCAACGCTCTTTAAACCACCGCCGCGCTCCTATTGGCGGAGCTCACCCTGTTGTCGACGGGGCTACCGCTCGCTGATTCGTTGGTCTCCGCCGCCACCGCTCCGCCCATTCGCGGGGTTCTAACTGTCGCTGTTGAGGGAGAGCCGCTGTCCTCGCGGCTTGCGATCATTTGCCCATGTGCAGAGGAAGGGGCACTGAGCGGGGCGGGGTTTCGCAAGGCTGCTCGTCTCCTGCTGGTGTCTGTTGTTGTGAACCGTGAACAAGAGAGAAAGAGCGCGCTTGGCTAAGCAGGATACGCTCTCAGCGTAGCGCGCGATACGCTGGTTGCGTAAACCCGTCGCACAGGGCCCATTGCTCTTTTCCCTTGCGCAAGTGGCGCATCGCCTCACGGCGCAGCCCCTACGGTGGCGACGGCAAAAATCTCGAATCCGCCGCCTCATTATAGTGTGACGGACTCAGACTAAGACTGAGAGTTGGGTCTATTCCTGCCCCCAGTCTCTACACTTTGGGGCCGAAGCCCCCACTTTGAAAGACTTGAGTGAGGCGGCTCCTGTGAGGGCAGCTGCCAACACTGCAGGGCTGGGGGTTTTTCGTGACAATGAAACTGGCTTGAATGTCAAGAGGGAAACTGATCGTGGTCAGATGCCACGACATATTTTCAGGGGGAAACGTGACAGGCCACCAGAAGTGTGGCTCTGCACCTTGGCTGCGAAGGGGAAAAAACAGACAGTGCCATTTTGCATGAGGGGTGACTCTCCCTAAAACCAAGAGTTCACCACGCCGAATTTGAAAGACCGTGTGAATGGCCATTCTGAAATGAGCTAGCTTGCTGCAAACTGTCAGGAGCAGTGGGGCTGCCCATCCAAAGAGGGCCACAGCCCTCTGGTCCATTGGTGACCTCCAGTAAGTGGTAGTGTTTGCCCACAATGCAAAGGTCAGATTCACAGTGATGTTTTGCTGATGCTGAGCGGTTGTTTTCTTCCAGGTGGAGGGTATCAGATTGTTTTTTAAACCTATGGGCCCAACAGGAATAGGCGGCACTGGGTGGGTGAAGACCAATAATTCTGGTATTTTCAGTTTTTCAGCCTGTGGCATCAAAAAAGTGTTTGTCTGAAGACAACTTTGACCACATTTTATTAGATCCGTGGTGGTCTATCAGTTCAGGTATCAGGCTAGTAAGTCAGAAAAGAGCAACTTGCCATGGGATGGACTTTCTGTTGACAAATGTGAAACAGCATTGCACCAGACTAGATTTTCCATAATGCTCAGTTCTGTATGATTGACTTTGTGCCTCTCAGGCAGATGTTGACAGGTGTGAGTGTGGATTTGAGGAGAAGCCCACTCCTCTGTCCATGTCTTTTGAAAAGCTACCATGACAGGATTATGAGACTGACCTTTGGGGACCAGGGCAGACATCAGATTGTGTGCTTCTCAGGTTGAAGGTCATCTGCATATAACTTAATTCTTGAGGACAAGTGAGAGGATTGAAGAGGTAGTGTGAAGGATATACAGTTGTGAGGAAAAATGACAAGTCGCCGTATCACGCCACCATGTGATAGGCGGCAGTTTCCATGGGGCATGAGTAACATGGGCTTGCCTACCAATGAACCACGACCAATGCGACTGTCATTTCTTGAAGCTGATGTGAGTAGAATTGTTCGATAAGATTGGGGGCATGAGGTAGTTGTGCCTGTTGCAATGTAGACTGTCAAAGCAAGCATGCCCAAGGTCATTCTTCCTATCTTTTGTCACTGAACAGTGCCCATTTACTTATGCACCGCTTGTCTAAGGTTGCAATCCACTGTACACTTATTTGGGAATAAACTCCCTTGAACTCAGTGGAACACCCTGAGTAAACATGCAACAGATCAGGCTGCACAATTGCAACTCTACTCATTTTAAAAATAAGTCCTATTAAACTCAAGTGGGGTTTATCTCTGGGTAACTGCCTAGGAACTGATTGTGAGATTACCAGGTAAATGCTTTATTTAAGACAGGCATCCCGAAACTTGGCCCTCCAGATGTTTTGTGACTACAGTTCCCATCATCCCTGACCACTGTTAGCTAGGGATGATGGGAGTTGTAGTCCCAAAACATCTGGAGGGCCGAGTTTGGGGATGCCTGATTTAAGAGGAGACCCCATATTTCACCATCTGAGCTGCATGGCATTCAGTAGGAAGCTCAACCATCTGATTCCTGCCCTTTAGAATGGTTGTGCACCTCTAGATATGAAGAACTGGTCAGGGAAGAGTTTGGGACTTTTTAAGTCAATATACTGTATATTGTCCCATTTTTAGCCAGAAAAAAACCCCCAAGAGGTCAAATAACCAGGCGCATTCTCAATGTTTTTGTTAAAACTTGGAAATTTCTAAAGGTCCTATATTAGTAAGAAGTTGTGTACACACATTTTCAGGGTATCGGTGCTTAAGGCTGCAATTCTGTACATGCTTACCCAGGAGTAAGCCGTGGGTGGGGCTTAGATCTGAGTAAATGCACAGCAGTGTACTGGAAGTGACAACAGAATTATGAATCAGGCTTAGCAGAATTTACTGTCCCTAGAATTAAATCCTAGCTCCTTGTTTGTGAATGAAATATCTACCACACTGCATTTTTAAATATAGTGATTATGGGCATAGCCAGGAATTTTGATAGGGGTGCAGGCTTTTGTTAGGAGGGGCAGAACCTCAGGTTTGTATGTTTATTGATGGGGGGCACCTGCCCCTCTCTAGGCTACACTCATGATACTGATCCATGTAAATTGGATTTTCAACGAAGTACCTTTTTTGTGTGTGGCAAGGCTCCTGTGCCTCGACCGTTTTATAGTAGCCAAAAATTTAAGAATACTCTACTGTATTGTAAAACATTTGCCCCCAAGAGGGAGCTACAGTGATAAAACTTGGCATGCCAAATTCCTTCCCAACTATCCATCTTCGCATCGTATTTCGAATAGACGTGGCTATAGTGGTGGCGCATGCGCACACGTGACCCTTGCTTGCGCTCCTTTTCTCCTCCCAGCTGCGGCTTCAATCGATGTGCGGAGGTTCGATGCAGCAGCCTGTTCGACGCAGCGGCCCTCGGTCCAGGTTGCTGCCGGCCCCTCCGCAGGCGCCGCTCCCGTTGCCTTTGCCGCCGCAGTCGCCCGCCGACGTCGTCGGGCCCCCGGCAGCCATTTTGAGCGCAGATCGACCCAGGCCGAAAGACGGGCTGGTAAGAATCAAGTCTCGCTTTCCGGGCCCGGCGGTTTCGCCAGCTCTTCGCCGTGGCCGTTTCTTGCACGTGGAGAACGCCAGGTTACCCGCCGCTTTCCCTTTAATGGAAGAGCCGCCCAGCCCCGCAGCCTTTGTCACGATAGGCTCGGTGTTGTGGGAGGTGGGAAATACGGATTTCGGCGCGGGGAAAAGGCTGCAGGAGGGATCTACCAAACCCCTCGGCAATTTTCAGGTGGCCCGTGGGAGAAAAATTGTGGGAACTACTAGGTTATATTACTTAATATATTTTTGTCCTTGGTTGCTTTATTTATTTCTGCTGTGAAAGCAACCTTGGGCATTTTACTAAAAAAAGAAGAAAGAAGGTTACAAATGCTTTCAAAAATAAAATTAAACATAAATGCCTTCTTCCTGTACATGTATGTAGTTATTTTTTCCTTCTTCGTTTCAGACTTCTGGAAGACAGCCCTTACTCACAATGTATAGACCAAAAGTAAGCCTGAAAGACAGGCAACAACTTTACAGACTCATTATTAGTCAGTTGCTTTATGATGGATATATCAACATTGCTAATGGTCTGATAAATGAGGTAAAACCACAATCTGTATGTGCACCCTCCGAACAACTATTGCATCTTATTAAAGTGGGTAAGTTGTGATGTGAAACAAATTTAATATGCTGTGTTTAAGGTCAGGTATGCATTATTAGTTCTGTTAAGACTGTTATTTTAGATGGAATGTCAGAACATCAGTGATCAAAATACTGCTTTTGTCTCTGGATATTTAAGCCATTAATGTTATCTGCAGTCACTTAAGTCTTCTAAAACGATAGTTAGCAAATAGCACTGATAGTTGTCCCAGATCAGTACTTACTAGAGAAATATGTAAAATGAGCCATTATATTCTGTGATCCTGCTTGGAATAGGATGTAAAGCAGCAAAGACATGTACATGATGGCTCTGTTGCAGCTGTTTGTGTATAAACTAGGTCAGCTTCCCTATCTTTCCAGTGAATTTGCAACCATGCTACACCGTAGTTTCTCACCAATCTGCTATCTCTCCATTTTACACTTTGGAGCGAAGATCAGTTGCTGCTCATCTACTTATGTGGGTGCCAGGTACACTAAACTAGAGAGGCACAGTTGTGAATAATTGCATTTCACCTTGTGCGTTTTTTAGGAAGAATTTCTTTTAAACAGGTGAGCATCTCATATAGAGTAAAAATGGTTGTTAGCGGTATGAATTATTGTGCCAGTTTACTTTCCACAAATTTTCTGATGTTTTCTTATGCTTCCAGTTAAGTTATAAAAACCTTAAACAACACCCCAGTCCAAGAGTCTTTTCAGCAGCCTCAGCTTTTGTAGCTGGGGTCAGACAGGTCCTCACCCTTCTAGACCAGGTGGGAAAAGGCCTATAAGGCAGGGAACAGGTCTTCTAGAACTCACAGCTTGATAAGCATTCAAAATACCAACAGATTAGGTTTGAGAACTATTATTGTAACAGGTTTTTTTCCTGTTTTTAAAGTTTGGGGCTTCTTACTTTTGGAAAATGAGCTTCGTAATTTCTTTTCTTCTAGGAATGGAAAATGATGATAGTGCAGTTCAGTATGCAATTGGGCGCTCTGATACAGTAGCTCCTGGCACAGGGATTGACTTGGAATTTGATGCAGATGTGCAGACCATGTCCCCAGAAGCTTCTGAATATGAGACCTGTTATGTCACATCGCACAAAGGACCATGTCGTGTAGCTACATACAGCAGAGATGGACAGTTAATAGCTACAGGATCAGCTGATGCTTCAATCAAAATACTTGATACAGAGAGAATGTTAGCAAAGAGTGCTATGCCAATTGAGGTAAATGCTCAAATACTAATGAATCAATAAATGTTTGCATTTTCCTTTTTCAGCTTTAGGGTCCTCTGGGAATTATCTGCCAAAAGAAACTGGTCATGCTTCTATTTGTAGGGCTGTTTTCAGAGAGTAGCTTTGAATGACAGCATCTCATCACTCTGCCAGTTAAGCTGTGGGGTGCCAGTGCTATTTACTAGTCATATGAAGCTGTTGGGAGCAGTCTCAGTTGGGAGAAGCCTGGATGCAGTCATGGGCTGGATGAGGATCAATAAACTGAGCCTCCTCTGATAACACAAAAAGCCTGTGGGTGGATGGTTCCTGAGTCCAGGAACTGGGTTGCTTGAATTCGCTTTAAGGCACAGGTATACAGATACAGTGGTACCTCAGGTTAAGTACTTAATTCGTTCCGGAGGTCCGTTCTTAACCTGAAACTGTACAGTGGTACCTCGGGTTACATACTCTGCAGGTTGCATACGCTGCAGGTTATATATATATATTTTTTAAATAATATTTATTAAAATTTTCAAAAATACAGAAAGTAAAGATTAAAGTACGTTCAAATCCTTATTTTCATACACCTACTTTCCGGGACTCCCCCCTTCCCCCACCCCTACCATATTCCCCTTTCATATTGTTGGCTCCACAAGTTCTCAGTTCTGATTAAAACTTAGTTTGTTTCACCCATTGTTCAAATTTGAATTTAAATTTATACAATCCTCATATTAAAAGACAAAAGTTCTCTCCCCAGGGCCCACCCCATTTCCATTCCACAATTTCCCTTTTTTTTTTAATGATAAAACACCCCACAATAGAAATATAAGAAATAAGAAATAAAAAGTGTAGTAAATGAAAAGAAACCAATTCAGCAAAAAGTTGACAAGCCTTTGGATTCTAGTTCTCCCCCCCCCTGTCCCCGGTTTAATTTCCCCCTGATCACCAATCCATGTTGTCTGCCTGGAATTCTTAAAGTCCATAAATCACATTTTCCCCCAACTCCTTGCTGGCTTTTCTTTTTATAATTATTTTTAAAGTTATTTTTAGACCATTTAGCTTCAAATCTTTAATAGAGCTCCCCCCATTGTTCTTTCCAAGTTGTAGTCCAGTTTCCTCTTGTTCTGCTGCTAAAACGTTTTTGTTCAGAAATTTGGTAAGTCTGCAGGGATTATTGTTATTCAGGAACAAAAACTTGCGTTCAGTCCCTTCCTTTCTTCAATAGAAAATTCTATTGTCTCCTTTAGCTGAGCACCCTGTAGACACAATATTGTTTCCGTTTTGCAGCTTTCCCAGGAGATAACCAGTCCTGTAAAATTCTGATGGTATTTTTCCACTTACGACCTTCTTTGTAATGTCCCGAAACTCCTCTAGGGGGATTGTTGTAACTTTGTTTTCTCTAGTCCAAAAGTCCGGTTGTTATCCATGTTTTCGCCATTTTGTATCCAAGTTTTAACAGATTGTAAAAAAATTGTAACAAAATTAACCAGCAAAGTCCTCATAATAAAGTCCCCTTTGTATTTCCGACTTTGACAGCTGTCAAAATCTCCTTCGCTTTTCGCCAGGCTCTCTCCTCAATCACCCCGGTTCCCAGGGGGGGGGTTACATTTTCCTTCTCCCTCAATTCTTCCTCCAGCACAGTTCTTGTAGTTTCCCATCGTGGAATTCTTAGTTTAATACAATTCTTTTTGGACCTTGGTTTCCCAGTCCTTGTTTTGGAAGGTTTACAATAGGGAGGGGGGCTGACTTCCTTTTTGGATCCCCCCCCCCCGCTCGTATCAAATCCGAAAAAAAATTCTTTTTTTCTCCTTTTAAACCCGGTTTCCAAATTTACTCACGGGTTGTTGTTAAAAGTCCGAATTCTCAATGGAAGAAGTCAGCGCTCTCTGCCGGATGGCATGCGGCTTCGCTCGGCAGGGATAGCAGAGGACTCAAAGCACCACACTTCTCCCCGGCACCCGATCCGTAGCCTTTAAAAAGGCTCCTTCACGAGTCGGGAGGGCGCTAGCGGTGCCAGCCGAGTCTCCATGTCCACGGCCTCCGTGGCCGTGGTTTTTAAGGGTCCCCGCATCGCCGGTGCGGTAGGACCCAGCCCCTGCCGAGCAGGCTCCCTCCGGAGCTGGGAGGGAGTCCGCCATTCGGCGATGGCGCCAACCCGGAAGTCTCCATACGCTGCAGGTTATAGACTCCACTAATCCAGAAATAGTACCTCAGGTTAAGAACTTTGCTTCAGGATGAGAACAGAAATCGTGCTCCGGCGGCAGCAGGAGGCCCCATTAGCTAAAGTGGTGCTTCAGGTTAAGAATGGACCTCCAGAACGAATTAAGTACTTAACCCGAGGTACCACTGTACTGGCATTAGAGGCCTAGGTAGGCATAGAAAGCCTACTACCAACTTCAGTTGGTATGTCAACCGCACCTTTTCCTAGACAATGATAGCCTGGCCACCATGATCCACACATTGATAACCTCATAATTAGATTACTGTAATGTGGTTTATATGGGTCTGCCTTTCGACTTTGTTCAGACGCTTCAGCTAGTGCAGAATGCAGCAACTAGGGTTCTGAGCGGAGTACCTAGCTTTGCACGTATTATACCTGTGTTTAAAGAACAGCTTCAGAAGAAAAGGAGGCAATTTTTATTATTTCCCCCCTCTCCCTACGGCCACCCACACCTCTCTCTCTCTCTCTCTCTCTCTCTCTCTCACACACACACACACACACACACTTTGTAGAGTTTTGTGGAGTACAGGAAGCTGCAGGGGAAAGGGAATTGGTGACTGAATTTAGTGCTAGCATAGCCATGGACTTGCAAAGTTTAGACCAGTCCTGATCTCTCAAGAGTTCCTTTTTTCATTTGTAAGATGGGCTGTTAATGACCCACCAAAGAGAGTTATTTGGACATATACGAGAGATTGTTTCACACTTTAAACATCCTGCATAAACAGTTGTGGGAAGATGCAGGTCCACTGTGTCCGCTATGAAGGGAACACCATCAGATGTGCAATAGACAGCATTTGTGTCTTGATGCCTGCAGCGAAAATTCTATGCTTACTGTGCTGTGTTTTGAAATGTATTCTTCAGGTCATGATGAATGAAACAGCTCAGCAGAACATGGAGAACCACCCTGTTATTAGAACTCTCTATGATCATGTGGATGAGGTGACATGTTTAGCTTTCCATCCAACAGAACAAATCCTTGCCTCTGGTTCAAGGGATTACACACTTAAATTGTTTGACTACTCAAAACCATCTGCCAAAAGAGCCTTCAAATATATCCAGGTTAGACACTTAAATCAAAACTTTATAAGGAATAACTAGAAAAGCATGACTTTTGAAGCCTTGTTGATGTTATTAAATGGTGTGCACAAGTGTTATTGGGATTAAGACCATCCTGGTAAAACATACTTTGGACATTGCCATTCAAACTCCTCCTAACTTTAATTGAGGGGCCAAACTAGCTATGAAATGGTTTTCATTCTTTCTTCCCCTGGCTTTTTAAAAACTGAAAATCAGTATCAGCTGTTGCAGTTGAGTGGCAGAACAGAGAAGTAGAAGACAGGACTGCTTAATTTCCTCCCCTTTCAAATAACATTTTATATGGGGATAATGTGTGTGATTTTAAATATCGAATGCCTGGGAAGGATTTGTATTTTGAAAGGTAGGATGTAAATAATTGTAGCAAATAAATAAAATTACCACCAACACCCAAAGTTGTTTTTAGGGGGAGGGGGAAATCCCCCTACATTTCCCCCCTTAGGAAGGGCAATATAGCTAGAAAATTCCCAGGGGAAGGTTTAAGTGGCTCCTCTGTCCACATACTGACAATCTCTCAAGAAGAAATTAACACCATGATCATCCAATCTGCTAGAGAAGGGGGGGGGGAATGCATGGGGTAGATTACAGTAGATCTGAAGTAGTTTGTGACTTCTTTAAGCATAACTAAATACTTCTCTTCCCTAACAGTAGCTTAGTTTTACCAGTTGATTCAGAGCTTGAATCCAACTTAACAGGAAAATGAGAGTGGTCTCTGGGGATCTACAAAGTAGGTGATACTGATCTTGAAAAGGTGTGACTCAGACAAAACTACCTTCAGAACCTTTTTCCTGTTAATCTCACCTCTTTTATGAGGACCTGCTTTCCCACACTGTGTTTAGAAAAATCTGTTCTGCTGTGCCATGAGTCCTGCCTGGCTTCTTTAAATAGCAATGTTGTTGTATGTTTTATACAGTAGCCAACACAAGTTTGGTGTTTAGGTGGATCAGTGTACTGGGAAGATGCCTTTTAATGTTAACTGCCTATTTTCCAACTAAACAGGAAGCAGAAATGCTGCGGTCTATCTCTTTCCATCCTTCCGGAGACTTCATTCTTGTCGGTACCCAGCATCCTACCCTGCGGCTGTATGATGTCAATACATTCCAGTGCTTTGTATCTTGCAATCCTCAAGATCAGCACACTGATGCCATATGCTCAGTTAATTACAATGCAAGTGCTAACATGTATGTAACGGGCAGCAAAGATGGATGCATCAAATTGTGGGATGGCGTTTCAAATCGTTGTATCACTACTTTTGAAAAAGCGCACGATGGGGCTGAAGTCTGTTCTGCCATTTTCTCCAAGAATTCAAAGTATATCCTGTCTAGTGGAAAAGACTCTGTAGCTAAACTGTGGGAGATCTCTACAGGGAGAACACTCGTAAAATATACAGGTGAGTAGATGTTGACCAATATAATAGATAAGTATATATTTGTCTCACGTACTCTTAGCCATGATCCCATCCTCCATTACATCTAGTTAAATGTAATGGCCTTCCTGGGTGTATCATGAGGAAAAATGTAAATTGAAAGTTCTGTACAAAGTCTGCAACAGTGGCATATAAATCCAGACATTTTCCCTTGAAATTTTGAACAAATACTTGATTATTGCTCATAAGGAAATAACTTCATAATCTCCTCATGACCTAGGAGAAAATCAGGTAAATTCTGCAGTCATGTCCAAAATCATACTTGTGTGTTTGCACAATTCTTACTTTAAATCACTGGGGTTTATTTAGGAGAAATCCTTGGGGTTCACACATTGATTTGTTTCCTACTAATATTGCTTGATATACAAATGATGTTGCTTCTTTTTTCTATCTTGCTGAGCTGGAAACAAACTACATCAACATGTAAGCTTGCAATTTTCTGCTCAGTGCTTTCTCTAATACTTCCAGTGTGAGATGCTACTGCAGTAACAGCTCCCTCAGAAATCAGGAAATTGTATGAATTAATTTCTCTGGAAGAACTCCTTTTCTGGAGAGGCATATTTTGTTATACGAATTTCCAAGTTTCTAACATGCTAAGCCAGCAGGGTGCAGTCAAGTCTTGGCATACCTCCGCTGTCAGAGACACTCTGCCTCTGAATGTCAATTGCTGGAATCGCAAGTGAGGAGAGAGCTGTCTACTAGGGTCTTGCTTGCAGGCTTCCCATGGGCATCTGGTTGGCCACAGTGAGAACAGAACACTGTACTAGATGGCCTGATCTAGCAGGGCTCTATCTCCAGTCTTAAATAATGTATGTTATGTTCTTCCTTTACAAAGAAATAAGGGCACTGTGGGGGGGCCCCATAGTATGCATCCTCAGCTGTAGTTGGAAAGCAGTACATTACCTTGATTTAACGTTTGTGGTTGGTTGTTTTCTCACTAGATGAACTGTACCAGTCCAACTAGTGCACTATTGGGTTTCTTTCTGAGAGATGATTTTCTGTTGCTCTTGTATGCTGTGAGCAACAGCTGTTTTGGTTCATGTGAATGGCACATGTTTTAATAATGCTTTCAGTCATTTTATGTTATTAGTGTCTTTGAGATTTTTGGAATAAATATTTTTTCTACATAGGCATTTATTAGAATCTAATGCATGGGACTTTAAATATGTCTATATATATCAAAACGTCAGGCATTGCTATAACTTTTACCATGGATAATTTCACATTGAATTCTGGGTGGTGTATTTTCACATTTCTATCCCTATTAGAAGCATTGAAATGAATTTGCTTATAGGCAATCCAGGAAGTAGATAAGTGTCAGTAAGTTTAAAGGCTCTTGAGAATACTTGTCTCAAAATTGGTGTACCAGCTAATGAACATAAATAGTTTGTATAGATACTGAGAGCTAAATACTTGCTACATTACACTGGAGTAAGAGTTTGGCATTTAAGACGAGGGTACTAACCTGTGGCTTCCCAATGTTGGACTCCAACTCCCATCAGCCTGAGGCAGCATGACCTAGAGTTGCAGTCCAGCATCGTCTGGAAGGCCAAACGTTAGCCACCCCTTCTTTAAGATTGCATTGAGTGTGTTGTGTGTCAGTGTAGTTTTTGTGTGAGAGAGAAAGAAAAAGAAGGATGTACCTAAGCCTTGTAATACTAATTCTCTGTTTTCTGTTTTGGAGATTGCAACCAATTTAGTTGACTGTTTCACTGCTATGTTAAAGTTTAAGTCATTGTCTAGAGCTGGGTTGCTGGTCTGTTATTCTCTCAGTTCTGCATTAAGTTCAGGCATGAAATCTCTTCTACCCCACATGTTTTATGATGCATATTCACACACTTCATGGTCTCCTATACTTCTAGGAGAAAACGGTTTTGCTTCAGTATTTTTCTTTCTTAATAACAGTGACTCATGTCCAGTTTCTAACCTTTTAAACTACCCCAATTTATTTTGCCCTGCCCAGTAGTAGGCGATAACCATTTTTGGTGGGGGGCAGGTTAACTATATGTTAGCAATAGCCCATGTACTACAGCAGACATAGTTTAATTCTGCTCCTAGTTATATTATATTTTAAAGAGTACTCCACAAAAAGGAAGACTGTCAACTTAAAAGTAAACTTGTAAATTGTATCTCCAATGTTTATTTTATTATATTCTTCTTGTTGCTTGTGATAATTATTTTAAAGGGATATCACTTACTCCTTTCATGAACACCACCAACACTAGCAACAAAAGTGTGTGGATTACCACACCTAATTCATGCTGGCAGTATCACCAAAGTGGTATTAGCTTCAGGAATCGGCTACCACAAGACATTGTGGTACTAAGATAGTTTCAAAAGGACAAATACATGAAGCTTAGGTTCATCAATTATTATTTGCTGCAATAGCTAAATAGAAACTTGGAAGTCCAGAACTAGTAAACATTAGAATACCAGTCATGGAAAAGAGATGGGGAAATGCTTCTGCGCCATGTTGGAAAGCTTCTTGGAGGCCTTTGACCATTTTTGGAAATGGGTACTATGTGGATACTGGTATGATCATGAAGGACTCGATAAAATAGAGGGTTCGTTTTATAAAAATGCAGTATTTTGAAGCTGCAAGTCATCTCTGATATGACATCTCTGACATTGCAAATTATGGTCTGTTCCTGCGATCCTCATGTTTCCATAAATACAGTTAAAACATCTGTGACAGTAAAACTGGAGTATTCTTTTCACATAGAACTATCTAATATATGGCTTCCATTAACTTCCATCCACCAAAATTGTAGAGACAGATTTATCATTAAATATTTGTAGTCATGCCAAAGATAGAGCTCAACCTAAATCCCAAGGAAGCGGGGGGAGTTCTACTCATTTCATTTGAAAACTTTTACTCCATCCCCAAAAAACAAGATGAATAATCTTTCAGATATAGCTTTTTTTCCATTTCCAACTGGGAATAATTTTTTTATATATCATAAATAATGTATTTTAGGTTTGAACAGATTCCTTTTCTGCCAACATCGAAATAAAGGTGGATAGCTGAGATTTAGAAGACAGAGAAAATGTGGTACAGGTGGGATCTGCAATAAAATATTTTAGCATTGGACTGGGTGTTTTTGAGGGGGAAGTCCCTGCCTAGGATTTAAGGTTTCTGTACTTTCCTGCCTAGGATTTAAGGTTTTTGTACTCTGCAAACTTCGAAGTTTTTTGATCCTGCGGATAATCTCCTGCTTGTGTATGTGATACCATTTTGGCTACATAAATACCATCACTTGGAAAATTGAGATCTCTTTAAATATATGTGATAATAGATTGCAAACAAGTCCTTGCCCTCTTGGAGGTAAAGTTTCTTTAGTGGCACTTTTCAAGACAGAGACAGCTGTTTGAATTAAAGATACTTCAGTGTCTGCTAAGATCCCAGCAAACCTTTTGTAATATCCTGATACCAGTCTTGCTACTCATACATTGACTAATGGTCTCTCTTACTTTCTTTACTGCAACTAGTTGGTTCAACCTATTCTTTTCCTCATCTGAAATTTTAGGAATCTGGATGTTAGAAAGAAAGAACTCTCTTTCTTGGGGTGAGTCAGACCTGTGTAACTATGAATAGTATTTAACCAGTTCTGCCATAATTAGATTAATTTCCATTTCTACCCTGCCCCAGTACAACAAAATAAATTTGAAACTAAAAATAATATAAAAGTGCCCTGCTCATGCTTAACCCTGGCAATGAGAGCTCATCTAGACAAATTTACTGTGAAATATTTGACTCTTCCAGGCATTCATTAAGGGCAGTCCCACATAGAGCGCATCACAGTAGTCTAGCCTCAAGGTTATGAATATGTGACAGTTGCTAGGTCTTGATCTGATAAAAACAGAAACACCTCAAAACTCTACCTATCTTTCCCAGTTTTCAGGTAAAAATCTTCAGGCTCACAAGGCCAGCCTCAAAACACTTGATATCCAGGTATGCCTGGAGCTGTAGGGCAAATACTCTCAGTAACCTTTCCAAAAGTGTATCAAAGCTACGTCCAACGTACTCCCAGCCACCATTTAAATAGGAACAAAACAATGGCAGACACTGCCCTATCTAAATGGAAGAAAAATACTGCCCAGCAAGGAAACCCAGCTTCTCCCAGTTTTGTTGGACAAGTCAAAAGGCCCTTACATCCCTGAAGACTCTTATGTTTGTGTATTAGATACTCAGTCTTCAAAACAGGCACTAGATGTATCTTTCCCGAAGTAGAGGCAGCCCATGTTCCCTCATCACCAGAAATAGCTTTGGATGATACTCTGTAGGTATTATGGCAAGCGGGGAGGAATTACTTGCCACAGGCTTTAGCAGATCTTCTGTAGCAAGATCTGTCAGCTTTGTTGCAAGTAAAATACCATCTAACACTCTTAATCATCTTGCACTTCACTTCATCTCCTTTGAGCCCTATGTAAAGTTGTGACTTGTGCCAACGAAGTAGTGAAGATGACCCTTGGAAGCAACTGTTATAGAGGCTGACATCCACCTCCTGTTCCATTAGTTAGCAAGGTCATCAACAGAGCACAGTATTCTGGAATCCAGTCAACTCTGAAACTACAGAGCCAGGCCAAACTGACTCATTGCTCCATTAGCAATTTTGCTTAGAGTTGTTTTGAGAAACATACCCATTCTAATTAATTTTCATGTTATGGTCTTTAGAAATGAATATTCAAAACCACAATTTTCTGCTGATGCCAGCCTTCAAATTCCTGTCTAGCTTGGATTGTTGCTGTGGAAGTAGTGCTTCCCTTAACCTCTAGGATGCTTCTACACTAGGCGTTGAGTGGGAAGTTTACATGCTTCATTTACTTTCCTGTAGTGGGCATTCACTCAGTCATCCAAACCAGTTATTTTCCCTGCGGTTTTTGCATCTTTTCTCAGACCACAAAGACCAGAAGAGCAGCACAATCTCTGCAAAGAGGTTTCCTTTCATGCCATTCTTTCACCTTTTTATTTAAAAGCTAGGGGTTTAAGTGGGCTGTGACTTAATGGGAAAGTGAACCAATTGCAATTCAGCACACATCGGCTTTAATGGTGGGTACCATTTTATGATCTCATTTGTTTTTCTTGAGGGGATGGTAATTTTATCTTGTTAATTAGTACAAAACTCCTTTCCAGCTAGTTCTTTTAAATGAAAAAAGCATGACACCGTAATGGTAAGGTTTTTTTTAAAAAAAATATGAATGGACAAGTAATAATGGCTGAATGCTGTGCCACCATAGGTATGTCATGTCCACTTGTGTTGGCAGAACATAGCAAGATGTACATGTAGAGAAAATGCAGTACTTCTGATAGTGTGGAAGTCTGTCGCAATTCCGTATGTAGTTTACAGCAGTATAGTAAGTGATTGGGTAGTGCTGGGAGCAACCTCTTTATAAAGGTAAAGGTACCCCTGCCCGTACGGGCCAGTCTTGACAGACTCGGGGGTTGGTGCGCCCATCTCACTCTATAGGCCAGGGGCCAGCGCTGTCCGGAGACACTTCCGGGTCACGTGGCCAGCGTGACATCGCTGCTCTGGCGAGCCAGAGCCGCACACGGAAACGCCGTTTACCTTCCCGCTAGTAAGCGGTCCCTATTTATCTACTTGCACCCGGGGGTGCTTTCGAACTGCTAGGTTGGCAGGCGCTGGGACCGAGCAACGGGAGCGCACCCCGCCGCGGGGATTCGAACCGCCGACCTTTCGATCGGCAAGCCCTAGGCGCTGAGGCTTTAACCCACAGCGCCACCCGCGTCCCTACAGCATGTTTGTATTCACCTGAAAATCTGTTTTTCTTACATAATGTTAAACTTTAAACAATAAAAAAGAGACAAAGAGGTAAAGTCACTCACAAAAAGATCGCTGTGGATCATACAGAAAGCTTCGTCTTCCCTTCCAGAGATCATACAACAATGGAGGGCGGGGCGTGGGGGCATGGCAGGAGTCAGTTTTAGCAACGCTAAGGAAAGGGAGCCAGAGATTGAACGTGATCTACCAAAACCTCATGGGGATCTACCAGTAGACAGCCCTGATCTACATTAATGCAGTTCTCTTACATGGAAAAGCCTTTGTAAAAACAAAATCTTTTTATTGTAATTAAACTTCTCTTGTGCTTTGAACATTCATGCACCATATTTTCTTTTGCTAACAGAATCTTTTGGAGCATTTAACTAGCTAAGGGATCAATCTTTTGGCATTTTTTCTGTTCCCTGCTGAAATCTCCTTCTAACATTTACTCTTACAAACCTGCTCCTTGGTCTACTTCACTGTGGTTGGGCTCCTATGAAATGTCACTTGGCACATTTTGGTCAGATATACAATCTTTCCAGTATTGAGTTCAGGGAAATCCAGGTCTGTCAATTTGTAGGAAAAGGTGGTTTATACAGTGCTGATTGGCTAGAACCTGTGACTTTCCAAATCCACCTCTTCTCTCAAGAGCAGGTTTTCAACTTTGGCGGGGGGGAAGGTTTGATAAGATGCCAAAGTAACTTATGTATGTATAAACCTTCAAGAAGTGTTTTCAATAGTTAAAAAAGACAAATTTATCCGGAAGTGCAGGATGAGGACCAAAAGTGAAGCTTAATTAGCAATCAGCTTGAAAGCAAAGTATATCTTTGTAGTGGAAAGATGGTGGTAAGAGAAGCTGGACTCAGCCTGCACCCCCGAAAGTAAAATATATATTTTCTTTAGATGTGTCTGTATATGCCGTTAGTGTTGGTTTTAAGCTTTCTTTCCAAGTTTGTAACAATTATCTCTCTAGCTTCCTTTTACTTTTTCAGTTTCACATTGAATTTTGAGAATTGCTAGTGTAATCTTGTTCTCAAACCTTGCCCTACATTCTATAGCTGAGATTTGACTAACAAAGTTATTTACTTTTTTTAGATGGGGAGGCTAGTATGCTTCTATTATTATTATTATTATTATTATTATTATTAAGAAAGTTACAGTATATATAATGTGTCGTTATACTAACAGAAAAAAATTACTAGAAAAGGTGAAGGAGAAATCTGCACCATACTTAATGCAATTTCCAAGCTGTGACTGCTTGCAGTGGGAGGAAGTTGTGCCTGTTCTTGATTCCCTTCCATTTCCTCCAATGGGAAGAAATTATGCAAGGTCTCAGGCTGGTGTAGTTTCTGGCTATTTTTGAGATATTTTGGGGAAATGAGGGAGCCTTGGGATCCTGTGTGCCCTCAACTGCCCCAGCATGCTCCTAGTCAGCCAGTGGAGCAGCCATGATGCTTGGAAACTCCAGCTCTGTCCAGAGATTACCTCTAGCCACATGACGTGAGAGGTCGGTATTACAGGGGCCATAGGATTACACCATGAAAGTATTGCTTAATGTAAACTATTCAGATGTTTAATTGGACAAGAATTGGTTCCTTATAAAGTAATAACGAAGGCTAAAACTTCCTTATAAAGTAATTTAATCTAACCAGTAATTTAGCCCTAATTTAGCCTCATATCCTTTCAGTGATCATAGTGAAGTCAATGCCATAGCTGCTGTTCTAGTCTAAACTTCTCAGATTTATTGGGTTTGGTTGTGGATAAATCATTACCTAGTAATGACACGGGTGAAAAACCATTAAGATGTGCCTATCAGATACTGATGCATCCTGTTGGTTTTTAGAATTCTTTCTAGGGGGATTTATTGGTGGTCATCTATAGCTGCAGTTAGTTACCTTATTGCTTTCTGGAATGACAGGTTGACCTATTGACCTATATGGTACAAGGCACTGAGAAGCACAGTTGGCAAAAGATGTGCAGCCATATTCAGAGTGAAGTTTTATGCAGTAGTGGTGCCAAAGAATACTTTGCTCTGCTATTGCTGTATTGCAACTTCTCATAGAGCTGTTCAAGTTGGTGTGAGAGGTCCTGACATGGATTATCCCACCCAGAGAAGGAAACATGTACAGACTGCTGTGGCATGCTAAATATAAAATTGAACCTGTAATGGTGCCACAGAGCAGAACCTCAACTGGAATCATCATTGGCAACCTCTTGCCGCAAATCCTCAGATTACAGTTTATTCCTCGTCCATGATATTCTGTGAACTTCATATAATCTAAGCCCTTGCTCAGCATACTTGCTGAAAACCACATGGAAAAGGCTGATATGAAGCTTCTGTTAAAGGTGGATGAGCTGGGTCAGTTTTTTTAAAAAATGTGATTTTTAAAGCTCATTGCACTTGAGGAAAATTACAACTTCTTTCTATGAGATGGCCATAGGTTCTCTTAAAAAATCTTTCTTGATGTGCCAATCCTGACAGGAACTGGTTATTCCTACATTTTTGCCTTTAAACTGGGAAGGTGATTGAATTGACAATTGCACCATTACTGTCTGCTTTCTGGGATGAATAAGAAACAGTTTTCTTAAACTCTGATATGTCTGGCTTTCAGCATGGGCTCAGGACAAAGATTCCCATAATAGCCCTGGTAGCCAATCATTTCTTAACATGGGCAAGGAAGTAACACTAGAGTTGTTCCTATTAGATATCTCATTTACCTTTGAGATTACAGATAATAAAATCTTGTTCCCTTTAGAGCTTTGTAAATGTAGTGGTCCGGCCTGGTTCGATTTGTTTGTGGATGTAAATTTTGAGATTGCGGATAGGCAAGTTTGTGATAACACTGTAGAAGCTGGCTTGTAGAGTGCCACCATTCCATTCTATCTCTGCAATTGTTTAATACTGTACGTGTAAGAGGCTGTTGGGACTCATCAACCTAGGAAGATAGCTCCTATAGGAGAAAGAAAACTGATCCTGACCCTCTTCACCCTTGTGGAATATCATTGGGATAAAATAAGTCTAATGTGTAAGCCCTACACAAATCAGAGTAGAGTCTCCAGGATGGTTGGATGGTGCCTTGTATGCCTCTCGGCAACTCCTGCAGCCAAGCTGGTTCCGAATGTATTGCTCTGTTTACCTTTGGCCCATCAGCAAGGCCAAGAGAGGGGTCTTGTCATATGGCCAGCTCAAAACCTCCATACACAATGCCCAGGCTTTTTCCCCCAGGGAGGTAACTTCAGTGCTGCTAATACAGCAGTTTGACTTCATCCCCGGATGTGCACTCTATTGTCTTCCAAGACAGACAAATGCCAACAAAAGAGGCCATTAACAAGATCATACATAACTCTTGGAATGAGGATGGTGGTACCCTTCTATTTTTTCTTACTCACTTAATTGAGTGGCCTCAGTAATGGTTATTGTGCCTTTGGTTAATTGGAAGAGAGCACATAGTCTGAAAACTGAATCCAGACAAGCTTGAGGGGTAGTGGCTAATATTCCCTGAGTTTTGGGAAGGAGGGAAGTGTCTATTGATGGATGTGATCTATCCCTCTTTAATAATCAATGGAAAGTCTGAGAAGAGTTATACATAAAACAAACGAATCTTGTGGCATAAGCTTTCGTAGGCAAAATAAGAATAAGAATATGCTGTATTGATTTGTTAGTCTTTAATATGCCACAAGACTTCACTTCTGCTGCAACAGATTAACTCAGTAACCCTTCTGGAAAGAGATAATCAGGTATCAGTTGAGGCCCAGAGAGTATGCTGCCACTTGGCATCATCTGCTCTGTCAACTGTTTCCTTAGCAACCATCAATCTTTTTTCTTCAGCCTCCATGTTTGATTACTGCAATGCGCTCTACATGGGTAGCTCTTTTAAGAGCATTCAGAAGCTTCAGTTGTGCAAAATGTTGCAACTTGTTTTCTGTTACAAATAGAATAGGGGAAACATGGGCACTAATCAACTGTGCTGCCTTATAGCTTCCAGCTACAATTCAAAGTTTTGAACTCGTAAATGGCCTAATCCTTTTAGGTGTATTCCCCTACTTTTGAGTCAGCCCTGATTATCCTACTCCCATTAATTGGGAATAGAGTACTTTTCTATGTAGAACTAGAGCTGTGGAAGACTCAAAAGATCTGTGTCACTTTGTGCAGGCTTTTCTAAAGGCAAGCAAAGGATGTTTATTTTATGAAGCCTCTTGCTGAATTTACTAATAAATATTCTGTTGATTCTTAGAGGAATATTTGATTATTTTATTGTCTTTTTTCTGATATTTGCTGATGTTCATTTCACCCATTGCCAGTCAAATATACATTATACACAGGTCCTGCTATCCGAACACAATGCATTCTCAGGAAATCATTTGTTAGGCAAGTGTTTGCATAGCAAGTCAACACTTTCTATTGATTTCCTATGGGAATGTTTCTAATGCATGCCCAATCAAGGAATTTTAACCTCAAAATTATGAAAAAAACAGGAAAACCCTCTGCAAAAGGCAAACAAGGAAGGTTAAATTGCTCCATTATTTGTTGGTATGGTTTCTAGCGAAATGGCTACCACAGACCAGCAAAACACAGAAGAGTAAGGCTTGTTTAAGGCTGCTATATGTTTACAGTATTGCACAAACATCTGAATCTGTGGTGTACATAGCGAGGTTTGGATGCTAGTTTCTCGTGTTTGAATAAGTGAATTTTAGTATGATGAGCATTTGGATAGCAGGACCTACATGTACTTTCCTTTAATATGTATTTTGATACTGAATATTTATGTTGCAATACCTGCAGGAGCTGGTTTGAGTGGACGCCAAGTTCATAGGACACAGGCTGTCTTCAACCACACAGAAGACTATGTGCTGCTTCCTGATGAAAGGACCATTAGCCTCTGCTGCTGGGATTCACGAACAGCTGAACGAAGGAATCTTCTTTCCTTGGGGCATAACAGTATAGTTCGCTGCATTGTCCACTCTCCTACCAACCCTGGCTTCATGACTTGCAGTGATGACTATAGAGCTCGATTTTGGTACCGAAGGTCAACCACGGACTGAAGCCGCAACTGCGAAAAAGTTGTCTGAATTTTATGCCTTTTTTCTTTTTAAAAATTTTGCTTTTACCATTTCTGAATTTATGTATTTGGATTGAGTTCTTTGCTCTAGAAATAACATCAATCCCTACTGAAAGGACAGTTTTTAAAGTTGGGTCCATAGTTGAAAACAGCCAAGATAGCTGAAAATATTTTTCTTCACCTAATTGTACATGTTTGGCAGGACAGGTTGCCCATGTTCGGTAGCAAAACTTGGCCTCCTGTTTTTTTAAAACCCCTTAACTCTCTTCACTCTATTTCATTTGATGTACATGTATTGCTGTATGTTGTGTGTGTGTTTTTTCCCCCAGTTCTCTGGTGGCCTTTTTTTCTTATTTGTAGATGATGTAGATACTTAAAAGTTCTCTTATTAAACTCATTCTTAGAAAGGTGTATCTAATTTTTCTCATATTTGGCTATTACCCTACTTTTGAAGCCACCTAGTTTGGTGGAAATCACTGAATCTTGTAATGAATTCTGTGTTTTAACTATGTACTGTGAAAACAAGTATTTATTTTGTTGTCCTCAATTTCTCATCATTAAGCTTAATTAGATAGCCTTAGCTTCAAATAAGAGGGAGGAAACCTCTATATTAACTTTGTCCACACCATGCATAATTTGAACAGACCTCTATTATGTGGTGTCCCACCTTTACCATTTTTCTAACTGAAAAGCTTCAAACTAACATTTCCTCATAGATATGATGCTCCAGCCCCTTGAAAGGGTCGTTTTTGAGGTGTGACACCCAAAACTAGACACTTGTCTTCCAAGTGTGGTCACACCATATATTAGTATAAAGCCACTATGTCCTGAAAGCTATTTACTGTAGAATTGTAATCCCTCTTTCAGTCACCTCCGTGATCAGTTCTTCTAAAGCATAGAGCTCTATGGTACCTAGAAATCACTGGAACATTCATTTAGCCAATCTGTTTAAAGTTACATCAAAACTTTCACACAGTGCATAGTCAGAATATGGAATTTGTGTGTACAGGAAGCAGTGGTGGACACCAACTAGGATGGCTTTAAAAGAGGATTAGACAAACTCATGGAGGTAAAGGCTATCAGTGGAAATGATGGCTGTGCTTTGCCTCCATGATTTTGGGCACAATATTCATCTGAATACCAGTTGTGGAAGACTTAAGGAGGGGGAAGTGTGGCATCTGATTGGCCACTGTGAGAAAAGGATCTGGGTTACCTGGGGCCATTGGTCTGTCCAGCGGGTTCTTATGATGTTCTTGGATCCAGATACATTTGTTAGGTAAAGTTTTGTAGTGTCATAGTCCAGTTTTTGTTGGGTCTCTAAAGGACATCTCAAACAGTCTGGGAGTGGCCCCTAAGAAGTCCCTGATAATATTTTTCCCATTATTCCTTTGTTATGACAATCTCTTCTCCCTACACACATGTGAAGTTTAGAGCTAATTTCCACATGAAAGCTTTATGAGAATAGCATGGGAGATGAGATGTTACTTAGTTGTTATTAACGCCTATCAGAGATTGGCCAGAGACATTCCTGCTTAACCACAGATTGAATTGAATATAATTTTTTTGTAATACATGTCTAAGGAACACATGATAAGTGACAGTCATTGGTTCATTTTCTCATTCATAATGCTGTGTGTTACATTATAACCGTTTAAATAGACAGTGAAGTACTGCATATGCTGCTCTAGCATTCAGCTTCTTAGCCTTCTCAAGTTTTGCTTTTTAGGCTCTTTTGGCTAACTACTTTAAAGCACCAAAATAGTCTTACTCCTAAGAAGAAGTGAAACCTTTGTTGCACTGCATCAACAATACAAAAACCCCAAACCCATGTTGCTTTTTACACATCTCATTTAGCTTGTGCTCTGTTTTAGATGTCTTCCTTGATAGTTCTCAATTTCAAAGCAGTCTTGGATCCCAACTTTTAGATTACTAAGATTCATTTTCTCTAGGAAAATGTCAGCTAGCATCTCCAGTTTAAAAGGACATGTATTTTCATTAAGTGACTGATTATACGCCTAGCAGTGTATAAAAGGTTTTTTTGTTGTAATATTGTTTTCATCTGGAGATTCATTTTAGATAACTTTCAGTTGCATTGCCTCAATTTTGCAAAATCAACCTCAAGACTTCTTAGGGTTGCTGTTCATTTTAGCTTTCTCCAAATAACGAGTCACCTTTGTAGGCCACTGACATTTGGTTCAAAATTCTCACTTGAATTTTCTTTGTTGCAGTTGCAAATAATGCAACTTAATAGGATATATACTTGTGTTCATCAGACAGCAGACAGATCATTATGTCCTGAATTGTCCACCCACTGCATTGCAACACAAAATAATATAATTAATTAATTAATTAATTAATTAATTAATTATTAATAATAATATATTATTATTATTATGTCCTGAATTGTCCACCTACTACATTGCAACAAAAAATAAGATAATTTCTTTCTAGGATAGGCATACAAAGGGAAACACAATAAATAATGAACTAAGTCTCCTATACAGCTGTTTCCTCAGATACACAATGTATTTCTTACTGGGATATGATGGTGCCTGTCATTCAAATAAGCAGATGGCATCCGTTGAAATCTTAATTATGTTAAAAGCTTTTCTCAAGTGTCAGCAGGACCCAATGTATTGAGACGCTTGGACAAACTGGCATAGCCTACAGTACACAATAGATGGTGGTAAGAAAGTGAGTGAAGAGAAAAGGAGTATACAGGGGTCTGAAATGGTTGCTAAATTCTAGGTATTTTATGCGGAAAGGAGGCTGCCCCAGGTGACAGCTCCCAGTGTGATCCTTGCTGTATCTCCTGCATATAAATTAGAAAAGTCAGCAGCTGGTCCCTCTTTCTCTCCTCCTGCTTGCTCTCCTATCAGCCTGGCTTAACCAGATGTGCCCAGTAGCAAGGGGACAAAGCAAGGATGAGTCCTGGGGAGAAGTAAATCCAAGAATGAGATTAAGGAGGAGTGGAAGCTTTAAAATAAAACCCACCCGTTCAAGACTGAATACCTTGGCTTCCTTATGCTGTCATTCCCTTTATTTCCAACATAGAGCCAGTGTGGTGTCGTGATTAGGGTTGGACTAGGCCCTGGGAGACCAGGGTTCAAATCCCACTCAGCCATGAAGCTCACTGGTGACCTTGGGCCACTCGCTGCCTCTCAGCCTAACCTACCCGCACAGGCTTCTTGTGCAGATTAAATAAGGAGGCAAGAACCATGTATGCTGCCTTGAGCTTGGAGAAGAAGGTGGAATATAAATGGAATAGGGTAAAAAAAATAAAAACGTTCAGGCATGAGTGGTGGTTGGTATGTAAGTCAAATGATACCATCCATGCACTACTGGGAGGTGCCAGCAGGCATGGGTGTTCTGCTCTCTGCCTGGAGCAGGTAAGGGGAGGTACCAACTGCCACCATACGGATACTGTTTTGTACTGGAAGAAGCAAAGACCACCAGTGTCAAAGCAATGATTCTTCAACATCAACTTCGTTGGACCGGTCATGTTTGGATGCCTGATTATCATCTTCCAAAGCAACTACTCTATTCCGAACTTAAAAATGGTAAGCGTAATGCTGGTGGTCAACAAAAGAAGTTCAAAGACACACTCAAGGCAAATCTTCAAGAATGTAGTATAAACACCAACAACTGGGAAATACTGGCCTGCAAGCGCTCCAGTTGGAGAACAGCCTCTACCGAATGCGTCATGGACTTTGAAGATGCTCGAACTCAGGACGAAAGGGAGTAGTGAGCTAAGAGGAAGGCACACTTAGCAAACCCTCACCATGATCAATTCCTGCCCGGAAACCTATGTCCCCACTGTGGGACATGTGGATCCAGAATTGGCCTCCACAGTCACGGACTCATTGTTAAAACCGTGTTTATGGAAGACAATCTTACTCGGCTACAAGTGATTGCCAAAGAAGAAGAAAAGACTTCTGTGAAACCTCAACATGCAAAGTATTTGGCCGTGATACGGAGAAGGTGTTCAGAGCAGGACCCAAGAAAAGCAAGTCCACTTGGCAGGAGCTGGAAGTTGGAACAGTGGCGTAGCGTGGGGGGTGCAAGGGGGGCTGGCCGCACCGGGCGCAACATCTGGGGTTAGGGCAAATCCACGGGTTAGGGGGCGCAAATCCATGGGTTAGGGGGCGCAAATTACTTGCCTTGCCCCGGGTGCTGACAACCTACGCTACTCCACTGAGTTGGAAGGCAGAGATGGAAGTGAGCAGTTGGTTCTCCATGGGGAGGAGAATCTGCCACCACCTGAGGCCAGTCTCAGTCTACTAGCCTACAAAGAAGTGTGAAGGACCATGATGTGGGTGTATGAAACAAGGCCTCGAAGTGCACTGATATGTGCAAACACCCCAACTGTGGTAAGCCAAGACTTCAGTTCAGAGGATGGTGAACATCTATTTGAGGATGATCATTATGATGACTCATTTGAAAACAAACAAGCTAGACCATATATGTACAAAGTAAACGAAACATTTCATTTGACCTGTGAAACAGTGACGTTTCTTGCGAAGTTGCTTTAGTTGACAGTGACTTGCACAAGCAGAAAGCAGTGGGCCAGACTCAACTCTGGTGACATCTCATGGGGGGGGGCATTCCCATGGTGTTGTCATTTGAGGTGACCCAATGTTTATTTTAGGCTGCCTGAGGACTGAGGTCATTGCTCATTAAAGTGCTTCGTGGGGGGAAAATACTTTTTGTCCCAAAGAATCTTGAAGGGGAGAGCTTTCCGGTGGTGGAGAATATATGATGTGGGGTATTATAGGTCATATTTTATAATTTTATAAACTATTTTGGGTATTTCCACAGCTCTTTGTCAAAAAAGGAACTAGGACCAGTAAACCAATAAAGTAAAATAAATCCCACATAAGACTGAGAATTCCAAGGTCACCACTTATTTTCCAACTGCTTGAAGTATAGATCTTGCAAAAAATAATAAATAAATTCAGCACACTTGGTACCAATTTACTATTTTGGGTGCTGTGGCTTATGCAGTAAGAGAGGAATCTTGAATGGGATTCAGACCTTGAAACAACAACCTATTGGAGGTGAATTGGCCAGAAGGGGTGGGGATTTTATTGCGCATGTGGGAATTGGCTGGATGCCCTTCTTGATTGATCACCCATTCTTTGTCTTGTCTACAGATATGAATGAGGTTGCTTTGCAGTAGTCTGAGGCCTGCTGCGAGAAAATAATAATTGGGTACTGTCTTTTGCATTCATACATCGGAGTGAGACCCAGGGAATTTAATGGGAATTACTTGTGAGTAATTGAATTGGGTTGTTAGCACTTAAATAGGGCTTTTTGGTACAGTATTCAAAATCCTTATAATTTGTTATTTCAGTAATTTTTACAACCCATGAATAAAGGAGCTAGGTCATTGAGGAGCTTCTACTACCCTTGTTATTGACTTTCAGGGAAATTTTTAAGCATCCCTGTTCATTCCTGCATTTAATATGAGGTAACTGTAAAATCATCAACTGAGAGTATGTGATTGGCCACCCACACCATGGGCAAATAGCTGAAGCACCAAACATGAGTCTCCCAGAATGACCTTCTGAAACCATTCTTCCAGGACGGACTGGAACCACCACAAAACAGTGCCACTTAGTCCTATCCCAGCCATGAGAACCAGAAGTATACCATGGCTGATGGTATTAAAAGCTGGTAAGAGGACCAACATGGCAACACTCCCCCCCCCCATCTTGCTCCCAGCATAAACTACCTACTAAGGGGACCAAAGCTGTCTCAGTCATATAAGTGGGCCTGAAACCAAATTGAAATGCAGAGGTGGCCCAGGATGTTTTGCTACTTGAGGCGAAACATAAAACGGTACTGCCCACTAAAGCTACCTTTCCCAAAGCCCATCAAAGCTGCCACACTGAAGGCACCACCACCTGCAGCAGGCAGAGAAGGAGGTGGGTGACAAGCCAAGGGTGCAGTGAGTGGCATGGACCCATATCTGCCACCTCTCCCAACTGTTCCCCAATCTGCTGCCTGAGGTGACTGCCTCAGGGGTGGGTTGGCCCTTTTGAAATCGCTCTAGATGAACCACACAGAAAGACCTAGAGTGGAGATGCTGTCACATGCTCAAACATTTTGGCCGAGAATGGAATATTGGAGGTTGCCTAGAAATTGCCCGACCCAGTTAGATTCAGAGAGGTCTTACCAAGTCCTTATTTGGGCACAGTGGAATAGTTGTGGAGAGACATTGGTCCCTGTAAAAGGTAAAGGGACCCCTGACCATTGGGTCCAGTCGTGGCTGACCCTGGGGTGCGGCCCTCATCTCGCTTTATTGGCTGAGGGAGCCAGCGTACAGCTTCCAGGTCATGTGGCCAGCATGTCTAAACCACTGCTGGCAAACCAGAGTAGTGCACAGAAACTCCGTTTACCTTCCCGCTGGAGCAGTACCTATTTATCTACTTGCACTTTGACGTGCTTTCGAACTGCTAGGTTGGCAGGAGCAGGGACCAAGCAACGGGAACTCACCCCGTCGCTGGGTTTCGAACCGCCAACCTTCTGATCAGCAAGTCCTAGGCTCTGTGGTTTAACCCACAGCGCCACCCGCGTCCCATTGATCCCTCTAGTTACCGCTAACTGATCCTTGCTTTATTGGAAGTCTCTGGGACTTCCCTCAGAGCAGACAAACTCGTAATTTTGTTGGTAGAATTTTTCTCCTGCCCATCCCCTAACCTCCACCAAGAGACTTGTGTAGATTGCAACTGTACTGTATATAAATTGTTTGGGGTGGAATCAGTATGTCCCCCAGCTCCTGGTGGCATTTCCAGTGTCGTCTATCAAGAAAAATGCTATTTTAAAAGATGTGACTGTTGTGTTGTCCCATTCTGGAAGTCAAGCACCTGATGCACAAAGTTTTTTAAAAGACGCCTGTAGCTAACAAGTCAGGCTGTTCCTCCTATCATCTGTCTAAAATAGGAACCACAGGAAGATGAAGCAAAGCGAAAATATTGTGTGTCTTTTTCCTGTGTGTGGGTTATTTGCAGAAAGACTGTCATGAGAACGAACTTCACTTTAAAACTTGAGTCCCTTCTCTCATGCTTTGTACTGATTGTCTGTGGCCGTAGAAATTCCCTTTTTCCAGGAACATTTGTTCATTTTTATCCACCAGTGCCTTCTGAAGAATATTATTTTGGATCCTTTTTCTTGAAATATATATTTTGTGACATACACAGAAGTTTGCAAAACAAAAGCTTTGATGGCTGATGATGATATAGGAAGGGGCAACCGTTATTGGTAACAACTATGGATAGAAATATTGGACTTAGCAGATTTGCAAAGGTAGGTCAGCAGAGAACAATGTGATGGAATTTAAGAGAGTAAAAGATAAAGCCTATTGATGACTACTCAAAAGTAAATTCTACACTGCAACTTACTCCCATGTAAGTGTGAGATTGAAATCCGATGCACACTTTCCTGGGAATAAACTACATTGGACTCAGTGGAACTTTTGAGTAAATAAAATTAATTTGTATCCTTCCAACACCCACACATATGAGAGTGGCTTACCCCTGAGTAGACGTACATAGGATTGCACTGTAAGTCTGGTAGGATGCGATGAGGAAATCTAAATTAATATTTTATTGCCAATATGTTCAGAAACGAACAGGGCAGAAATGAACACAACTGCATTTGTCCTTGTACACTGGCCTAAGAAAAACTGTCGAAGAAATTCTCTTTGTAGTGGTTGTAGTTTGGAGTGCTCATGGTCACAGTTCCAGCCAGTGAACTATGCTCTCTTCTAACATGGGTTTTCTGTGGGGCAGGGGTCCCGCTCAAGAATCAGTCAGTCTTCTGTGGCCACTGAGTCCCCATTGGACTGTTTCAGGGAATTTCCCTCTTTGAGGGTTCTGCCCCCTCCCCAAAAGATTTTGCATACAGTGGTACCTCGGGTTCAGAACTTAATTCGTTCTGGAGGGCCGTTCTTAACCTGAAACTGTTCTTAACCTGAGGTACAACTTTGGCTAATGGGGCCTCCTGCTGCCGCCGCGCCGCCGGAGCATGATATCTGTTCTCATCCTGAAGCAAAGTTCTTAACCCGAGGTACTATTTCTGGGTTAGTGGAGTCTGTAACCTGAAGCGTCTGCAACCCGAGGTACCACTGTACTTCTGTAAACCTGGAGGTTCCCCATAGCCTGTCTTGAGTTAAAGGTAGTGCTATACTGGCACAGAAAATTGAATATTTGCGTGTGTGTGTGTGTGTGTGTGTGTGCGCATTTTATTCTCAGAAATATTGTTTCTCTGAAAAGAGGAAGGTCTAATTCAAAAGACAAAGGGAAAGGGGTGATGATGAGTAAAAGGAACCGGGGGGCGGTGGGCGGGGGGATCATTGCACAGAACCGGTGCATGTTAAAAAGTGATTAAGCAGCAGATTCAAGCCAAGGAGACCAGATGGTCAATTTGAATAGCCGGGCCCCAGTGAAAGTATTTCATTTTCGTGGGGCTAACGTGCTTTGTTCTTCGCGATTCTCCTTCTCTGTGCGTGCCTCTAAAGCGATGCCATTACGAAGCCTTTGTTTTTGTAGTTTGAAGAGGGTTCAGTGAGGCAGGACAGTCTCGGCGGAGTGAGCAGGGATAATTCAAAGCCGCCACCATAGCCCAAGACCGAACCTTGAAACATCAGCTGGGTTCTTGCAAGCCTGCTGGAAAAACATCCTCTAAATCTGCCCTGCTCATACATTTTTTATTTTTTGCATTATAGTCAGTGATGTGCTGTTTCTAAAGTGTTGGAGATCTAAGAACAAGAACACTCTCTGTTTTGGCGTTTATTTCACCCCCTTCCTTTACCCCCTTGACACTAGAGGCACCAAAATCCTCTGGGGTGGCGGAGATCATGGGATGTCCTCATTTGCATGGAGATAACTACAAGCCAATTGCTGCGCTGGAAGGGAATTTGCTGCGCGATTAGCTCCTCGCCTTTCATCCCCGAGGGCTGCTCGCTTCACTCGAAAGCTACTTCCCCATGCAAGGAGGCTGCACAAAAGGTCTGCAAGGAAACCTTGCCGCGCTGCAGACCAGCTTGATTGTTTGCCCCCTTTTGACAACAGAAAAAAAGAGAGACAGGAATAAGAGAGTCTATCTGGAGGGTGCGATTTGGATGATGGACGAGTAGAGGCTCCCAGCTCAAAACAGCAAAATGAAAGTCAACGTGAGTGTAGCGGACGTTTCCTTGAGCTCTGTTCTGTTTTCATGGGGATGGGGCATTGTTTCTAAGCGGCATTTATTTGAAGATTTCGCTTATTTTTAAAATGAAATTATTTTATATGGTGTATCTACACTTGGGGGGCATCTCCTCTGTAGATGCTGTCATTGTTTTTCATGTCATTGGTGAACGCCGGTACTTTAACATCGTGCATCTCTGCCCTCACCCTTCCCCTACGATTCAGTCCATAAACGAACATGCTTACTCAGGTGTAAATTCCACAGAGCTCAGTGGGGCTTCCTCTCTAGTAAGAGTTCTTAGGGTTGCAGCTTTGATTTCTGAAAAGAGATACTGTACTGATATATGCAAGAATGGAGAGCAGTGGCGTAGCGTGGGGGGTGCAAGGGGGGCTGGCCGCACCGGGCGCAACATCTGGGGTTAGGGCAAATCCACGGGTTAGGGGGCGCAAATCCATGGGTTAGGGGGCGCAAATTACTTGCCTTGCCCCGGGTGCTGACAACCTACGCTACTCCACTGATGGAGAGGATGTTTGTGTTTGATTGTTTAGGGGAGACAACCGCTCTTTGAATGCCCTTGCGCTCTTGTAGAAAAGATACGCTGTACTGATTGTGGGTGTTCGGTTGCTCCATTTTACTTTGATAATCTTTTAGATGAGTTGAAATGTATTTCTGAACATCTGTGTGGCAATCAGAAATGCCTAACCCACCCACCCCTTATTTTGAGAAAGACTACTTGTAACTGCTTGGGAGGAAGATAGGAAACTTCTTTGTACAGCATCATCAGATGGTCCATTTAGCTCAGCACCGTCTCCTCTGACTCCTAGCAGCTCTCCAGGATTTTTGGGAGCAGCTTTTCCCAACTTTACCTGGAGACACTAAGGCTAGAACTTCTGAATTCAAGGCAGGTGCTCTACCAGTGAACTGTGGTCCTGATTCTGTCCAAAGTGGCCCCAATATGGTCTTTCTTTCACGTAGACCATATGCTGGGTGGACCGACTACTGCTTGCAGCTTACTGATCAGTTGTTGCAAAGAATGAGTACAGGATGCTGCCTTGTATTGAGCCAGACCACTGGTCCCCCTAGCTTAGTATTGTCTTCACTGGTGCACAAAACCTTTCTGACCCCACCCCACCTCCATGCAACAAGATATATTGTATGCAAAATGTTGTGTGCATGTGTTTAAGTCCATTATTCTGGAAAGAGGATCCAGGCTTGCATTAGATTCTGAAAGGGGACTGTGACCCCAGAAAAGTTTAGGAACCACTGCTTTAGATGGTGAATTTATTAGAATGGCAATCTATTGTCTTTTTTTTTTTTTTTTTGCATTTCATTTCCCTCTGACTTCATGGTCTACATATTTTCTCTCTTAACACCCATCTGTATATGGACAGTGGTACCTCGGTTCAGAACTTAATTCTTTCTGGAGGTCTGAACCTGAAACTGTTCTTAATCTGAGGTACCACTTTGGCTAATGGGGCCTCCCACTTCCGCCATGCCGCCGCTGCACGATTTCTGTTCTCACCCTGAAGCAAAGTTCTTAACCCAAGGTACTATTTCTGGGTTAACGGAGTCTGTAACCTGAAGTGTCTGTAACCCGAGATACCACTGTACTTGCCAACTTAGGCAGTGCTTCATATATTTGATGAAGTGGACTTTACTCCATGAAAACATACACCATAATAAATTTAAGATGCTGCAAGTCTCCTTTATAATTTTATTCTACGGGATTAACTGGCAAGGAAGAATGCACAAGTTTGCTGCCATAAAGCGAAAGGGGGGGGAGCAAATATTTACAGGTCTACAGTATTCCAACACAGCCTTTTAATTGCAAACTTTTAAAACTGTTACGTGCCAGTCTGCCTTTAAATGGGTCTTGTCAAACATAAAGTGATGGCAGTTCAGGGTGCTGTTTCAGTTTGCCTTGTCTGGGAATCTCAGCAAGGACTTTGTCTTTATTTGCTCATAGCTGAGCAGCTTAAACAGCAACTTCTGTCCACTCCAGAGGAGTAGCTATGTTGCAGCGAAACCATAAATAATCCTGTGGCACCTAAAAGTCTCAGGTCACATCCATACCATCATTTAAAGCAAGTTTAACATGCATAGCTTCCCCCAAGGAATCCTGGGAACTGAAGGGTGCTGGAAATTGTAGCTCTGTGAGGAGTAAATTACAGTTCCCAGGATTCTTTGGAGAAAACCATGTGTTATGGTGTGGATGTGAACCTAACATATTTATTGTGGAATAAGCTTTTGTGGATTACAAAACTCAGTGTGTCAGATGCTGAAGGGTTATCCTTGCTAAACTAATATCCATACTTTGATGCAGAAAAATGGTGTCAGGGGGTTGTAAATACTAGAGTCATGAATTACAAAGGGAAACATTAGATCTGTGGCATTTTTATGGAATGCCCAAATATATGCAAGACAAGAACGGGTCGACCCATTCACCACAGCAGGCATAGCGATAATACAATAATGCAATATGATGCTGGTGATGTGATAATCGCTCAAGATAATGCCATCTTTCTAGCTATACTGTGGTAATTTAATAAGGGCATGTTGTGGGAAAGAGGCCCACAATCTAGATTAAGGCCGAATTGACCTTAATCAACATGACAGTTTAATAGTGAGCTTTCCTTCAAACTCTTTTGTTGCATTAGTAGTTAGAAACGTCAGCGATTAGGTGGGACATAAATGACCAAAAGTAAACAAACAAATAGTGTGGTGAATTTGAGGGGAGACTAGCCTAGGAGACTGAAATGTTCTCTCACTGACTTTTGGGTTTCTGTTAGGTGGTCTATTGCAGGTGAGCAGCATTTTCAAATCAGGCATAAGGTAGTAATTCTACAGCCATTGCATAATTCTAATGGGGTGTCCAGAAAGTGAACCTGCTACATAGATTTGTCTAAATTCAGCTTCATAGTGGAGTAGAAATTATGCAGTTGTTTTAAAAGATTATACCATGTCCTTCAGCAATTCTACTTCCAGGACACCTGAGAGATATCACTACATATTTATAACAGCAAACAAGCATACAATATTCAAATAATAGATAAAACATAGCTCTGAGGAAAACATATGAGTAGCAAAATAAATTTAAATAACACATTAAAAGGCATGTTAGAATGCAATGTCTTCACCTGGTTCAAGGCAAACTTCTCAGGGATGATTGTTCCAAAAGATGGGAGATGAATAAAAAGACCCTCTCTTTGATCACTTATAAGGCAGAGGTACTCAGGGAAGGGCCTTTGAAGATGACCTCAGTCATCTTTATCCTTACTGTTATTTGTAAAATTTATATCCTGTCCATCCTCCCAGGGTGGAGCCCAGGGTGGCAAACAACAACAGTGAATACATCCATAAAGGTAAAGGGACCCCTGACCATTAGGTCCAGTCGTGGCTGACTCTGAGGTTGCGGCGCTCATCTCGCTTTATTGGCCGAGGGAGCCGGTGTACAGCTTCCGGGTCATGTGGCCAGCATGACTAAGCCGCTTCTGGCAAACCAGAGCAGCTCACGGAAATGCCGTTTACCTTCCCACCGGAGCGGTACCTATTTATCTACTTGCACTTTGATGTGCTTTCGAACTGCTAGGTTGGCAGGAGCTGGGACCGAACAACGGGAGCTCACTCCGTCGCGGGGATTCGAACCGCCGACCTTCTGATCGGCAATTCCTAGGCTCTGTGGTTTAACCCACAGCGCCACCCGCGTCCCTGAATACATCCATACTCCAATACAATTCCAATACAGATGCAGACTGGGAAAGATCTCGTTTTAAAAGGCTTGTTGAAAGTGGGAAGGTCTTCAGTAGGTGCAGAAAAGGCAACAGAAATGTCTAATATTTAACAGGAAGGAATTCCAGAGGGCAGATGCCATAACACTAAAGGACAATTCCTACACTGTGCAGAATGAAACTCCTGATAACATGGTGTCTGCAGGAGGCCCTCATCTCTAGAGCACAAGTGATCAATGGGATACTTTATATAAGAGGTAAGACAATCTTCTTGTCGCAGTCCTGGTGGAATCCCCAAATGCTTCTTCCCAAGGATTCCGGGTAGCAGTGCAATTCATGTTATCTTTGGTAGAGGAAAGGTCTTTGGGAGCAGGAGCTAACTGCTCCAAGTCAGTTGTGAGTATGTTGTCACACTATGGAGTGTAGCTAATTGGAGTTGTATTGGAGAATTAATTGGCAGGGATCTTGCTTGAATTCAAGTCACACTGCAAATGAAATATATGTCAACCAATGTTGACAGGTGGCCGAACCCATCTACCCATCAGAGTGCCTCGTTGGGGGTGCAGGATCTGGCCCACCAAGGATGGAAATATTTGCCACCCTAGCTGTACAGGTGTGTGGGTAATCATCACAGTGCCATTGTTCTGAGGATAGGAGCAGAGATGATTATGGTTGAGCACAAATTGGCAGGACTTGGTGGATGACAAACCTGGTTGCTTGCAGCCCATTTTTATGGGAGTTGTTGGTGTATAAAGCTTTTGGGCTAAAGGGAGGGGTGACTCTGGGGTGGAACATGGGGCTGGGCCTGTTGGGCAAAGTCCCTCTACCGCAGGGGGCAGCAAACTTTTTCAGCAGGGGGCCGGTCCACTGTCCCTCAGACCTTTTGGGGGGCCGGACTATATTTTTTTTTGGGGGGGGGAATGAACAAATTCCTATATCCCACAAATAACCCAGAGATGCATTTTAAATAAAAGGACACATTCTACTCATGTAAAAACACGCTGATTCCCAGACCATCCGTGGGCTGGATTTAGAAGGTAATTGGGCCAGATCCACCTCCCCGGGCCTTAGTTTGCCTACCCATGCTCTACCCCATCGTGTGTTGATTTAACCCTTAAGTGGAATGCCTGAATAGAGCTCAAGTGATGCTCTGAAGGTGTAAGACTGGAACATGGGACAATATACCGAGTCAAGCTATTGGTCCATCTAGCTCACTGATTGGTCCATCTACGCTGATTGGCAGTGACACTCCAGAATTGAGACAGGGCTCTCTCCCAGCCCTACCTGGAGATGTCAGGGGTTGAGGAGATGCTCTACCACTGAGCTACAGCCCTTTCCCAACTGCTTCAAGTACAATGCTTTCCCACAGAGAGCTCATGTGCAACATCAAGTGATAACTCATTTAATGATAAGATGTCAATTGATACACATGCATATATGTACATGCATGTGTAAATCTGCCTTTCTCAGCTTGCCTTCCTCTACCTGTATGGTGCTGAATTTTTCTGAATCATTGATCCATCCAGCCCAATGGTGTCTATTTTGATTGGCAGCCTCTCTCCATGGCTCCAGGCTTGCTCTGATAAATTTAACTGGTCATACAGGTGATCTTTGTATATGTTTGAAATGTGGGAAGCTCCAGGTAGGTTTAGATTAGGAAATGACACAGGGAAAGACCTGAAGCCTTGAAGATGGGGCAATGGTCTGACATGGTACAAGGCAAATTCTTGCATGGCCTGAAGGCAGGCATGCAGGCAAAGCAACAGTTTAGTAGGAATTAAGGCAGGGAAGGAATAAAATAAACTACTCAGCTTGCAACAATTGATTGAGATGAAGAAGCCAGTTATTGGATTCCAGGAAAACAACAACTCTTCAGACTTTAGCAGCAGGTAGAAAAAGCTCCTATCAATCCATAGCAAATATAAGGCAGAATCTGGAAATGTTCCACAGAGGCAAAAAATTCATTGTTTATGTTAGAAGGAATGAGATTGCTAGAATCATTGATTTAAAGCAGGCATAGGCAAACTCTGGCCCTCCAGATGTTTGGGACTACAATTCCTATCATCCCTGACCACTGGTCCTGTTAGCTAGGGATGGTGGGAATTGTAGTCCCAGACATCTGGAGGGCCGGAGTTTGCCTATGCCTGATTTAAAGGATGTCAAGAGTCTTTGGGCCAAGTGTTGCTAAGTATCAGACATCCCCAACAAAATTTGATAAATACATTTAAAAACGCTGGATTTTAATGTAATAAATCGGCCAAATGGCAAAATACGTGTGGAATTTTGGTGCAGCTCCACTCCTGAAGCTGTCACCAGTGTTCATCGGCAACTACAGACAACAGTGGCACCCGAAATCTTTTTCCATCATTGAATCACATCTGCCTACTTGAATATTGAGCCAATATTGAGTTACCAGCCTCTGCAGCCACAGCAGGCATTGTGATACTCCCGCAATTTGACTTCACCCCAGAAGGTGCATTCCATTGTCTCTTGAGGCAGATGGATTACAACAACAACAACAACAAAATACGTAGTTCTTCTTAAGGAACATTAGAAATTTAAATAACTCTTTAAAAATACACCACTGGCCAAGCTGATATTCTAGCAGATAACCTCCTTTCAAAGTCAGTTTCCGGTTCGGAATAAAGTTCTTGCTGATTTCAACATGGAACTGTCACTTCTCCCACTGTCCCAGGGATATATCTCAGTGGCCATAGGGATGGTTGGGCTCTTACATGAAAAACAAAATCTGTTAGGAGGTTCAGAGGACAGGAGGGGCCAGATCTTGAATACAGTGGTACCTCGGGTTACATACCCTTCAGGTTACATACGCTTCAGGTTACAGACTCCTCTAACCCAGAAATAGTGCTTCAGGTTAAGAACTTTGCTTCAGGATGAGAACAGAAATCGGGCTCCGGAGGCGTGGCAGCAGCAGGAGGCCCCATTAAAGTGGTGCTTCAGGTTAAGAACAGTTTCAGGTTAAGAACGGACCTCCGGAACGAATTAAGTACTTAACCTGAGGTACCACTGTATGTGGTTATTATATCCACCCCTGTAGTAGGAATATATTTGAGGCTCATTTTGCTGGTTGGTACAGGAACTGCTAAAGCTTTTAAAAGCCTGAAATAAATTCAACACCCACCAATTACTCTCCAGCACTGTCTTTCTGTGGATATGTAAAGGACCACTATACTACAGTCCTGACTCCAGAGCAGCAGATAGGTATTGTCCATGGCAGGCTTAGGGGGACTCATGGCCTTCCAGCTGCTTCAGGACTTCAACTCCCATCATCCCTCACCACTGACCATGCTGGCTGTGGCTGATGGGAGTTGGAGTCCAAGAACATCCAAAGAGGTATGGCTTCCCCACCCGTGGTCTAAGGTTTTTAAAACCAAGCAGGTATTTTAACAGCACTTGCCATACTGCAGCCAAAACAGTAATATCGATCACATCCACATAAAGCATTTAAAGCACCCTTATTTAAAGCACACTTGAGGGACACGGGTGGTGCTGTGGGTTAAACCACAGAGCCTAGGACTTGCCGATCAGAAGGTCGGCAGTTTGAATCCCCGCGACGGGGTGAGCTCCCGTTGCTCTGTCCTAGCTCCTGCCAACCTAGCAGTTCGAAAGCACGTCAAAGTGCAAGTAGATAAATAGGTACCGCTCCAGCGGGAAGGTAAACGGAGTTTCCGTGCGCTGCTCTGGTTCGCCAGAAACGGCTTAGTCATGCTGGACACATGACCTGGAAGCTGTATGCTGGCTCCCTTGGCCAATAAGCGCCACAACTGGACCTAATGGTCAGGGGTCCCTTTACCTTTACCTATAACACTTGAAGAGCCGTGGCTTCCCCCAAAAGAATCTGAGTGCTGCAGCTTTAATCTTAAGGGTCTCCGAACAGCTTTTGGCACCTTTAACAAACTGCAGTTCCCAGGATCCCATGACTGTGAACATGCTTTAAATGTTGATGTGGCTGGGTTTGCACAACAAGAGCCCGATTTCTCATTCTTTCATTCCTCCTGAGCTGTCATCATGCTGCGTGAGTCACTGCCGCTGAACCAGGTCGAAAAGGGAAATGAGAGGCGGGGGGAAATAACATGACAAAGTGGAAGATGCTCCAGAGCAGAGGCAGAGCTGAAAGGGCAGGCCTTCACTCTCTGGGTATGAAATGCATTCATTTCCTTTTCCTGCAAGTGCGGTTGCCATGGTCGGCACAACAAGACCTCAAAGAAGTCCCGTGGATAACCGCGGCCAAGGAGCGCTCTCTGAATATGCCAAGCAATGCTTGGTGCTGTTTCTGGCTTGGCTCTGGGGCTCTGGGCTTTGGGGCCATCTTTCCAGCAGCCTTTGAGGTGGAAAGGCAGTGGCGTAGCGGGGGGGCCGGCCGCACCGGGCGCAACATCTGGGGTTAGGGCAAATCCACAGGTTAGGGGGCGCAAATCCACGGGTTAGGGGGCGCAACTTACTTGCCTTGCCCCGGGTGCTGACAACCCACGCTACTCCACTGTGGAAAGGCTAGCTCAGGGGGTCAGACCTCTGTGTCTAGAGCTGAAATTCAGGTTTGATCTGAAGAGGGGGGACAGTGCCGGATTTAGGGCAGTGTGGGCGGTTCCCCTACACAGGACACCAAGACAAGCAGGTGTGAAACCGAGAAGATCCATAGTTGAGAAGATCCACTTGGGGGTGCCAAATTTTGGCCTCACACAGGGCACTGTATTATGAAAGATTATCAAAGTCCGCCTGGGAGGGACCGGGAACAAATATGCAAGTATGTGTCCTCTCATCTTCTCTTATTTGGCAATGTGTAAGTGACCACCAGGTTTACCTGTGTTTTGCCTGCTTGTTTTTCACCCGCTCGACCTGTATATTTGGTAATAAATGAGCATTACAAAAAACGCCACAGGACGTCATCAACTTCTTACTCACAGGAAAATGATCCTGTAAAGATGCCCTTGCAGGTAAGAGCTCTAAAGAAAGGGGGGTGGGGAAGACCTGTTAAAACTTTTTGATATGACGTTAAATGTGGAGGTACCAAAAAAAGAAAGTAAAATGAAAGAATACTTTTAAATAATAATGGCACAGAGTTCTAAACTAAGAGAAAGAAAAGACAAACATTAAAGAGAACTTAAAAAGCAGGATTGAGTATGTCCTGAGTAATGTCCTCAGATGAAGCTGAATTAAGACAAACAGGAGATATGGGCCCGAGCTGGGAATCGTAGCTCTGTAAGGGATCTCCTAACAGCTCTCAGCACCCTTAACAAACTACAGTTCCCAGGATTCTGTTTGAAGTGGTATGGTACTGCTTTAAGCTCATGTTAAGGTGCTCTGCCTGTTTTTCAGGGTCCTGAGGGCTGCCAGTTTTCCTTCTGTGAAAGGGTCATTCTGTGTTGCCTACAACAGTTTCTTAATGATTTCCAAATGTGCTCCTGGGCCCCCAAAGGGAGCCCTGAAGTGGGGCTTCAATTCTGCATTGCATTTGGTTCTCAAATCCTCTTCTCCTTTGCCCTGCAAGCAAAGTTGTCGATTTGACAAGACGGGTAAAAATTTTGCCTTGCTAGTAGCGGGTACTAAAAATATACAGAACCCTCAAGCAACGAGAAGGAAGTTGTGTTTTCACAAGATAGTACCTTCTCAAAGCAGATGGGAAGTGTGACTCTAAGGGGAAATGCAGAATGCTCAGATAGACTCAAATAGACTTGGAAGGGACACTGAAGTAAGTCTTTTTCAAGAGTGTCTATACACAACCATTTTCTTAATTCAACAGGATTTGTGTTTATTCGTTTAGTCGTGTCTGACTCTTCATGACCCCATGGACCAGAGCACGCCAGGCACTCCTGTCTTCTACTGCCTCCCACAGTTTGGTCAAACTCATGTTAGTAGCTTTGAGAACACTGTCCAACCATCTCGTCCTCTGTCATCCCCGTCTCCATCTTTCCCAACATCAGGGTCTTTTCCAGGGAGTCTTCTCTTCTCATGAGGTGGCCAAAGTACTGGAGCCTCAGCTTCACGATCTGTCCTTCCAATGAGCACTCAGGGCTGATTTTCCTAAGAATGGATAGGTTTGTTCTTCTTGCAGTCCATGGGACTCTCAAGAGTCATCAGGATTTAGATACCGCCAAATCACCGAAAACCTCTAAGCAGTTTGCATAGAACTTTATAAAATATTCACTAAAAATACTGATGAATCCAAACAATAAAAATAAGTTGATTTTTAAAGTATAATCAGCAGATAATATTACATGTCTAAATTTCATTTCCGGGTAGGCTTTTGTAAGCATTTTAATTTTTGTTGTTGTTGTTTAGTCGTTTAGTCGTGTCCGACTCTTCGTGACCCCATGGACCAGAGCACGCCAGGCAATCCTGTCCTCCACTACCTCCCGCAGTTTGGTCAAACTCATGCTGGTAACCTCGAAAACACTATCCAACCATCTCGTCCTCTGTCGCCCCCTTCTCCTTGTGCCCTCCATCTTTCCCAGCATCAGTGTCTTCTCCAGGGAGTCTTCTCTTCTCATGAGGTGGCCAAAGTACTGGAGCCTCAGCTTCACGATCTGTCCTTCCAGTGAGCACTCAGGTCTGATTTCCTTAAGAATGGATGCGTTTGATCTTCTTGCAGTCCATGGGACTCTCAAGAGTCTCCTCCAGCACCATAATTCAAAAGCATCAATTCTTCGGCGATCAGCCTTCTTTATGGTCCAGCTCTCACTTCCATACATCACTACTGGGAAAACCATGGCTTTAACTATACGGACCTTTGTTGGCAAGGTGACGTCTCTACTAATTTTTTTTAGGATGTGCCAAAAACAATATAGCAAAGGTGCCTGCCGATTATCAATGTGCGGCGAGTTCCAGCACGTAGATGCTGCTACACAGAAAGACTGATCCCATGCAAGTGTTGAATGAATGTTATATAGTTATTGCACCAGTAGTTTATTATGCAGGCCTGGTCCTGCCATTGGGTAGAGTGAGGCTGTTGCTTCAAGAGTCAGGAGCTGCAGGATGGGAAGGCATGGCATCAGGTTGGAGGACAGAGCTTTGTGTACCACATACTGCCCTGTATCTTCTCAAGCTGCAGTATCTGGCTGCCCTTAGATATGGGGAGAATGTTTTTCCATCATCAGAGTCAATGTAAGATTCAACTGCCATTCTGGTTGGCTTCTGTATTTGGAAATGCAGGGGGTTTGGTTGATGTTATCTTGTCCACTTATCTTGCGGCAGCATTTTTTGGAGGGAGTATCCCTGAAGCAGAAGGTTAATGCCTATTGATTCTATATGTTTGACTTTCAGCTTGCCTCACATTAAGGCATTTGCTAAGCATACCATGATCCTCCTTCTAGCTTTTATGAAGGGCTTCTGGACCCTTTATTGATTGCTTATTCATTTCATTTTTTTCCACTTTATATTTTTAAGAAAAACATCTCAGTGCTGTTTACAGCACATTAAAACATCTATTATTATTATTATTACCTGACATTTTCAGAAGGTAAAACTAAAATTCTTTGGTTTTCCAAAAGCAGTATGTGTGCTTCTTCACCACACATAGACTTACCAAGCTAAATGTTATCCAGTCACAAAAATAATAGCAGATTTGAATTTGTCACTCTCAAAATCATCCTTTCAAGACCCTTGGGTCATTTGTGTTCTCTTAGGATGAGCCTCTTAGAGGCATTCAAAATGTGGTTTCTCACCAAGATTCATTGATGCTGAACTTGGTACCCAGAATTAAAGCAAATTATTTCCCCTCTTTTCTCTTTTGGTGATGCATTTCCTCTTTTTTGGGTGATGGCTAAGTGGTCAGCCTATGCTTTATTGATTTGAAATAATCTACAAATCTTGCATTGCAGGCTTTGAGTCTGAATAGCGGGCTAAATTCTGTTCTTTACTCTTTCTCTCTTTCTTGAGCTATCTGCATGCTGCCTTGGAACTATGCTGATTTAGGGCAATTTATTTGTTTTTAAATAATTTCACCACACACTTCCTCTTTGGAATTGGATGGGTCACTTTAAGCGGTGACTCAATGCATTGTTGAGCAGAAGAAAACTGCTTTTGCTAGCCTTATTTTTGCTTGCTTCTTCTAAATGCACTCAGGAGCTGCAAGAAAAGCTTCTGCAGCCCTCCCTCCAAGCCTTGAAATGACACTGCAACTGATATTCTGCTGCCTCTTTGCCTATCCTCAGGCCCAGCCAACATGGCCAAAGATGGGGATGTATGGACCATATGGAGAGTCACTGGCTGCCCACCCCTGTTCTATAGTAATACAGTGGCACCTTGAGTTACAAACGCCTCGGGTTACAAATGCTTCAGGTTACAAACTCCGCTAACCTGGAAGAGTTACCTTGAGTTGAGAACTTTGCCCCAGGATGAGAACGGAAATCGTGTGCCGGCAGCGCAGCAGCAGCAGCAGCAAGAGGCCCCGTTAGCGAAAGCACGCCTCTAGTTAAGAACAGTTTCAGGTTAAGAATGGACCTCTGGAACAAATTAAGTTCATGACTAGAGGTACCACTGTACAGGTGAAAAGAAAATAGTAAAACACTATGCTTTGCCCTAATCCAACCTATTGTTGTGAGTTGTGTGGGTGGGATGGGGTGGGGTGTAATACCTGAGTGCCTCCTAATTCCTGGATCCAGTAAGGATCCAGTTGTTGGAAGTCCCAGACCAGCTTCTTGGTAATGGCCCCCTATGTATGTGTCGTTATGGAAGCAAAGGAAGTGGCTCTGTGCCAGATGGAAGCTCCCTGGCTCTTGGGAGTTAGAAAGACAATGGCGAGAGTTTTGAGTGAGAGAGCTAGAAGCTAGAAGCAGGTTGCAGGCAGAGGTAGGGTTGCCACCCATCCCTAGAAAAATGGGATTGTCCCATTTTTTGGACTGAAGTGTCCCATTTGGACTCCTTTCCCCCCATATTAGAGCTCATCCTCAAAACTGCACAGGCAGAGGGTGGGTGCAGTGGAAAGTGAGAGAGTGAGTTTGCATGGGCAGGGTAGAGGATGGGTCCAGTTCATTAGGTTGGTTGGCACTGTCACTGTCCTTGCCACTACTGTATTATTCTTCCCAAGTGCAGCAGCATCCCCTCCCTTCCTTGACACCACTGGCCATGAGAGGGAGGTGGATGGCTAGCTCAAAATGGAGGCTGAGTTGCTGTTGGTGCAGTTGATGAGGAGCGCGAGTGACAACAGGGAGAAGGGGGAAGGAGTGACCTCCTCTCCCTCCCCTGTCCTTTCCTTCCTTCCTTCCTTCCTTCCTTCCTTCCTTCCTTCCTTCCTTCCTTCCTTCCTTCCTTCCTTC